>CM076652.1:18210207-18247194 GCA_038496675.1 Rachycentron canadum
ATATATATATATATATATATATATATATATATATATATATATATGCTTAAATTTTAATACTCTAAAGGAAACACTGAACTCACTACAACTGAACAGGTGTGGAAGGAGGTAAAAGCCAAAAGCTGACTCACCACAACATGCTACATGCAATCTGCTACACAAGCAAAATAAAAAAAACCACAAGCTTGTGGACAAGAGAAGCACTCAAAGGTTTTAATTCAATTATTTGGTGTTAATGTGTGAAAGTAGGCTTTGACTTGTATTCTTTCACAGAAAAAAACAGGACACAAACCATGCAGGGATACTGTGTTACAGGCTTTTCTCGTGTTTAACTGAAACTAACCAGCAAACCATTTTCAGTTATGCCTGTAAATGACATTGACATTGGAAAACATTTCCTCATGGTTTACACATCATACTATTTTGAATTCTTAGCTATGCCATCTAAACCTGTAGTCTGTGTTTACTTTCATATTCCAGTACATTAAAACATTGTGTGGGAGTTACACTTGTGACTTCTGATGCAGAATGACTGAAATTCCCTGTTTTGCTTGGGTTGTTTTATTAACATGCTGTAAACTGCCAGCCTCATGAGTTCTCTAAGGACAGATCATTTGTGGTAGAACATTAAATTCTTGTCAACATAACATGATGGGTTGTATAAAGCTGTGTGGTTTCTAACTGCATACTTCATCAATCATAGCCAGATCCATCCTTTTAGGAAGTTACTACGGAGTGTGGTGTCATTATATAAACAAATAAATAAGGCAGAGCACCCACTCAGAACTCCCAGTAATTTCAATATCAGAAGATGGCTCATTTACACAATGCTGAAGGATGTGGGTCAGGTTGTGAACAAAAAGAACTTCTGTGACAGATAGGGTCTGCTTCAGGAGACATAACTCTTTTTGAGCAGGCTATGTAGGCCTACACACTACACTGAATACCTGATTAATCACACAGACACTCACAAGAATCTACACTCAGGAGCAGATGGACAGGGCAATTTATTTTCTGTGGAAATCCAGGATTTCGCAATAACTTCCTGTGTCTAAGTTGTTTGACTTCTATGAACAAAACTCCAACAGTGTGCAACTTTTCATGTAATACAAATAAGGACCTGACTAAACTAGTAATGCTACTTTGATCATGAAAATGGTTGTGCAGATTTTGCATGACCTTGAATTCAAAAAAAAAAAAAAAAAAAAAACTCCAGGCCCAAAATAGCCTCAAGCAGAGCAGATGTTCATACATAAATATGTGTGCTGTGATGTCAAAGACTAGGTCATATGTTTCCTTCCTTTTCTGGAATATCTAATTTAGACTTCCTTTTCATAATTAATTACTTTGGAAGTTACTCCAATTCATCTGGATAGTGAGTTATATTCTGTATTTAGTATAAATTTCCTCAAATACCACCAATGGAGAGAGATGTAATCATTATATTGCGGGACTTCATATTTTAACGATGTATCAGCTGTCTTTGAATGGGCAGTGGACAGTAAGATCTGGATGGAGTGGGACTGGTTTTCAGATCAAAAACTTGACTTTATTGTCCCAAACTCCAGAGTCATTTGGGAATGTCAGTGTTGTCCTTGAGGAGTTCCTGCCCTCCGCCTTGAAAAATTATTCCCGGACTGGAGTCTTTCTCACTGTCGCTCACATGACCCTTGATGCCCTGAAAAGATGCTCCTGACCTGTTTGTCACACTGCTCTGCTTTCCCATCAGACACAGGATGTGTGTGTCAACAGGGGAGGACTGCATGCTGAGACATGTTGAATATTGCAAAGCCAAACAGATGTTGAGATGTTTTGTGGTTGCACTATTACACAGTACATGTGATCACACCCTCTGTAAAGGAAAAAAAGGATGAAGTTTCTTTCTGTTCATATTGGATATGGTTGGTTTCATATCCGCATCTTAATGAAGATTGTACATCACCTCAGACATTTAAGATGTCTTCAGTGGAATGAGACCTCATCCACTCCCACGGAGTCAGATAATCACGCCTTTACGTTTCATTAAACCAGCACTCGGCCTAAAGTACTTCTCCAAGAACTGGTCTATAATCTGCTATTTAAGCATACATACACTGCTGGGTGAAGGCATGGGCTTGCACTCATGAAGATGAAACCAGGAGGTGCTCTGCGTCTCAATATGTGATGTCAGCACATGCGACAAGCTTTAATGAGCACTGTATAGAGGAATCGCACCCCTTTCAGGTTATTTATGCATTATATCAAAGTGGAGCTTTGCCCTGATCAATGTTAAGTAGTCCTTCATCTTAATTAATAATCTACTCTATTACTTAAATACCACAGCGGGATCTTGTGAGTAATGATACCAGCTGCAATCAATGGAGGACCACTCGTGTTATGTGTGGATGATTAAAAGTGCTGTGCATTTACAGTAGCCTTTTGTAGTGCTTAGTAAATACAGATATCAATTAATCAAGTGGTTTATGATGCACTGAGAACATGTTAATTTCATTATGTATACACAAAGGCCCTTGTCTAAACAAATAATACGTAAAGACAACATGTAGGTAAGACTTCAATGTTTATATTAGTTAGATATTAAATAGTCTCATTAATCTTGAGGGGTTGAACAGATGTATGATACTTTATTTCTGCCCGGTTCTGCTGTTGGTCCTAAACTATGGCTGGGACTCCAAACATCAGTGTGGGGCTCTGCAGGAAGTGACAAAGTCATCCTTTTCAGTACGTAATCATTAATGAACTATCACACCAAACACAAGTCCAGCTCTGTTTTTAATTTACATTGCAAAATAAAACCCTGTAGATCTGGGAAAAATAACTGTTGGCTTTTTTTTTTTTTTTTTTTTTTTTGCCACAGTGGAGATGCAATGCGTTTCCTCTCACAATCACTACAGTCACAACTGACTCAGGCCACTTACAACATCCTATAATTGCAAAATAAAGTACCCACTCATTCAGTCTTAATGACACATATCACTAGTGGAAATCTCATAAAACTTGGAAAGAAAAACATTTAGACTGCACCCAAAAAGGCTTTGGATCCAGTGAGGTCATAACTGTGGTGAACAGAGAGCCATTTGTGGTTTTGGTTTTTGTCATGCTGTGACTAGCAGTGATTCAGGGACGTGTTTTTAATGATTCAGAGGTGAGTTGAGAGGACTGCACCTCCTTTCAAGGTCTTTTTTCCACAAACTTTCAAAGTTAGTGACCCACATTACTATCATCTGCATTGCTCGTACTGCATACTACTGCAACTACAACTGAATTAAGTAGTATACCATTTTTCCAATGTTGCCTATTTTCCTCAGTGCTGACTTGACTGGCCCTAATAGCTGCACTGGTTTGCGGGTTGTGCATGCCAGTCAAATGATACTGTGTGTTGCAATCGGAGAGGCAAAGATGACATCATATTCACATCATTTAGCAATGTGAAAGGGATGGGATAAACACGCAGTCCCAAAGGAAGTTATTGTGTCCTGTAAGTATTTTTTTTCCAGTTACACTGTACTATTAATATGGATTGAATATTGTCCTGCCTGAGGCCCTATCAGGCACCGTTATTTTTATTTAATCACATAACTAATTTTCCCCCAGTAGTTGTTAGCTGGCAATATAATTAAATTTCTTCATTTGCAATTCACTAATTTCAAAGCACAGTGTGCAGGCTGAAAGATGGCTCTATCTGTGCAGGCTTTTGATGCCAGCAGATGAGAGGTCTGCACAGATGCCAAGTGGCTCCAGTCTAAAGAGGAGAGTCCTGCCTCTTACCTAGGACAGACAGGCACGACACTACTGCTGAGCTGGCACCAGAATGAAGCCCTCCAACAGCTGCTTCATAATGTGCAACCATTAATTACATTCTGATGCCTCAAGTCTGGCCTGTGTTGCCGAGCAGAGAATACTCACCTTGCTGAGCGTGGAGCAATTATGTAAGAATGCATTGAACAATGTTAACCAGACACTGTGTGTATTTAATAATGACTCTCTTGCACTTTTACATATTCAGACCCTGGGTCCCCTTCAGGAGATGAATTAATATTATAGTGTTTGAGTGGCTGGTTGCATTGTGTTATTCATCCAATTTTGGCTGGATTGTTTTTCTTTTATTCTGTCTACAACAAGGAAGTAGCCTTGTGTTTACAAGAAACAGATAATATTTAAATACCTCAGTTCGTTAAAAGATGCTTCTGAATCAATTCTGTATTTGCATAGTGTTGGAAACAGTGTTTCAATTCAGTATAGTGTGACATTTTGTGGGTTCCAGAGAAATCAGTTTCTGACTAAATGACTCAACAACTGGGACAAATCTGTAGGGGTCAAGGACTTAATGGCTCCAGATCAGTTTGACTTGTTCTCATATTTCCATTTTCTATTATTCAACTTAAATGGTTATACGCAGATTGTCCTTTAACTTTGGCAGTGAGACAAATATACTTTGTCACCCACATTTAGGCCCTGACTTTAGTGCTGATGATACACTATAGTACTATAGTACAGTGAAGCATATATCACTCACCCTGGCAACTGTGGGCTGCTGTTGACATATGTCTGCTCCAGCTAAAAGAAGAACTACATGAACTGAGCTGTGGTGCTGGACTTGCTGTTATGTCAGTAATGTCAGTCCCTGAAAATAAAAGTTTATGCAAAGGTGCTTGACTAGGGCAGCTAGGAAGTTGTTACTCAACCCTGTAACTCAGAGTCGTGTGAAAAAAGTCCATTCAAGGGAAACTGAAATCAAATTAGTTTCTCTTCTTTCTCTGAAAATGTTTCATAGTAAGGAGAATACTCTTGATTAATATGCCTGTTGTCCAAAGTTTTGTGTGTCAGATAACAGATTTAAGAGCAGACAACAGGAAATAGAGCTTGTGTGTTTCACTTTTCAGAAAGTGAAACACACACACGAAATAGGCCTGAGTTGTTAGAATAATAAGAAGCAGAAAATCCTGAATTTCAGACATTCAGATCCCACAAGTATACAGCACAACACAGATGGGTATCAGCTCTAATCCAATCCTTTCTACCTTAATGATTCTTTTTCATGGATATCATGAGAGGGATTAAATAGTTATGGAGAAAATGTATCTTGGGCAAGTAAAGTAGTGAACATATTTTCTCGAAAAGATAAGTAAAGTATTCAAAAAAACAATCTATACACTCAATAAGAAGGTTAGGGTGCTGATTGTATTTAACCATGCATTATGCAACAGACCTCTGCAACCCATCTCAAATCAATATGAAGTTAATTTTTGATTGAAGCTCAATTTTGCTGAATATTATGTTCTTTCTTCATAGAGGCCATTTCCCCAACTAGCTGGGGAAAAACAAGTAGCTCTTTTGTATGCCACTTTACCAGAAAACTGTTATCCCACTTCAGGTAAGCATAATACAAAAGGTTCAGTGTTTGACATCTGATCAGGGGAGGCATCACTGCCCGTTTCTTCTTCTTTTAGACTTATTCTCCAAATGAATGACCTGGCAGTTGGCAGATGTGTCCACTTCCCACCACCACCAGCAGCCCCCTCAAAAACAGTGGCATACCATGTGTCCAGAACACAATGCCAACAAACAGGCCAGGCACAGTGGTGTTGGATGACTTGTCTTTGTTTGGTGTGAAAGGCTGATGCTGCAGTTTCACAGCACAATGACAGAAGGCGGAGACCAAGAATCTAAAGGTAGAGTTGAAAGTGTGGGTGCACTGGTACACTGTGTTTGTCAGCATATCTGTGCCTCCATGAAAGGCTAGATTACAATGTCAGTAGAGATGGCCACTGGGCCCCAGAACTCCAGGGTTCACAAAAGCTCAAAGACTATGGAAATTTGTTTTGAAATATATAACAGAAGTAATAAGTAAAACACTATTTAACACGATAAAGGCCTCAAGGTAGTGGCTGCTGTTACCTAACAGAGAGGCACTTTCTTGAAGAGGGCCCTTGAGTCAAAACCCAGTCCTCCTATTCCTAAAACCCTTATAATTTATTTTTTTTAAGGTTTTCGGCATTTTACTTTATTAGACAGCTGACAGAAAAGAGAGGAAATGACAACAGACAGACATGAGGGATGACACGCAACAAAGATCTTTGGCCAAATTTGACTGAACATTACTATTACAGAATTAGTTCAGATGAGACTTTGCCTGATCAAATGTGTTAATAGTTGTTCTGAATGCCCATACTGTAAGGTGCAACAAAATGGGATATGTAAACTGATAGAAATAGTCAGGTTAAAAATAATAAGAGAGAGTTTAAACACTGAGTCTTTTCTCACCTCTGCAGTTCAATCATTATGAGCTACCAATTTAAATTCACGAAATACTAGGCTTTTGAGGCCCCTGAGTTCTAGGTACCTCAGGTCAGTGGCTTGTTTTGCCCTCGTGATACAGACTTGCTTGTTCTAAAGTAATGTGTTTAATCAAGTTATAACACATCAAATATAGAGCCAGGCGATATTTCATTAAAAAAAAAAAAACACAACTGCGTGTGATAAACGGGTCTTTTTTCATGGAAGACATTTTGACATGTCACAGTACAAAAAACACATGTGCATATAATAAAACTTGTTATGGCCGAATTCAATGTAGCTTTGGTTTCAGGGTCCTGGTGTTGTGAACAATAGTTCACTGTTATGTTGTTTTGGCTTAAGACGTCCGTTCATGTGTATTCATATATCTTTTTGTGAAGAAGGCTTATAGGGGCCCAGCAGATCGATTTTGCCCCGGGGCCCCCTGCATGTTAATCCGACCCTGCCCCCATGGTTGTGCTGAGAGGTGTCTTTCTTTGGAAAAATATACAACCACAGTGAAGCAAAAGGAAACAATAACATAGCCAGAGTAAAACAAAACAAAACACAGGCAGGTTTTTAGGGTATTGATGTTTTTATATATTTATATAGATATACCCCTCTCAGTCCTCCTGAGACCCCACCCATTCATTTGCGTCCTTTGTAGTAAACATATTCTTGGTTTAATATGATTCTACAGCCATAATCATTTCATTAAAAAAAAAGTCTTTTCACACTAAAGTGGTCCTGTGGTCCACGACACTGGACGTGTTGTAAAATGAAAAAAGTGTTTTAATGTAAATGTTTTTTAAGCCCAAATTTCTCAGGTTCCCAGGAGGATATATGTTTTACAAATAAAAGTGAGAATTTGTTATGTGTCTGCGTCAATCAATCACCTCCCAGACTAATGAAGTGACTGTACCTGCCCTCCCAACCCCCCGGGCTCCTGCCCTCCTCTCAACCATCCGCCGTTGCCAAGGTTTCCGTGTACGCGCTGCCTGCGCGAGCGGAGCCGCGCGGTTGTCATACAGTATCGGCAGACATGGCGGCGGATCTACAACCCGAGTGGATTTCTTGTCTCCCTTCTTCTTGGAGTTATGGGGTTACTCTGGATGGACGCGTCTTCTTCGTTAAGTAAATATCCCTTCAAAGACAACCGCTCAGGTCACGTCTGCCCGTCTGTGTTTCGAGCAAAGTCCCCCGGTGTAGTAATGAATGTTTCCCTCTCTCAACAGCGAAGAAGCCAAGAGTACAACCTGGCTGCATCCCGTGAGCGGCGAGGCGGTAATAACCGGCCACAGGAAAACTCCAGGTGAGGTGTCACCGCAGGGCTCTTCAAGTTTCCCTGCTGTCTTCATCGTCTCTCGTGTCTGCCGTCATGTGCTGTGGTCACCCGTGTCGCGAAGCCGACACTTCCACAGTGTGAGAGGGCGCGAGGCTGTGACATCCACGCTGTGGGCTTTTGGCGCTCGTGCTGTGAAAAGTGAGCCCTCTCGTGCTCACCTCTGTCCGACTCGCGAGCCTCTTCCTCAGGTCGGGTCAGTGAAGTCGCACAGTGGACGCTGGCTGTCGAGAGGCGACTTTTACTAAATACATTATGGGAAGCGTTTGGTGTTACTTTGAATAAACCGACGGCTCCGCTCGGCCGTGTATCTGCCCGGGGGTGTGCACTTGATGTGCGGTGACCAGAGCCACAGCTCGCTTATCAGTGATCCGCAAGTTGACAGGTAGATAGAGCAACAGCTGCTATAGACCGAGGAGCTAGGAAAGGTCAGCTATAAATCTTATTTCTTATTTACCTTGGCCTAACCCACCCCAGCTGAAAGCCCCCAAACGGGCTGAAACACTGTGTGCCACATGGTAAAATTAGCTTCTTTCATTGTGTGACGTTACCATGCGACTACACACAGCAGCCTCCTCATACAGCTGAAGTCTCTGCAGAGCATTCCCACTGCTGTTACTGAGTAGCCTCTGCATCTCAGTAGGGCTGCAACTATTGGTTTTTTTTTTTTTCATGAATTAGTCATGGATTTTGATTAATCATTCACTTTTAGTATATAAAATGTCAACTAATAGAAAATATTGCCCATCACACCAATTTCCATGCAGAGCCAGAGAAAGAGAAGCTTGTAAGAGAGATGGCAAGAGCTGAAACGATTAGGTGACTGGAAAGAAATTCATCAACATCGAGCTTTTATAGTTATGTATTGTCACACTAAAATGCAAAATTGTCTTTAATCACAGTTTCTCAATAGTGAGGGTATAAATATATAAAACAAGACCACACACTGAGCTTTTAGAAAGTGTGATGAGTATCTTTTCAGACATTTTATAGATCAACCAATTACTGAGAAAATAGTTGACAGATTAACCAATAATGAAAGTAATGGATAGCTGCAGCCCTAAAAGTGGAATCTATAAATTGCTTAATATGTCCAAACAACCGTCCAAAACCCAGAGATATTTCCACTACTATTGTTTTATTTATATCAACGACCATTACTATGTTAAAAAGCAATAAAAAATTACTGAAATTATAACTGATCCTCAAAATAGTTGCCAATCAACGTTCTTTCGATCAAATTATCTCTTTGTAATCTGATTGTTTCGTCTCTGCTGCTCAGTGTAGCTGAGGAGGAAGCCCAAAGTTAACTTAACACACAACATCTGTTTGTTCCTCCAGTTTGTGCTCACATGTTTTTGTCCACCTCTTGTTTTTCACAGACCTACCCACAGGATGGGAAGAAGGATATACTTTCGAGGGGGCACGGTGCTTTATCAAGTGAGTTAAACTCCCTCCCTCAACTAGGCACACACCCATTTTAACCACATACAATATCTAAACATGAATTCAAAGCACTTCCTCCTCACATGTCACCATGGGGCCTGAATTATCAACATGAATGAATTTTTTTCCTTTAAGATATTTCCTTCCTGATTCCCCTCAAATGGCAGAACTGCTCTTTCAAATACCTGCTACACCTGAGAACATGCGTTGTGTATTAGAAGGAAATTTTACATGGCTATAAACTTGGAACCTTTACTCCCTACGTCTGTGCTGTAGAAGCCTTTTGCAAAAGTTAATGATTACTCAGGAACATTGTGCAAATACGAGACAGACATGGGCAAAGTGTGGTTGCTGTCTTCTTGCGAGCTGTTTTTATTTATTCAGACTTACCCCGCTCAAAGCTGAGCCTACTTGGGGAGTTGAGCCAAAGAATAATGTGTTCTCTTTTTGTGACAGTTATCCTCACTGTTTGGGTTTATATGGTCTGCTCACAGTTTACAATGACACTTGTCATTAAGTAGACGCTGGAAAATATTTCTGAGGTACATGCCATTACAGGAATTTGAAAGGACTTCTTTTTTAAAGTCAGCTTCCAATGATTTTGTTTGAACATCATATCCTCAGTGTGATCATTTGTTGTGCTATGTGGGAAGGAGAAAATCTGATATATATCCTCCATGTCCACGAAAAGACTTTGGTTTGTGCCCCCCTCTGTTTGAAAAGCAGGATCTACATGAATTACATTAGTAGTTGGCTATGTTACATAGTCTTTGAACTACAGTATATTTCACATTTTCCTCTCTCCTCTTTGGCAGCTTGATGCATGCGACTAATCAAAAGAGATCACAAGCGCTGTCATTCAGTTAGCACTGATTCATCATGTGTCCTCAGAATGTTTTCAATCCAAGGATATGAGCTGAAATATTTTGTTATTTTGCATGTCTTAATGAAATGCTGTTCTCATACAGCTAGTATAGATATTTTGCAGATGGATTTCTCTGTGAAAATACAAGAATGCCTCTGTATGATTGAAGTCATTGCAATACACAGGCTATGAATTTAGGATATTGTGTATTATTATACTCACTGAATCCGCTCTGCTTCTTTGACTTCCTCATGAATTCTAGGAGCTTCACGTGGCAGGTTGCCAGATAGTCCGACTGAAAGGCAGTCATTTTATATTCCAGTATTTTATCAGGGCTTCTCAGTGCAAGGCAGACTTGTGAATGACATTGGTTGATCCCCGTGATTTTGGCTCTTAGAAACTAATCATGTTGTCCCTTGCAAAGCGAGCAGACTGCATTTTTGCAAGTGAAAAACCAATGGCTGATGTAAGGCATTATCAGCATTTTAGTGAGTTTAAAGTTTTAAGACATGTAAATTCAGTTGTTGTGTCCCCATAAGATGCAGATGAATTAACAGCTTTGTTTTAGTCTAAATGCAGCTGCTCTGTCTGCTACAAATGAGAGACCACTGTACTGTGTGTGAGATACAAGATAAACCTGGGGTACACACAGTTTAACTGAGGATTAAGAGAGTGTAAAATGAACTGTGATTAAGGGGATGTACAAGTACGTCTAATTTTTTCAAACATCTTCATTTTATGATGAATAATAAATATAAATAATGAATAATGTGATATTTATTAGCTCAGCTGACACATACATTTGAACCTAATGTAATATTGTGTGATTACATACATTTATATATCTGCCTCAGTCATCTTAATAGCAATAAGAAGCTTATTGATTATCTGCCAAACTGAATAGGACAATTTAAAGCAGCCATGCATTAGCTGATGCACCACTCCTTAGAGATGAGGGGCTGTGGTAGCATTGCCCCTTTCTTTGAAAACTGAAAAAATAATTTCATGTTGTCAGTATAAAATGTTACATGTTGTTCCCTTTGTTGTGTGCCGACAGAAAATACCAGCATATGGCTGTGCTGCCTGCTCATCGCGTATAATTTTAATGAAAGCTGGTACAGATGTTGTGGATGACATGTAGATAATAAACCTAAATGTGACCAACGTTGCCAAAGGCTGCCTTGTGTGGACTGTTTTAGTAAGACACATTTTCCCTGCCTGTTTACTACAACTGGCCCAGGAGGTTTCTCTTTGTTGTTTTACTTCGCAGGAGCATTTAGAATTCAAGTCATGCGGTCACAACTGTGAGTGTCATAAAACTGGCTGCACGCAGTGATAAACAAGTATGGTCGATTCAAGGCACAAGATTGGTTTGTCACTTGTTAGTGGTATCTCTAAGAATACTGTAGTAGGGATTTGTAAAACCATGCCCGTTAATTTCAATGTGACCCGCTGTGATTTGTTGGCAGGTTTATGCCATAACTGTCTTGGACAGTACTTGGAATATTTTGAGGCTTTATGTCATGCTGCCTCTGAAAAAGCCTCAAAAAAATGTCTAAAGCTATTAGCCTGATGACAGCTTGATAAGTCTTAGCCTCCTGATTTATAGCGGGTTATCATTACTTTAGCACCAATTCATTATTCTTAAGTATTGCAAGTTTAGGGCTATATTTGGCCTTTCTAATGATCATAAACAAACCGATACCAAAACAAAAATCAGCACCCTTGTCTTGTTTTCAGACTTTCAAAATAATGACTGAATTATTGATTCATTTCTGTTACTCAAGTCTTTTTTTGCTTGCGAAAGGATCTGGCCCATTCACATGCTGGCTGTGTGGCCTAGCTGTTACCATCGGGTTACACAGTGTGAGCACATCAGCGAGCAGATTGTGCTGACGGAGGCTGTTCTCTGAAGGTAGGTATTGGAGAGGATGGAGTTCAGGTTGTGGGTGTCATTGTGTGGACATCATGGATTCAATTATTTTATAGTAGCCTGAGTTTAGAATGAGTGACGGTCACAGGAAATGTTAATCGAATCAGTCATGGTTTACTGCTCTCCTCGGACTGAGCAGTCTCTTTTGAGTTTCTGCGTTGTTTGCAGGTGGCCTACTGCCAATGCGGCTTTTTATTTTGCAGAACTAAGTGTCAACTGCCCAGTACTTTGCTCTCCGACTAACAGAGAGTGATATCATGAAGAGGTGTAAATCTTCAGTCTCTACTTTGAGCTTATTTACTTTCACAGGCAGATATGTATAAGCATGACTCCTTTGTTTCCAAGTTTGACAGGTCTGCAAGCGGAAAAAAAAAATCGATCCACACTTTGTTAAGATGCTCCAGTTCACAACTTAAGTTTCAATGCTTCCTCTGTTCAGCTTTACTATTATTTATATGCTTTTTTGTTTGCCTTAAGAGCATATACCCATCACATGCACACGCATGCACACACTCATTGTATCCACCCTCTTCTCTGCTTTGGCCCATTGACAAGTGAGGACCACTTCCATAGTGCCCACCTATTAGTCCTAATACATTCAAGTTTTTAAATCCAGTGGCTTTTGGCTCTGGTCACGACTGCTGAACTTGGGCGATAAATCAGGGAACACTGAACAGCATCCAGCTACTGTGCTGCTTTGGTTCTCCATGAGCTGACACAATAATCCACACATCAGAGTAACAGACACTTTCTAACATAGATTAATCAGTCTGTTACTTTGTACCATGGTGGAGTGTTGGGAGATTTATCTATAAGAAAAGTTCTCTGATGTTGATGCTGATATAAAGAACAGATGTAAAATACTGTATGCTGCATAGGCTCAGTGCAGCATACTATGTGGGGAGTCAAGACATTGGACATTTTATGTAATTTTCTCTGATAAATTTTACGGCCACCCACAGTATGATATCTGCTCAGTTCATTTTTGTTTGTGACACAGTGTTATGATGAGTCTTTGCCATCTGGCAGATATGTGATTTCCATTTTATCTCTGTAGTTCATAATCCTACTTTTTAACTCATTCTGAACAAGACAGGGGGACATATTTTGGGTAATTTAACCTGTGGTTTGTCAAAGAGTTTGTCTGTCATTGTCTGTTAATGAGGAAATTTTCAACTCAGAAGACCTTTCTGAAGTGGGTATCTGAATAAATAGTGAAGTCAGTTTGGTGCAGAAGGCTTAATATTATAGGAGAGTGATGACCCTAATTATGAACTGGATGCAGGAAATGTTCACTGCAATTGTGTTTATAAAATAGACAGGTGCAGATCTCCTTCCAGCTCCCCATCTTTGTTCGCTATTCTTGTCTCATTAATTCTGTCTGGGAAAGGAGGGGGAAACTCGCTGCTGAAATCAGGGCTAATTGCTGTAGGTTACACAATGAAATGGCTGGCATCTTGTTTTGAAGGCTAATGAGTGAGTAATAAGTACAGTAGGAGACTCAAACAGCTGACCCTGGTAGTGCTCTAGGCCAATAGCCTAACTTGATTGCTATGCAGTTATTAATGTTTCATTTGATGACATTTTGTGAGTATCCTTTGAGGGCAATTTCCAGCTTCCAAGTGCTCAAAAAATAAATATTGTACCAGTTTGCTCTTTCATTCCACCACTGCATAATTCATCACTCACTATAGAGGAAAGCATGTCAAATGAAATTTGGCCAATTATGGCAAAAATCTCTTCACTGGATCTCTGTTTAGCTGTTGGTCCATTTTCTGCTTTGAAGGCCCACACAGTGACTTACATACATTTAAAAGCAGGAGTGCTAGTGTGGATCAACATTCAATTGTGGTAATTGTCACTCAAAGGAAAAGAATCAAATCCTCTGTCTTGATGGCTCTGTGGTTTTTACTGATAACTTGTTAAAGCTTCTGTTTGTCATAATGCCTAATGAGGTAAAAACTATTCAGAAGCCTAACATTTCCTGTGACAAATAGACTTGTGTGTAATGACCCACATAAAGGCCCTTGTTTAAAAGAAACAAAACTTTTAACACAGATTGAAATGTCATGATGATTGTGTAACCTCAGTTAAGCATCTTTTATTGCTACTACGAGCTGTCAACGTTTTGTAAGCTTCAGCCATTCCTGCGTCTATAATACAAGAAGTTATAATAAGACTGGATGCTGCAGTACTTCCTGTTGGAAAGTGACAAAAATATTTATGAATAGTCCACTCTAATTCTGTTGGTTAATAGTTAGTGGTCGGTAAAATAATTCTAAAATGAACATTACAAATTCACAATGACTTAAAGAATATTAACTTTTCTTCTTCATTTCTTCTTTTTTGGGAGTATGACAGCTCTTAGCATTTTTCATGTTGCCTTATACTTGAAATAATAGCAGAAACAAGCTGTGTATAGTTGACTAAGAAAACATCCTGCAGATACAAAGCCACATCAGAATACATTTGAAGATGTGTTTCTGGCCACTTGCTGTCTTTAAGTCCAATATTAATTCTCTTTTAGCTGTTTCGTTTTTGTATAGACCAACTAACTGTTGTGTGGTGCTGAACAGGGAGTGCACAAAGGGTTTGTAGAGCTTTTTTGCTGAAAAACGACGCTTTGTGATTTGTGAGACTGACCAAAAACAGTGACATTTGAAAGATGCTAAAACGCTCCATAAAGCTGAGGAGAACTGCTGAGTCAGGTGATAGATTTCATAAGGTTTGCCAGCATGAGCGGCTCCTTTCATATTGCACATTGTCATTTTATGTACTGTTATTATAAAAATATTACAGCTGCCTTAAAGAAAAATGTCAGGGGATACTCTTGTTGGCCACGTTACCCATAATCAAATAATAAATAGGGTAATATCCAAAATGAGATATTAATAATAATACATTATTTTTAGATGACTAAGTGTTAATATTAATGTGGGACTATGTGGGTTTGCAGTGGCTTTATTTGCATCTTTTAATTTGCAATGGCTTTGTTTTGGTCTGATGAAGAGCAGTGGTGTTTTTGGTGCAATAAATAAATGAAAATTGGAGCCCTGTAGTGTTCTCGCTGTTTCTTTATCTTTACCTGAAATCTAGTAAAAACTGAGTGTTGAGGTCTTGATCTTTCAGGGCAAGAGCAATGGGAGTCTCCGTGTACCCTCCATAAAATCAGACAGACAGTTATGGCAGACATTTAAAGGCTCTCCCTTCTCTCCAGGGAAGGATCCACCTGTCTATCTGGAGCAAAACCTTATGTCAGGCCTGATTATATAACCCTGAAAATCTAGACACAGTAGTGAGATTGAGACTTTGAATTGAATTAAATCCAACATTGGGGTTGTATATTTAATTTATTAGTTTAATAATTCAGCACAATTTTGGTGTCCAGATTCAGGCTCATTAAACTGATAAACATTTGACTTTATGGTAAGAGCACCTGCTCTGGTGCATCAAATCAAGAGCACCATAGCCAAAAGAAAGCTGTCACCGATCACAACTGTGTTTCATTCATGCTGTGACTAACTGCTGTCTGCTTCTAAAACATGATTGCAGCTGCAGGCAAGAACATTGTCACTACAATGTTAACCTTCAGCATAATCCACCATTACAACTCCATTTCCTCCATTTGTTTATGCTGTGGACATAGAAAATATTTGTGTGATTAGCTGGCAGGTGTAAAATTGTATATCGGGAGCCCTCAAGGATACTTCCTGACGACAGTTAAATGTTAAAGCACTGTGTTAAATTGCTGTGCATGGTGTATTACACTCTGAAACTGTGCCAGGCCCACCAGTGGCTCCATCTATACAATGTGGTGTGCATGTATTGTTTCACGTTGTGCACCTAAGTGCACACGAAAAGTGCATAAAATTAAATTTATATATTTTCATTTTATGAAATTGATGAGTCCATTTCACTCCACACGTTCATACTTCATAGAAATTTGAGGACAAGTACATACTGAATATACCTCATATTTGTTATTATCTTATAAAGCAGAAATTAGTATGAATTAAATTAAAAAATACATTTTCATTCTGTGTTAGAAATGAGCTCTAAACTAATCAAATCTAAGCCTAATTAACCTTCTTCTATTCGGGGTTGCTTGGACCACACTCGCAATTTTTCCTTCCTCTTGCTCCTTGCTTTTTATTAAATTAGTAACAACAGTGCTGTTTCACGCATGACCGTCTTAGGCTCTGTTTTCCACCGCGTGTGTGTCCTGGCTGGTAGCTACTTGAAGTACTTCAAGAGATTTATTATTAAGGCAACAAGTAGAGCCAGTTTCTTTCGTTTGTTTTGCTGGAGCTACAGTATATCCTGGCACACGCTGGCTGCTACACAAAGACAGATGAGCACATTCACACTTGGAAAAATCAGTTTCCAACTCACCTAACCTACATGACTTGCATGTTGGAGGAAACTTGAGCCTACATGGATCCACTTGTACTGACTGACTGACTGACTAACTAATACATGTCACTTGTGCTTACTGCACATCTTCCTCATCCATTATTACACACTAATTTTATATATCAGGAATGATAAATAATACGTCTTCATCACTGATGATCATTTTAATCATAACTATGAAACCCATTATGCAGTGTCTAGCAGTTTGTCTGTAAAAAAACAAAGACGTTTTATACACATGGCTAACATTAACAAATGGCACACTGGGGACAATGCCTTATTCAAACTGCAAATCTCTGAGTGAGTGTTTACTCACCCCCTTGGTGGGGGGAGCCTATGATGGCTGTGGCTGCTGACTCACTAACTCTGTCAGTTCTCATGCAGCTTGCTTGTGTGTGCGATGTGATTTAAGAGTGAAACCAGTGGGTCTGGATCTGCTGTACATCATCCCTGTCTCTTACGCTATAACTCTCTATTGTGAGACTGGGTGCTGACTGGGAGACAGACAGCTAGTCAACTAGCCAGGCTTTGAGCTGCTCTCAGGCGTTTCACTCTGTGGGGTCCCAGCCATCTGGCAGGCACTGGAAGAAACGTGTGTGTATGATTGGATGCTCTGTGTGTGAACATATGTGTAAAAGATCCTCTGATGTTGTTTCCTGCCCCAGGTGCTGATTAAGACAGTTTCTCAGTGAAAATCCACATCAGACAAAGTTAGTCTTTGCTTTTGTTCATAGTCTTCTTGGCTGCCCATCACATAGTTTTGTTATGCATTTTGTTCTTTACAAATTGTGTGCACCAATAATTCATTGTTTCTGTCTTTATCTTAGAGAAGGGATTATTTTCTCTTGCAATGGAAATTAGAGGCATAGCTGCTTTTAAGAGAATCTTTTTGTCTGGTCCTAATTTCCTTATAGAGAAGGTGATGGCTTCTTTCACAACTTATGATGCACTATCTTTGTACCATTTCAGGCCACATTTTCTTTACTTTCTTTAATGGAAACTCTATGAAATGATTAATGTCCAGTGTTAAAGAATATGTATTTAATCCCCACTGATATTCAATATGTTGAATGTAGGGCTACATCCTGGGTTTAGTAGGGGGACACGCAGCTACAGTAATTCTTTGGTCCTAAAGCCTCTTAGTTTCGTGGTGTCTTTGATTTAATGCTGAGAGAGATGTTATACTTGAAAAATCCCTGCAGTAATCTGCAATGAGCTGTCTTTTGCTGATGATGTACCAGGTTAAATTTGGGGGCAGCTGCCCTACCGTGGTCAAGATGTTGGTCTACTATTTTTCCACACATTATTAGGTCTACATTTGAGAATTTGACATGCCAGCCTTACAAATTTTAGAGAATGAAGCAGACTTCTCACAAGTTATACTTTGTTGGGAAGAACTACCTTAACTTAAATTGCTCTTTGTATTCTCTTCTCTACAGTCCACTTAATTTAAGTTTTTTATCCATGTAGTTGGAAAGCAGAGAGGGATGTAAAGCTAGAGAGCCACAGACGAGAATGATTTTGCAGCATCTGATCTCAAACCATGTGTTGAACTTCAGTATCCTGGTAGTTCTCTGCACTCCTCTGATGTCAAATGTTCGAAATCCCCGTTCGGCCTGACTAACTGCTTTTGAGGGGCCTGTTTAGTTGAGGAACTTAATAATGCTTAAGTTTAAACTCCCATAATAACCAGAACAGAGTGTGGTAAAGTGGAAGAGAAACCAAGTCAGCGTGATTGAAATGCTCATGTTGAGATGCTGTAGAAACAGAACAACACCTGATCAGTGCACTTGCAGGTGGAAAGCAACTTTTATAATTTCGAAGAAATCCTTTCAGTTTGGTTCCATGTTTTGTTTGTGATTAAGTTGATGACTATTTTTTAAGATCTTGGCTGCAATGTCATGACATGACATAGCAAATACCTTCTCTCTCTTTCTTTTTCTTGCTCTCTCTTTTTCACTTGTCTACCTCAGTCCAGTGGACAGTGCGCAGCCCAGTTGTTTTCCAGATGGTTGGTGATGATTAGGGAGCTTTTGGAAGCCGTCACTCCGCTCAAATGCTCTACAGCTGTGAGCTCTTGGAGCACCATGTTAAAATGTCCACAGAGGGCTTTGGAACAGCACACTGTTTCCTGAAACCAATTGTTACAAATTCAGCCTCTGAATTTGTCTTTATTCACATCCAAACAGGCTGTCATAGTCTCCTTTTCCCCCTCAATTGCTAAGCCAAGAAGAGAAACCAAACCTCCAGTTTCACAGTGATCACACCTTCATGAACAGGATCCACTTAATATATTGCAGTGTTCCTTGTTTTTACCTTCCTCCAGAGGATTGAAGGAAGGGTGTAGTGCTAAAGTGATGCACTGGTTGCTGTCAAATTTTCAATTTAGCAGCAGCAGTAGACGGATTAATATTGTACCCTCCTGGTCCTGTGGCTTTGCCTGACTACTTTTCTTCTCTCTCCTGGCAACAATGTTAGCTGCACTGACCGTTCCCCCTGCAGACTTTGCATGGCCAATGAGGTCTGCAGACATACATATAATGTATGCTAACAACAGGACATTGTTTCTTTTTATAATTCTCTTTTCAATCCAGTTTTTAATCCTTTCACAATTCTTGTCTGTATCTCTTGAGCTCTGTGACAGCACGAATGCATTTGGCTCTTTTGCTGTGGTCCTTTGATGTTTTCTTATTCACTAGAATCAAATAGTGAGTGTGTTTTCATATTGCATTAAAGTGCCTGATATGTAGACCTGATGACCCTTACATTAGCTCTAATAGCTTAATCACTTATGGGAGGGAGAGATTAGAGCACTGATGGACTCGTTTTCTCCACTGCTGGTACTTATAGGAGCCATTCATCTAAAAAGTCCTTATGCAATATCATAACTGTACGAAGCACTTCCAAAGTTATTCCCAACAAACATCAACTCAAAATGAAACTGCTTTTTACAGCCACTTATCGAGCCTCTTGTATGTCTGTGTGCATTCATTTTAGTGCGAGTCCCATCATGACTTAAAGTGCACTGTAAATTCTGCTGCTAGATGGGGCACTTGACAGATATAAATAGCACCCAGGTCATCACGACTGCCTCAAATAGTATCAAGTTCTCAGAGGTGTATTAGTACCACCAGACTCATCAGATTAGACAGACAGCAGAGATATTCAAAAGTTATGTGAAGGTAAAGCTACAGCCTCATATAAAATCTGTATGGTAGACATAGCAAGTTACTTGGTGGGGATTTGATTCCCTTTCCATGGACAGGAAGGGATTCATAGACAAAGGCAGTGATTGGATAATACACTGCATTTATTGCTCAACTGTGGGGTAGCGAGTCTTCTTCTGTCAGGGTCCTCTCCCACGCTCTGTCCTCGGATTTGGCCGTCCCTGCCTAAAACAAATATTTGAACTCCTTGCCAAGTCCCTCATTGAATAATGTACACCTGCTGTGATTGATATTGTACATTTGTGTTTCTCACAAGCTTAATGGCATCACTGGAGTTACCAGGAGAGGAATGTCTGCAGTGCTGTGGCTGGAGTCAAACATACTAAAATTGTTGTCCCCCATTACAAATTAACAGGAGTACTTTGTGAAGCAAACACCAAACCCTGGAAAAAACAAACAGCTAAATGTGCATCCCTTGATCTAAATTGGTGCCTTGGAGGCTCTGTGTGCTTCCTGCTTCCCGGAGTTCTAGCCGTCTGTTTAAGGTCAGCTGATTCACAGATAGCTGAAAAGAATAGCATGCTGGATACTGTACATAACCTTCAGACGTTAATGTAAAATGTCCATATGAGATATTAAAACTATTTCACTAAAACATTTAGTATGTATCTTCAGTGCCTAACATGGTGAACATTTCCTACTTTGTAATACATTTACAAACCCATTTCCGAATTTGTCATACTTTGCAAAACCTTCTTTTAAACATTTTAAAACTTGCATGGTTTACATCAGGTTATTGATGCTTCACTGTTTTGTGTGTCACTTTAGCCGGTGCTTTTGCACATGCATTTGTGTCCATGTCTTCTTAGAGACAGAAAAGATACTAACATTCAGTGGCTCTACCCATTGAAACACCACTTCACCCTACACTAGTGGTTAAAAAACCTATAATTACCTTTAAAGATGACGTGCAATGAAATCAGTGCGTCCCTTCTTTCATACTGCATATCAGCTCTGTACAGCCTGCTTTCAGTTTCAGTTAGAAGGTGTGTGTGAAAGTGTGAGAGATAAAGCTGGAGTGGAGTGAGCTGACAGGGGCTTCATAACTGTAGTAATGGTTGCACCTCATAGTCATCAATCAGTCTAATCAGCTGTCAGGCCTCTGTAATATGTCTCTGCAGCAGTAGGGATGAATGTCTCTGGAAGTCAAGAGTCTGGTTTAAATATCAGCACCAATTGCTTAAGGATAAATGCAGCCTTGCCACCTCTGTGCTGCTCTTCACAAACTGATGTGTACAGAGGTTCCTCCTCCACTCTGGAGGAGAGGGTGCCCGCCGTTTTTCACCATAAGACCTCTGCTGGTGGTTCAGATAAATACACCCTCCCCTTTGACTGTGATGTTATGATTGCTATGTTTTTTGTCTCTGTGATTCTTGTGTAAGGCAGTGTGATTTAGAGACCATCTGAAGAAGTCTTCCCTGTGTGACAGCTTTATTACTGCATGCCACTAGACTGATGATGGCATCTTGTTGAGTATGTGGTTGGGCGGGTGGTATGGTGTATGTGGGCAATACAACTGGTATAAATGTCACAGTGGCAGAGAGATGACCCATGATATGAATTTGACAATGCTGTTTGCACCGACATAAGATCATCACATTACTTTGAATGCACTGTGAAGATCAGTAAAACGGATATTAAAAACAAGTCAGTGTACTGTATTTAAATAATAAGCTCTTGAGCAGCAGGGCAAAAATTATATATTGTGATAAGAGCTGTTATGATTAGTAGAACAACTAGTTTGTTTTTCAAAATGACTAATGACTAATAGTTTGAGTCCTTTTTCAAATTCTTCACTATTCCATGTTTTCAAATGTGACAATTTGCTGCAACTGAGGTAGACAAGTGAAAATTGAAGGGGTAATGAAGAAATGTTTAAAAACTGGTCTGGGCCTCTGTAGGTTGGTTGGTTGGTAGCTCAGAGACCCCATCTATGGACTATATGCTCTGTTCATACTGTGTACTTGTCCCTGTTCAAATGAACATTTTAATAAGAAGTTAAAATCTGTTAGGTCATCATACACCCACAACTGATGCTATTTTCCTGTATCAAATTATCGAACAGCTACTCAGTCTTGTGAATCCTCAGCTTAAGCGCTAAGAACAAAATACAAGATGTCATCTTTATATTTGATTTGGCTCAGTTTTGTTCAACACTGATGTCCCTTTCTCTCAAAGAAAACTTCCACTCCTTAGTGAGAAGCTTCATAAATAACTCTCAAGTGTCTTTGAGTATTTTTAGTCCTCATCAAACTTGATGTGGATGATTTTAAGGAGTTCTCAGCTCTGAAAAGCTTGAAAAATACAGTCTCTGGTCCTTGATGGTACACACATTTGCATCTGTGTAATCTAAACCTCTCTCATATCTATGGGAAGTGTCTGTATAGTGATTTGGAACAAGGTATTAGTGGACTCTAAGTATTTTCTGAGCTGTTAGATTTGCCTCTCTGCCTATTTGTTTTCATTGTTTATGTATGGAGGAGGGAGGCTCATTAGTCATTCAGTGTGACAGAGTAAATGTGTACACAAGAAGTTTTCTCCTTGCCAAGAACTAAAGCACAGCTGAAGCTGGCTCACTGCCAGGCTTAAAATTGGCTTTACCTTCAGTGTTTCAAAAACATGTTTATTTATTTTATCTAGAAACCCAGTCGGGAGAGTGCTGACAGGAATTGTTGTCATTTTTTGATGATTGTTAGAACATCTCTTAAGTCCCCAGTGACATCTTTGCATAATGCAGAATTCAAATAGATCTTTTTACCATTTTCTTTTTTTTTTACCATATTTGCAAATGGCTAGTCTGAGTATAATAGTGGTATTTAAGTGTGGCTGTTAACTACCCCACAACAAAGTTCAAAAGGGTAGAAGGATCTCTTAACAAGGAGCTTGAAGGACTTAAATGGATCCCACTCTCTGGCCCTAGAGTTCTGAAGTGCTATTAACAGGTGTTCAGTGAAAGCCTGGTTCATTTTTTGAATAGTGACTGCCAAGCGTTTGGCAAACAGAGTCTTACTCTCTCAGGTGGATCATCAATACAAAAGATAGGCAGCTGTGTTGGAAAGACAAAGCTGGTGCACATAAAAACTGAAGGGGAGTCTGAAAGCATAATTTTATCAAATGATCAAAGCTGAAATTATTTTGTTGCATTTGTCACCAGCATCTACTAGCTCGTCAGATAATAGTCACTTTAGAGAAATGGGTAAATTTTGGACTCAGCTTGGTAATGACTAGTCTAGACTAATCTAGTTGGTAAAATGTTGACTCCAGGAAAGGAACAAATGATCCTATCAGATCTGCTGTGGGTAGGGTTTAAACCAAAGTTACACTTGGACTTATCTGACATGGAAGGTACATCACTGTACCTTGGCGTTCATGTTTCTTGTTGTCCTCATAATGACTGTGCACCTGAATCCGAGCAAAACCAGGATGGAGGCACTTGGGCGCTCTCTACCCCGTTTTAGATTTCAGGTGAAGCCCAACTCTAAACCATGACAATGACAGTATTGTAACTCATGCACTCTATCTCATATTGTTCCTCTTGAAGCATGAACCAATCTGTAGGTAAAACCCAGCAGCCACACTGAGCCAGGAGGTTGTTGGTTGTGTTCCAGCAATGTTAACAGAGTCATCCTGGTAATGAATTACTAATAGACTCATGTCAAGGGCTTTCCTCAGGGAGAGATGAGAGAGGTACGCGTGAATCAGGCCAGCTTTTCATTCTGATACTCCCACATCTCATTGCAACACTGCACACAATTTTAAAACTGACAAAATAAATCTGCACTCGATGCAATAAGATTCTGGGCACTGATGTGTGTTGCTAATCCTCGGTTGGTCTTGATAACTGTGCATTTATTATGAACCTCAACCCTAAATATGAATCACAGACGTGTTTCTTCCTTCCAGACAGAGAAAAACAGGAGCTTGTAGAGACATTCTGGTTTAAGAAGGATTTGTCTTATTTCTGGTTGAACACAATTGTACCCTGATGTGACCTCATCAGGCCACATGACCTGTTAATGGACAACACCTTGAACTTAGTGCATCTCCTGGGAAAGAAGCAGTGTTTTGCTGGACTATTAGCGTGATGGTCCTTGCCAGAGAAAAAGCATGTGGAGCAACCGAGGAACAGACGTGAGGCTTTATATCAAATCAACAACAGATTTCCTGTCACAAACTGGTCAGTGTTCATAGTGTGCCGTGTTCACAGATGTCCAGCCAGGAGTTTCAAATCAGTGACATGCTACAAGTGATACTGATATTAGTCTCATGTCCTCTATCACAAACCTGGGGTTGGCCCTGTTTACTGAGGTTATCGCGAACAGTCACCACCCCTATCGTGGAGATATGAAGTTATGCAATATTGCTCTACACGATTGTTCATTGTAATACCACAACAGGTATCACAGTGTCTTGCTGACAAACTTTTCATATTAACTGGGTATACTATACATACCCATGTGTTTTTGTGGCTTGTGTTCATTCGTTCACTTGCCATGAGAAGGTAGGTGCAGCGTTGATTGGCACCAGCATAGCGAGTATTTGTTTGGTATTAGTGTTTGGTATTACTGTTTTGTTTCATGAAGAACAAATGTAATGTACTTACTTGGAACATGCTTTATTAAGTCTAAAGAGCTTTTCTCCAAACTGGCCTGATTTTTTTTCTGCTCTTCATATAGATCTCAGTTCCCACCTTGTTTTATAGTAGGATTTGTTGATACCTCGGAGGAACTCAATCAGAGAAAACAAGTCAAGTTCATGTGCTGTCTGCTGAATTTCAAGGATAGCCTGATGTTGTGATTAATTGACACTACTTAGACAGATATTTTGTTTTTTTATTAGCTTCCTACCTGATAGAAAACTATACTGAAGGTGATTATCCATGAGTCATAAATGTCTGCTAATCCTGTTTATATTTGCTTTGTATATGGGAAAAGCCTATGTCACAGGAGATACTGTGAGTGTGTGTGGCAACGGTTTCCCTGGGTCTACTGCAGCGCTCTAATCGAATGTGCTGAAATGAATGATGCGTGATAACGGACTTAAGATGTCATTGTTCCTGAAAGTGTCCTTTAATACAAAAAAATAAAAATAAAAAAATTGCACTTTGTATTGATGTTCTGAGTTTTCCCTGCCACAAGACATAAAACAGAAAGCTGTTATCTGGGCTGTATGAACCACCCTCTTTTTGTATATACCAGCAATGGCACAGAAAAAAAGCAATACATACATTGTTTGTGCTTTTTTGAGGTTTGCTGTATGCCTGCTCTGTGATTAACCAATTTCTTTATGTAAAATCAATCTATTCAAAATAAAGTGGTTAAATTAAAGAGTGGCTGTGGCTACAGCATACATATGCACACTTTTCTTTACTGCAATGTTTTTATTGTAAAATGTATATCTCAACTACCTCTGTCTTCTTCGGCAGTAAAAAAAGAATAAAACAGAAAAACAAAATAGGTACTAGACAGGGTAAACCAAGGGGGCAGCTAGCCCTTTGGTTTTTACACAGTGGCATCGTGGCTGCACATATTCTCTCTCTCTATTTGTGATATTAACGTACAGCACATTAAAGCCCAGCTGAGGCCTGGAGAGCAGCAGCAGTGTTTAAGAGTGTCCCTCTGTTGCCTCTGTTGTTCCCAGATATCGTTTTGTTGGCTTCATTTGACTGTTGCCTCCCACTGAAATAGAATTGTTTTCCTGCTGAGTGGGCTACAGAAAAAATGGGATCTAACACCTTTACATTGAAGACCTCTCTCCTCTCTCTGAAAAAGACAGTGTAAAGCAAGCAGATGTCAGAAGTGGTGTCTGTGGGTTTTATGTGATCTGACACTGACTGCAATTTTTGTTCAGTGGTCTGATTGTGATATTTGACTATGGGATGAACTTGATTTACCACTTAGCATTTGTGCTTGTGCTTGACCAGTCCAGGATGGAAGCTGCCAAAAACAGTAGCTTGCATCACTTCATGGCTGGGTGAGGAGTTTAGTGACCCTGCTGGACCTTGGAGTTCAGCAGCTGATTCCCTCTCTGTTGAGCAATTTGAGGTGACATTCAGAAATGTGGAAAGGATGCCCTCTCTAGTTTTTACCTTTTGAGGCTACCAGGGAAAAGATGACTGGAAGGAGACCTGGGTGTGTGCACCTGTGACTCAATGCAGAGGCCACATGTTAAAATTGGCCGGGGGGCAAATGGGGATCCTCCAGAAGCAGCTCAGAAGATCCTGCAGATAAAAACAGAGCTGTGACACTCTGGAGTGGAGAGTGAATGGAAAGATGAATTAGTGTTAGATTGAGGTCTTCATGAAATCATTTTTATTAACAGTGCCTGGACAATGTGTGTATGAGTATCTCATTGTCTTTGATCTGATCGTCTCAGTGACATATACTGTTGTTTTATTTCCCCCCAGCACAGCCGTTAATAGAATGCGTTGCACATCGATGTGTGCAGCGGAGAGATGAAAGGCACTTTGATCTGAATTATTTTGAGGTTTCCTCATTTGATTGAAGTTATTTTCAAAAATTAAATGTAGACTATTCTTTGATCAAGGTTTAGTTTTTGTCATTGTCTGATTTAGTTTTAAACATTTGTCTGTTTGATCTAAATAGTCTCTGCCTCAGTGAAGCATGAAAGTAAGATTGTGTAAAAAATGAAAATAAAACATTTTTCAGAAAAGGTCTTGGGTTTTGTTTGCAGTGTGTGTGTCTGATGCAACTGATGCCATCCCACATTCTACTCTTGCATTTATTTATTGGCAAGTAAGGCAGTGTATAATACTTAATATCATGAAGATAAAGATAACCAACATATGCATATCTTGATCTCAAATCCTGTAATGTTTGCTTTTGACAAAAATAACCATGAAGCATTGGAGGATTTTTGACCTTCCCTGTGTGGGCATTCATGTGGCCAGTGCTGTGGTATTATATATTAAGTAATTCATAGAGAAAATCAGACCATTTGTGCTTTGAATTTGTGTCTGTTTATTTCCAAGGTTTTTCCTCTAAACATAGATTAGTCTTTAGAGTCAAGCAGCTGTGGTCTTTAATGTATGTGCATGCATTTACTGAGATCATCCAGGCCTCCTATGATGTGGGGTTACTTGTTTATTCCTGCATGAATCGCTTTGCTCATCTTCAGTATCTTGTATCCTCTTCCAGCTGTAGGGACAGCTGACTGTGCAGCTCAAAATGAGAAATAAGCAATGAGATTGAGACCAGATGTCAGCCTGCATGCTATTGGTGGTTTTGTTAACTGGGTGTAATTACTGCTTTTTCCCACCAGGGGGCATTAAAGGAGCATAACATGGCCTGTGATCAACTTAGTTTTAAAATCCCTGTATTGCAATGGTAGAGAGAGGTTTGCGTTGCATTTAACATTTTAGAAACTATGTTTTATCTCACAGATTAGTATTTTTCATATTTTAGAAGATACTGACTCTGGTCAACTGCAAACAATTGTCATTTGAGTTGAGTTTCAGCTGGTTTTTAGTGATGCAGTTGCACACCCTTAGTAAACTGAAAAGTTGTCTTGAAGTAATTTTCAGCCTCAATGTTATGTACCAGATTCATGAAACTCCATTGATATACTGTGTTTGCCATGTGTTTGACATGTCTTGTACTGCTCTATAGCAATGAAGTGTAACTAATTATTGTTGCCGTTGGAGGGCAGTGTTGGATTTTCTGCAGACGTTATGCCATTGTAAATTTAATCAGACTCAACTTTATTCCAATAAAAGTCATACCTTTGTTACAGAAAGTGGGTGTAAATGTATTCATGATACTGCTTGTGTATGAGAGGGGGGGTTAACAATACTTGTCAGACAGTGTTGCACACCCATAGTAAGGGCACATTTTGTGTTTTCCTTTTTTCTCTGCCTTCTTTCCTGCTGCCACTTTTCATGGTTGTTGCATCATCAATCCAGGTAAGTGGCAGATAAGTGCGTCTTTCACTTGGAAAATAAAAAGCCTTGCCAAAAGTAGGAGGATGACATGGTGTATTTTACCTTGAGGTGTTTACAGTAAAGTGTGGGGTCCAACAGGGAACATTTCTTCCAACTGTCTGATCGTTCACTGCTCTTCACTCAACTGCTACCTCTGTTTTTATGGAAATTTCCTTGTGTGTGTGGCTCATGCTCCTGTAGAAGCTCTTTTTATTATATCTCTCTGTCTCACCGACACTTGATAAGAATTGTAGGCAGCATGTGTACTTCAAATTTCATATAGTTTTTCTGGTTCAGTCAGTTACGATGAATGATTCACCTAATTTACAGTGTCTTTCTCTCTTGTCTTTCCAAATAATCCCCTCCCTTCTTATAATGAATGTGCTTGTAAGGATGTTGGTGTATTGCCTTTGTGACCCCTAATAACTCTACACCTGACACATGCAGCTGTTGGTCAGAAGACAGAAACCAGGAGGGAGCTGCAGCCCACAAAATTTATAACAGATTTTCATGGAGCTTGTTCATGTGAAACAATATCATTCTTCCAGACTTATCATGAATAGACTGGACGTGACTGCTTGTCTGTAGGCGTGCTGAGCTGTAAAGGAAAAGGATTTTAAAACCTGGACAGAAGTAGCTTATTATTCTTTTTCTCAGAGGAGTTGAGCAATGCAGCTGCACCTACAAAAACAGCAGCGGGTGACCTAAGATGAGACACTCCTTGCAAAACAGATTAAAAATTTGGCTTCTCTGATGAATCTCTTCTTATTAAGCAACTCAAATTATGGAAAACACTTCATCATCATCACTCAGTCCCAGTGATGATGATGAAATGCATCGTGCTATAAAGGAAGAATTTGACTTTGTTGATGTTGAGTGAGGAATTTGAGGGTAGGTGACAAGAGGAATCATACATGAATGTGCCAAACTCCCATTGGATTGAGTCACTATTGCAGCTGACTGCCCTGCACTGAAAGCTGTCCTCAATTTGTCAGCTGTGCCTTCCTCTGCACGTTCCCAGTCGTTGTTTTCGACTGTCATTGATTGCCCCCATTTCAAATATAGATTAACTGGGTGTTATAATAGTGTGTCAAATCAGCTTGTGAGAAAGTTCAGTGGGGACATTGTTTTGGATGCACTTGGAACCAATTCTTTTACTGTATTTATTACTGATACTCACAAGTTGATTTGCTAATTAGACTAAACATATCTTGTAGGTACTAAATGGCTATTCAAGTGCTTATGAGTAAGTAGTTCTACCTACAGCTATAAGTAACATAATCTTTTAGCTCATAAACTAAATGCATGTTTCTTTGTGACTGTGGAGCAATCATGTCTTGAATCAGCGTGTTTTTCAAGGTCACTGCTGCTTCTCTGTGCATATTTGACTTGGATTAGACTTGCTGATGAGACAGCAGACAGGTTGGGGTTTTGAAACTGTAGCTAATCAATTTCTTCAAGGGTTAAGCATTTAGCACAATGCCTTTTTGTGTCTGCACAGAAGTTTTATTTGTCACTCATCTTTCACAGAGCCAATTTACTTGGTTTTTCTTATACAGATTATGCTCCCAACAGAACAGATGCATAGAAAAGGTAACGATCGGAGTCACCAAAAGTAGGCTGCAGAACCAATTAGGTGAAGCTGTATGCAGTTTGTTAAGGTGCTGCAATTTCACATGACTGAGACGTGAGGAAAGAACTGGAATTTGTGCTCCCCAAAATGTTTGTTTAGTCATCTGCTGTTTGGTTTCCTGTAGCCTGTAGCTGCTATTGACAATCCACAGCACAGGATGGGTGTTTTTGCACTTGTTTCCAGAGAGCTCATCTGTTTTTAAAAAAAAAAAAAAAAAAAAAAAAAAAGGCCTGAAGAAATGATGACGGTAATCAACAAATTTACATGTAATTGTAAGTTAACACTCATGTAACTGTAAATATTGCCCTGGATGATTACAGATGCTGTGTCTTTTTGGTGTAAACAAACATTATTCACTCCACACAGCACCATCCTTCTAATTTCCATCATGGATAATTATCTGAAGTCATACACTCTCATTTACACAAACTTCTCCTCTCTGTCTTTCTCTCTCTCTCATTGAAGTTCCTTGGTCTGTCAGTGTCATGGCTGACCCACTTCTGTTGGTCATCTTTTCTGTAATGAGTTGGACTGATGTCTAATTGAGACAGTGCTGCCCCGTCTCTGTGCTCACGCGAGCAGCTATTTTTGCCTGGGGACGAGAGGAACTAGAGCTTAACAGATCCTGTATTGCGTTTCATTACATTGTCAGCTAGAGCCTGCTATTCTCTCAATCTCTCTGTCGCGCTGGAATAAAACAATTTTTCCATCTTTTTGTGGTTGTGGCTTTTCCAACTTGAGTACACCCATATATTTGCTTGTTAAAATTCTGGATGATAGGTGGATCAATAATGCCCATCACCCGGGGTGGTATTATTTGTTTGTGACTATGGTTGATGAGATTGGATTTTTCTCCTATATTGAGGGCACACTCTCCTCTGTCACACGTTCTCTGTCAGATTGACTCACACACACTCACTGCAAGCAAACTTTCCATGACATTATTGGTTTTATCAGAAGTAGGCCAAAGCTGGAGCCTGGCCCTCTGGCAGGTCTACTGAGCATGCTCAGCACTGCTGAAGGCTAGGTAGTGGATCAGGACCTCGTTCTAAGCTACTACCACATTTCTCTCTGTGTGAGTCTGTCACAGCCCAGGCTAAATGAGCTAGACATGGAGAAGGACCACAGTATTTGGTCCATAAATGGCTTCCTAGAGTCCAAGCTGATACCTTTGAGTTGGCTATTGTGACCTGCCGACAGCCCAAAACCCAAAGATAATCAATTCAATTCAATCTTCACATCTGAAATACCAAACAATACCATGCTGAATGCTAAACTAATAATCTAAATATCTGCAATATTTACATTTTTATAACTAAGACAATTAGCTTTATGAAGAAAGACCTGCCATGTTTGATGTCTTGAGTGATGCTGCGTAGGAAAATCAAAGAAAAAGAAAACACAAAAGGAGAGGTGGTGGTGATGAGACAGACAGAATGAGGAATCAGCTCAGGTGGATCTGGACCCCTCCCACTGCAACATGTAGGTAAAAACCACAGGAGGAGCACGTCCAGAAGCCTGTCACAGTCTCCGTGCCCCAATTCCATACTAAATACTTGTTGTATACAGCCTGCTAACTGTTATAGTATACTGTTTTTGCAGGTAGTGTACAATAAATGCTGTTTACCATTTCATACTAACAGGAAAGTAAATGTCCATCAATCTAACCACAATGTTAAAGTTGCTTTGCAAATTAAATATCACTAGAAAAAAAACACATATACTGTGTGTATACATCAACAACACACTCAAAAGTAGTTTTTTAGTGCATATAGTTAAGGTTTAATAATGATATTTAAATTTTTTACATGAGTGTTATACCTCTCACCACCTCTGACTCTCACTCTCTCAAATAATCTCTTTCTGTCCCTCGTTCAAGGTTATATAGCTGCACCTGTTGAGGCCTTTCTATAGCTGTGACCAGCTAATTCTTCAGCATTTCAGTTTGCTTTGTTCTCATATATTTATATTCTCATATTTATATCATTCATTTAGCTTCGTCTTATAATAATAATTATAGTAATAAGAGTGCCATAAAACTTCAGCCTTCAGCCTTTTTTCATTTGGCTATTTGAGATAGTGTTGTTGTCCTTGTACAGTTGAACTGAATAAACAGTTTTCGCCCATTTCTTTAGCAAAGGACGTCAATTTGATTTGGATCTGGAGTCATTCACTTAAAATAAAGTTATGATTGTTTGGACGGGACTTTAGCATTCATTTTTTTGGATGAATATGTAACTAATCTTTTATTACATGCACACATACATCGCCTCAAGTCTGGGGAATCAGAGTTGATTACGTTCACACCATACAATTTGTCTCAACTCTATTGCAGAACTGTATATCATAGATGTTTGCAGATACTGCATCTCAAGGCTTCTGTATAATCAATCTGAAACTAAAATGTAATCCCAGGGTGGAAATGAGCGGATAGGATGAGCTATGACGCATGCTGTGCTGCTCCTCTCCAGTGCCATGTAATCATCAGTTTTGCAGTTTGTTATGGCGGCTCCATTTGTTGTTATTGGATCTATCAGATCAGCACCATGGCCTACATTATCCACTCCCGACAGGCTCATTGAACCAACCGATAAGAGTTGATACATTCATTAGGCTCACAAAGAACTGCGTGCATCTTTTTATGTGTCCATAGTGGACAATAAAAGTGAGTAAGGCCTGACTTAAAACATTTCTCCATGAGTGCATGTGAAAGGACATGTGTAGTGTATAGTTTAACCATTGTTTTTACAACTATTTTGTATGATACCACTATCAGCCAGGTGTAATGGTTAGTCATGCATTCATTTATTTTAATATTTGCATTTGTTAAGTGCATTATGAATATGGTTGTATGTCTTCAGCTAAGGTGGTGATCATCCTCTTGTTAGAAGATTATGACCAATTCCTTGCTCTTCTTAGTGTTATTTATTGTTCTTAGACTTTTAACATTAAACATGAAACTATTTATTTATACTATTACTCTGGTTTTCTCATAAACCAATGAGAGACATGTTAGACCCAGCTAATAATAATTAAAGGGACACCTCTCTGTATAATACAGTACATTTCAACAAAAACCACAAACTACATCTTCCAAAATTATTGTAACATTAGATAAACCTAACAGGACAGTTGTGTTTAGCAAGATGTGTTTAGTACCTTATAAACTGCAGACTGTACGGTATGTTCAAGACACATTTGACCTAGTTTACAAAATTACTTTCACAGGTTAACCCCCCTCAAACAATGGTCTGCAACTGTTGTTCCCTTCACATTACAGCACACCCACTGAATTACATTGAATTATGTAACCTGTCTAATAAAGTCTCAGTTTCAGTTCTCTCCCGACTTGCTTGTGTTTCTTGTTTAGGGAGTTGGATAGATGTTGCTGAAATGTCAATAACAAATTCCCACCTGACTGTCTACCAAAGCTGAGTACACGCTGCCTGCATTCACTCCAGAAGCAGGTTAACCCTTTCAAATGAACCGCTGTCTCAGATTTAAACCTGTGCATCTGAAAGAGTTATTAGCTGCAGGAAAAATGATCCAGGAGCAGTGTGAATACTATAATGTACACATAAGAACATCTCCTCTTGTATTCCTATGCAAGGCCAGAAAAAAAAAAAAAACATCATTCTGTGCTAGACCCAGACTTTACTATAGCATATACATGACTTGATCAGAGTCCAAGAACTTTTTGACTTTTTCACTGGAAAGAGTATAACATTTTTCTGCAAACCTGAAGCCCCACAGATTGATGATTTGCTTACCCAAATGTTTGCCTTGAACTATAAATTATTCATAAGCAAATGATTACCTCTGTGTTTGGCTGCCTCTGTGTTGTAAACACAAAGTTGACGGGCTGATGCTGCACAAAGTTGACATGTTGATGCTGTCAGTTATGTGATATGAGATGGAAAGCATCTATAAATATTTCTAGAATGTGTGCACTTCGCTGATATACTGAATTTAATGTGGTAAAAAAGTAAAAAGCCTGTTCAGTAAGGGGTCATGAATTGTGTTGCAGGGGCCTGGGCTGGCTGAGGACTCCTGCTAGAGTGTATCACTATTGGTGTTTTGACTTGCAAACTTTGGAATTTGTGACTGTCAGTGCTGCCAAGGCTCACAAAGCAGCCTGAGCAGTGAAGCGAGTCAGTCCGACCCCTCTGTTCTCATGCTGACCTTTTGTGATGTCACTCACCACAGCCATTGTGCTGAGAGAGTTGCTGGCTTCACTGATCTGCAGACCTAATTTTCCTCCCACTCTTAATTTGCTTCATCATTGTTGTGAGCGTCGTCATTTAATCCCAGGATTGCACATTGCCTGTTTCTACAAGTGGCATATCTGCTCTTGTATGAGACGCGCTATTGATTTTCAATGTGTCATTAGCACAGTGATTTTTTGCCGGCTCATGTAATTATGGTCAGCAGGGTGTTGTAATTCATGAGAGGATTTGGCTCCTCTATACTTCCTGGCAGCCTGGGGGATCTTGAGTTTGACTTCCTCATTGACTGGTCCATTTTGTTAGCCTCTGCAAAATTAGCCTCATTCCTTTTGATCTTTTTCTAATTAGTCTTTTCTTCAGTGTGCAAGTGTAAACACATTTTCCTTTCATTATCTCCTCCCAGAAATATGGTTGGAAAAAAGCATGGATAAAAACTCTGTGCAGTTGCTTGTCTGTCTATAGTATACTGTGAAGGATTGTGTCACTTAACAAAACAGTTAAAAATAAAGAGTCATCCAGGCTGAAATTTTCATTCAATACAGTGATACTGTCTGTGCCACAGTCATTTGAGGTGTTATGAGAGTAATGCTTTTGGGTCAATATCAGGTGTAAATGCTTTTGTCTCAATAACCAAGGCAAATGATGAAACCTATCTTGTGTTGGATTTCTCAATAACCATCAGTTGTGTCCTAATTGCAGAGATGAAAGTAGTTTAGATTTCTCTCTGTTGCTCTGGTGTTTGAGAATCACCTTGGGCAAGTTCAGACGAGGCTTATATAGTCCTGTTACAAGATGTCTGCTGTGCCATTTAACAGTTCTCTTTCCAAATAAAAATGACTGTTGGTATTTACTGTCACTGGAGCGACTGGAGCTCTGATCACACCTGGCAATAACATGTGTCTTTGGTAAACTGATCAAATCCTCTGCGTTAACAGAATGAGTACATCATCCCATTAACGGAGAGGATTTGCATTTTCAAAGCTGGTGGTCATTCAACACACAACATACATTTTAATGTCAGGTGTGGACTGATGATAATATTGAGAATTTATCCACCTGTGATTTGACCATCACAGACGCATGTTAGTGCCACATTGAACTAAAGCAAACCAACAACCTTGGACTAGAAAATAAAACCAACAGGGAAGTTCCTAAAACCAACTTATTGACCACCTGAGGCCATCTCTAATGTTGAATCAATTTCCATAATATCCCATGTGGAAATGTCCAGTTTTACGGCAGAAATAAACAACAAAGACTTGCATGATTGAGGGTGTAGCACCTCGAGTGACAGGTGGGTGAGGTTATGCTTGCCGCAAACCGGCATGCACACAAGTGTAAGCTGTGCCCATTTTTGGGTTAGCAGGGATTTATGTTGAGTCAGGCACTGCCAAGGTGGCAACAGCAGAGTTGCCCACTCTGAGCTTCAAAATCACTTTTTAGAAACCTACAGATGGCATCATGCAGGATAAATTAATATTCATATACAGCCTATTGTATGACCAAGGCCTAGATCTTGGTTTTGTGTGTCTGGATATAACTGCTCGGGAATGCAGTGCAAGGGTCCACTGTTGTTTTTCAGCTCCATTTGACACACACAGCTAATTACTGGAGCAGGACAACCCCCCAACTTCATAAGCTCACACACCAAGGCACCAATAGGGTGGCCATTTCAGCCCATCTTCTCATAAGCTCCCTGAAGACAAGCTGGTAATGGAACTGTTTATGCATGCAGTATTCCTTCACTACCGCTCAGTTGGAACAGAGGTCTCTGCAGAGCATTGGCAAATGCTCTGATTCTGGCTGTCTTCTTCACCACCAACCTCAGGCTGCCGTTGCTTGCAGCCAATGTACCTGCAGCCGACCTGCACCTCAGTGACAAAGGAGAGAGCGTGGGAGTGTAGGTGGACGAGGAAAGAGGCAGAGACGAGAGCGAGTGGGCAGGTAGAAGAGGATCCTCTGAGAGTGGATAAACATGTGAACACTTAGCGATTCCCTCTCCCTTCCTGTCTCTCTGCGACTCTGTGTGGGCAGTTAATGAGTCTGAAAGCTTCTCCTCGGCATCTGTCAGCTGAGAACCGGATGAAGCCTCTAGTGCAAGCTGTAGCAGCAAAGAAACACTCTATTGCCCATTGATAATTGGTACAATATATAGGAGGTGTTTTTTTTAAGGTGTTTTTTTTTTTTTAAACCTTATAGCTTCATCCATAGAGTGCCCTATGGCTCATATTGCTTTGTGTAGTACTGCACATAACAATGAGTTATTAGACATAAAATAAGATTCTGCATTTTAAGATATTAATACTTTACAATTAAATACAACATGAGACACCAATTGTGTAGTGCAATATAAGTACAGGAACGCATCTTTGACACCTACAAGGTTAGACCATGAAACTTTAGCTTAATAAGCATTATGGACCAAGATCAAAACAAACTGGCCTGAGGTGACTTATCACCTGTCTAATACAGTCCAAACAAAAGTCAAACTACATAAAAAAAGGTAGCATAGTGTAGGGCTGTTGTACGGGATTACACTGTGTTGCACAGGTGTTGCTATTGTCCACAGCCTTTGTACCTGCCTCCAGGCACTGTTCATTGTTATTTTACAAGGCTTTCAGCTTTGACAGCCCGACAGGAGTGGTGGAGCCAAACCATTCTGGAGTGATAACAATCAACAGATCTGAGCTTGCCCACCATGTTCTCCATGCTTGTCATAAAGCCTAATGGTGTGCAGCCATAAAATGGAGAGTAGTTAAGTTTTGGTTTGAGATAAAACAGTTTAGATGACCTTGGTTGGGTCATACCCTCCTTTAAAGAGATTCTTAGAACAGTATTCAGGTCTCCCACTCCCTCTGAATGCCTGATGAACTGGGCTAAGGACTACTTTGAATTTTTCACTATTAAGTCCGAGCTTTGTAAAAAGGAAACTACAACACATAACCTAGAGCTGCAATCAGAACTAATGCTCAGCTGCAGGATTGATCCCAGTCTTCCAACATGACATTTTGAGCCATGAGGCAGAAAAATTCAAAATTCAGCAATTTCAATTTATGGCATTTGTGATTTTATACCCACCCCGAAGATGTATGTTTGGGATAATTCAGGGAGGCATGGTGGCCGTGGTGACATTTACTTTTTATTCATCTAGGGTTGCGCTCAGACTGACTTACAAAAAGTCTGTTTAAGAGAATATGTTAGAAAAACTCAGTTGTTAAACACAACCAGGGTGTTGTAAAGATCAAACATATGAACTGATGTCTGTAACAATCCTGTCCTGTTTTCTTCATAACAGTGTGATGGGCTTGACAGAGGACAGAATTTTCTTCAGTAGACTGTTGTTTGATTTGGACACTGACGGCTAACATTGATTCGCTGATCCTGGACAAAAAAACTCCACATGCCACGGTGGAAACACAGCACATACACAGATGGCTGAACAGCTTGCTTTGACTTTCCCCTCAGACACCTTTTTTGTGGGCGTTGGAGCACAAGGCCCTTATTGGCCACAGATTCATCTTTTGGTGGGTCACTAAATATCATATCACATATCCTCCAGATACTCATTATTCCCTCTGCTTTCTCTCGGGGTATGGTGTCCATTCTGTGCCGCAGGAGGTGGCCATATCCCCTGGCACCAAGCTCCAGCATGGGAGGCAGTCCCTAAGGGACCCCCCCCCCCCCCCC
>CM076652.1:18247568-18362083 GCA_038496675.1 Rachycentron canadum
CCCCACCACCACCACCACCACCACCACCACCACCCTTTTTATAAAGAAGCACAATGCATTATTTATGCACTGGAGCTGGTCTAGGTATTTCACATGTTACTAATGGATTTAATGCCTATAATGTCTCCTCACTGGATTTACCCATAAAAATGCATTTAGCATTTGTGTTTTTATTAAAACTTAGTGTCTTTGACATTTACAGTAAACTCTTAAGAAAAGCTGAAGTATTACTAATGGGCGGCAAGAGGGAGAGAAATTCAGCCATTAAGTGTGTATTGACTGTTTCTGGGTGTCTTCCTGCACCATTGACTGCACCCAGCAGGTTGATGAGTGGAGGAGCTGTTTGGCTTCTAGGTTGGAGCTGAGGTCATTGTCCAGGCTTTCATGTCTTCAATAGCTGCAGGCTCCCTGCTGAACCTACTTGATATTCAGTTCTTTCTCTCACTTCATCCTATTGAAATTAACAAGCTTCAGCTAGATAGCATAGCTCCAGTAACTGTGGTGGGCGATAAAGGAAACCAGACCTGAGACACAGAATTACAACGGCTTGAAACTTGTGGCCACAATGTTTTGCAGCACATTTTTCAACTTTATCAGGATGGTCCAAAAATCTTTCATGATGAGCCTTTTAAAGTCCTGTGCTGCCGTAGTTCATTTTCCAACATGCTCTTCTGTCAGGACTTGCTGGAGAATGTGCTGAGGGCGGTGTAGCTACCCACATTCATATAAGGCATTAATGCCAGAAATAACAGAGCTCACTGTGGAAATAAAGCTCAAATTCATTTATGTACGAATTATTGGCTTTACTGGATACTGTCCCAAAGCAAACAATGGAGGAATGGAATATGTTAAAATCTGGGATATGGTGTCACTTCAGTTCCTTCGTGTGGTTGTGTTATACACTAAATGTCCTCGGTTGGTGTTGGGTTGTCTCATAGTTTTCCATTCAATTTCACACTTAGTCCATGTGTGGAGTTTGGAAAATTGCAGATCTTGAAAAGTTTCGCTGAACACAAAAGTCCTAATCATTGTCCTCTTCTGCTGTTTTTTTTATAGCACATATATGTATATATATAGCATTTTTGATGTACTACTGTACACACAGAGACAAAACAGAGCTTTGTGGTTTACAGTTGCTGTTGTTTTGCTGGTGATGGACTAATCAATTAGTCGACCAATAATGATTAAAAATAGAATCATTTGGTTTAAACTATGCATTTCTGCTGCTTATCTGGATCAAATTAACACGTTACTTACATTATTGCCACATACAACTGGGGTGCACTAAAATGTGATTTGTTAGTAAATAACTCAAGGCCATATTGTCTCTGCTGGTTTCCATCACACTTCACAGATGACGGTGGAAGGAGTATGAAATTGCATCATGCGCGGCATTAGAAAGGTCTTTATCTACATAGAGAGCTAGAGCGAAGTCCAGTGATCTTCCATCCATCTCACCGCACTGGAGCCGCTCACTCTCTCGGCCTGTGTCTGTGTCCAGCCCCTGTTTGCTCGGTTTGTAATTGTGCTGGGAGGGAATAATAAAAGCACCACTGACCACCTCGCTGTACATCCGGACCGTGACATCATCGCCTCTCGGGTTTCACAGTGTCTCTACTACAGGCGCACGCGGCGCAGCAGTCGGCGCGAGAGCTTCTGCCCCGTGAGCACATCAGCGGTGGCGGCGGCGGCGGACCGAGGGCGCGCTGCACTACAGACCCTTCTCCAAAGTAAAGAGAAACTCTGACGTCGTCACATCTGACGTCCACATCTGGATAAAACGGTTACGTGATTTTCTCGCCGGTCTGATTTCGCCGCGATTGTTGAACTGACCGGACGTTCACGGGAGCTTCTCACCGTAAGTAGAGAGGCTGCGGTGCGGTTCATGTGTGCGGCATGATGTCCACGGAGCGGGGTTTTTGCTCTAAACGCCTCGGTAGTTGTTTTGTCTGGGGTGTTTATCATGGTGCACACGGTGATGCTTGATGCCTACAGAAAGCTATTTAAATACAATCCCCAGTAATAAGCGGCTCCTGCCAGTCAGCGTTTTGTTCCTCACATGGCTTTATTCAAACTGCGTCTTTTCCACTGAACACCACCAGACCCTGATCCAGACCCTGATCCAGACCCTGATCCCGTAGTCCACCCTGCTTTTCAGAGCTGTTAAGTTGGAGGATTTATTGTGTGTGTGTGTTGTTTTGTTGCTCTTTTCTGTCATATCTTCTGTAATTGGTGTCGTTTATTTTCTTTATATTAAAGTAAATCATGCTCACCCTCTGAGACATGCACTTCATACTTTCCTTAGCACCTGCAATGCTAAAACGAAATTACAACTTATATGTTGTTACGTATGTGTAAAAAAAAAAAAAAAAGAAAAGAAAGAAATACATTGGCATTCATAGTTTCAGTAACTCCTACTCTGTTGGCCAGTTAAGCTGAGCCCCAGGACTTTCTATCAACTGTACATAACATTGAATACTTTTGACTTTCTGTCAGTGTCTGTTTTGTCTGGTTATCCGTGCATTTTAGTGGACAGTGGTATGGTGTTGATGTCGATCTATTGTTACTCAGCTTGACAGCTTGAAACAGCGTTTCCATTTTTCCTGAAGTGTTGGCCATCACTTTACTCTAAGCTGTATTCAAGAGCCACAGTTCCCCTCATGACGGCATTCCATTACTTTGCATCAGATTATATTTTCTCTTCCTGATGGTGGAAGACCTTTAAAAGCTTTTATCTGTTAATCACAGTCAGTTAGGCCATAATTATAATGTTGACCACTGTCTCTTCTGTGGTGACCCACACTGTCTCCCTTTAATAACCCATTCAACCCAGATCAAATCCACTACCTCTTCTTAGCAACGTGTAGTTTATTGCTTTTTGATCATGCGGTTTATGCCAGAATTCCTGGAAACATTTAGGGAGCAGTTGAACCTGTTCCTCATGTTCCTGTAGGATGTTATTTTAGGCATGATGTTAGCAGTTTTACTTTGTTGAGTTCTTGTGTGTGGCCTCAGGCCATGGAGACACATCATCTATAAATCTAGCTAAACACTATTTTTGTGTCTGCATGTAAAAATGTGGAAACCCTGACCACTGTTAGGACCTTTCATGATTTGATTGAAGTGTTTCTGTTGGAGCTTGTGGTCTGATTGATTGAATACCAAGTGCAAGTTGGCACACAGAGCATTTTTTTATATTGTCCAACTAAAAAAAAAAAACACATATTAAACATACACATAGAATAGTGTGGTTTAACTTGTGTGTAGTGTTGCTATCGCTGTATAAAGCCTAAAGTCTTGAATGACATTTGTCAAACCCACATGGAGAGAGGGAATGGCTATGAGGTCTCTCGTGCTTGTTCACTTTCCCTGTGAGCTCAATCAGTGACAATGGTCTTCGGTGTTCAGTGTGTTTTCTTCAGATCTGGAAACATGGATGTTTCAGCAATCTTTCCTTTCCCGATGTTTTTCTACAGACAGAGTTTATTTGTGGGGGTGGGTCTCTGGGTGGAGTGCTCAGTTATCCAACACTGTCAACTGCAAAACAAGCTAACGTCTGTTTAAGATGTCATTTTTTATCATTATAGATGATTTTACATCAAACAATTATACTTTCTTGCACTTTTACACAGTTGACTGTTTCAGCTGGATAGATTCAGTGTAAGAAATATTCAATTTTTTTTTGATGGGGCCAATCTATTTTATTTTGGCCTTCCAAATAAATTCTTTAAATGAGAGACACTAAATTCATTCAAGCGCAGGTCAGCAGTAATGGAGATAAACAGATTCTTTGTTATTGACTGCTGGTCCAGTCCCAGCAGTCACTGAGGAGAAGACATCAGCGGGAGAGGAGGAGGGCGGGGCTGCATTTAATTTCAGGCTTTGAGTCATGAGAGATAAACCAGCACAAACCACAGAAAACAGTCTTCCACATATTCAACTCATGCATGTAGTATCATATACAGGCCTACCATCTGTGTCAGGTGCTTGTGTTTTTACTGAGCTTTAGAGAAAATAATTTAAAGAAGTGGCTCTCAACTGCAGTATAGGTGCATGACCCTAGCTCATGTGCACGTAGTATTTTGAAAAGAAACATTTTCAGTTTTGCTTGTCAAAAAAAGTGTTTCACTTTTGTATCTTTACTCCAGTATGTGGTAAAAAGGGGAATAAACACCTCAAAGCCATCACTGCTTCCCATTTCTTACCACTGTTTCAGTATAGAACTCAAGGTAATGTTATTAATGGCCTTTTTACACAACTTTGAAAAAACATGTATTATTTAACTTGTATTTCTTGATTTGTTTTCTCATTATTTGCCTGCTCCACTTCAGTCTCTCATCCATATATTTCTATAAGTATCTGCCCTTAATTTGACGAGTCTGAGTACTATTTTGGTCGCCAAACTCCTGCTTTGTCCTGCAATGGAGCCACATAGCTTTACAGTGTTTATGTGATTTTTACCTCACATTAATGAAATGAAAACACAAATGTCAAACAGCACCTAATACAGTATGTTCAGTGGACTGATTTAGGGTTTTTTCTACATATCACCCTGAAAGCCATATTAAATGGCTGCCTGCTGATGTCTTTAATGAAGCCTGAAATTGAATAGTGAATGGCTAACATGGGGAGTTTTACACATACTAAAAGTAAAGATAGAAACTTTAGATGCGTCACTATTACAGTGCTGTAAAGTTCATTGCTTTTTCATAAACAGGCATTTAAAGAATCAGTTCTTTTGTCTCATGCCGGCCTCTGGTCAGGAGGCCACAGTAAAGCTTGGTTTGTATGGCTGTGATGCACTGCAGTGTTCCCCTAGCTGCTTCCTGAGTTTTCCCCATAAATACAAAATTTATCTTCTTTCAATCAGTGTTTTATTTTTCCTCGAGAGGGCAGCTTGTTTCCATGGCTTTGAAATCTTCTTGAATAGCCTGCTCAGCTGTGTCACCTTGACACACTTTGCACACAGTCACAGCTGCTTTGAGGGAGCTGCTAATTGAATTGTTTGTGAAAAAAAATCAGATTTGTTTCCTGAATGAGCAGCTGGTTTCTGTGTTTAAGTAAGAAAAGGTCTAAGGTGAAAGTCAAAGCTTAAAAGACAAGCAGATGAAGGTAAGGACTGTGTTTTCTGCAGTGATGTGCTGTGGTGCTGCTTAACCACATTTCCTTATAGGTATGTACCTCAATTAGTAAAGGATGTTACAGTTGTCCAGGTATTGCTGTTTCGTGACAACACATTGCTTCATGTTGCTGCACTGCATTTTTATGCGGCCTCTCTGTGACTGCAAAGCCCCTGTTTTGTCTTTTCTCCTGCTGCCCCCGACATGCCCTCACAAACTGCCTATTCTGCTTATTCAGCTCAGCTTTTGTGAGGGGGGCTATTCATACCTCCAGTCAATGTCCATGTGGTATTGAGGCATTCTACTGCAGCCCAACTCTGTCTATGCTACTTAAGAGCACTCACCTGGTAATATGAAAGCGTTAATCAGTATCCTCTGGCCTTGTCTGACATTGTATCCAAGTTCCTTCCTGTGTAATAGGATTAGATTTATGAGCATGAACAAGAGAATTAATTATCACTGAAAGGCTCTGTTTTGTGATACGTAGTTGGATTTGTCTAAGGGAGCAAGAAGCTTTACTTCTGGACTCTTGGAGTCTTAGCCTGCAGGTTTTCCTATGATGAGCATTTAGAAATTATTCAAAATGTGTGTGATCTTGAACAGTGGAATTTGTGATTAAGCTGCACTTCTGCATTTAAACAATGATTGAGGTTAAGTCTGCTGCATGGACACATATGGCTTCATTAAGGGATTTAAATGTCACCAAATAGTCACATATGTGAAAGTTAAATGTGTTTAAATAAGATGGTATGATTTCACAGGACTGCCAGTTTAAGGGTGTGATCCTACTGGGCAGCCCATGTGAAAATGTTCTCACTTTTGCTCCTGTGAGGAGCTCTGATTAAAGCATCTTCTGTGTGCAGTATGTGTCATAAGAGGAGAGATTGTGTGATTGTTCTGACCTGCTCTGTTAACTACCAGACAATGGGATGTACACAGTAGAGGCCTTGAAGCAGCTTGAAAGGCACAGTTGAAAAAAATTAGGATAAATGCATTTGCTGTGGTAAGATAGTAGGTATTTGTATAAAGGGCAGTGAGCACAGAGAGGCATGGCTTTTTTGCTTGAGGTTTTCAAAAGTTAAAAGTGGTAGTTAAGTGGTAGTGAAAAGCACACAACTTGAATCTTGTATATTTAAGACATGATGCATTTTAATGAGATTTTTTTTTCTCTAGTACAGTAGCAACAAGTGAATTAACCTCTTAATTAAAACAGAATAACTCTTATGTGCTGTATGCCACATTTATTTTATTAAAACCACTGACTACTGATCCCCACTGATTATTTTCAGAGCAAACCTTCACTGTCAAAAAATACAGCCAATAAAGAGTTATAATAGTGGATTAGCTAGTGGCTTGTTAGTTTCATTGCATACAACACAGAGTTGGTTGTAGCTCTCTTCTATTTGCCTGTTATCAGTGTCAAAGTCTGAAAATTTGGTTTTAATTCCCTCAGCAGTTCAAACTCTTCATGATGACTTAAAGACTTAAATTTGTTCCATTTTTTTCCAACCACCACATGAGGAAATCCCCCTCATTTTTACAAACTCTGCACAGAGATTTGTCAATTCCACAGTTTTATTTTCCTTCCATCTTCTGTTTGGTCTGTAGAAAGTAAGGATGTAATGATCTGAGTTACCCCCATAATGACTCTAGTGGTTGACAAACATAAACTTTCCTCCTCTATTTTTACTCCATTGTACTTTGAAATGAAATAGAAAGGTTGAGGTGGTTTTTGAGTTCAGATTTTTTGACAATGATGTAGGAACTCAAGTCTCACAACTTTGTTTTTGTTTTTAATGAGCTTCAGACTTGAATCAACATTAAAGATAAATTCTCAGGGAAAATTTCCTGAAATTAAACAGCTGTCTTTGGCTTCAAAGATGATACTAGTGAGGTAGAATGCTAAACCAAATGTTTGCTCCCACCTCACCTCTTAAAAATGTATCAGGCAAAGATCTGTATTCCAGCTTTGGTTTGATTTTTCAACTGGAATAATTCCACAACAGAGGCTCCAGTAAGGTCCCCAAACCTCAGCATTAAAACACAGTGATGTGTTGTCAAAACTCATGGAGACCTTTTCCCCTTCAATCTAATGTAAAAATCCTGTCTGGAGCCTCTCAGTTGCTTGTGGTTAAACTATAGTGGAGGGGGAGTGAAGGCTTAAAGACCCACCCAGAACAATAAAAGTTAAGCCTTTGGAGTGTTGACCCCCAGACTTTAAGCTCTTCATTACTGCAGCTCACAGCTAATTACTGTGGACAGGATAGTCCAGAGCCCAGAAACCTGCCCAGCCGTCCTTGCTGTGGGGTGGTTGGCTCTAAGTGCCACTCCCAGTTCCCCACCTCCATGCATCTGAGCTCAGTAGGCAAGGAACCTCCTGGTACTCCTCATCCATAGCCACCCCATAAACATCTAGAAAACAAGAGGAAATCCTGAGCCTACATGAAGAGCATACCATGTTTTTTACCCTCTATTGAAGCAAAAATGATACCATATGCTCCCTTTACTGTACAGCCCATTGCTTTTTATGCTAACTGAATCTTGACTGAAGTGACCACAGACCACATCCTTCAGAGCATGTGTGACCATTTTAAAGGGTGGTGTGAGCTAAAATGAGTTGGCAGAGGCGTTTTGAAAACATATTTACTCAAAGTGATATTTCATTTTGAGCTGGTAGCTGTGCAGCATCAAGTGATTTTGATGCAATAATGGGTGTTGTCATCAACTTTGATTGCATTGTTATTGAGTGATGTTTTCAGAGGGTCCTTATGTTGTGTAACACAAGGCAATCAACCCACATATTTTGTTAATAATTGTTTCGCAATATGATCCTGTCGTGTTTGCAATCAGCTCCCAACACCATGCAGAGGCAGCAAAAGTGATTTTGAATAATATCTGTATCTGCAACATGGGATGCCCTCGTCCTTTTTTTCCCAGTGTCATCAAGCCTGTCATATTGGCTTGAAGACTGTCACTCCTGTATAGTTTGAATACAATAGCAAAATAGCTTGCAGATTCTCGTGGGCTACTTTTGGCTTTTTTGGAGATTTCTGTAGGAGATTTTTCAGCTAAACAGGAAAATGTGCATTGTTGCTACTCATTCCTTTCAGAACTATGAATGACCACAGCCCTCATGCTATTTCATTGCCCCCATGTTTTTGCATCATTGAGGTTTAAGACATGTTTGGGACCTTCTCAAATAGCTTCCTTCCGTATAGGTGTAGGGACTCTTTGATGTCACACAACCTCCTTGTAAAAGCACTGACCTTGTACATGTGTCAGTCAGCACATGTGTAAAAACGTTCTGGACATCAGGAGGGCCTTCTCATTTTAAAGATGTGCCCTTAAAAACTTTTCTCAGCTCCATTTTAAACATATTTTAACTAATAGAGGTGGACTTTATTAATCAATAATGATAATGATTTACATTCTTTTTAATTTAGGTTCAACAGTTGTAGCTTGCCAACACATAATACTGAATATGTGTATTAGCTTGATTGAAGTCAAACATTGAAAACAAATAGGTCACATCAATAGATATATTGGACATTGGTCATGTTTGATTCAGTTTCCCTTCAAAAAGTCTCGTTGAACAGGCGTTGCACACAGAGCTTTTCCTGTAATAAGTGGCGTTTTTTTTTTTTTTTTGGTGCCAATGTCAGGGTCCAGTATGAAGTTTCTATGGCCAATATTTTAGCAAACACCTGCCACAACATTGCTTACATTAGCAGAAGCAGAACAGCGTAGGGATCATTTCAGAGACCTCTTTAGTGTAGATGGAGGAGAGGCCATTACTCTGTTGAATGTAAACCCACTGTTCACTCCCTTGTCATCTTGGTTTGGTCTCCTTAACCATGTGAAAAATGTCTTGGTTTCTTCTGGCTAGCTGCAGTATACTTGTTTATATTGGCTGTTTTTACTTTGCCATTTTTCTTTGGGAAAGTGGTGTACAGTCATTTGTCTAGTGTGCCATCATTTAGAGGCAGTGGGACTTCACCACATGGACTGCCAAAACAAAACAATGAAGAAAGCTTGAAAATTGCATGGAGTTGTAGACTGCTAATACTAGCAAACTTTCCATATTACACATAGTTATTTGTATGCATGTTAATGCAAAACAGTTTGCTTGATTGCTTGATTCCTTTAGTGACATTAGAAGTATCCAAAATGATGTGCATAAGAAACCTGTTGCATGGTTGATAGGTTACATTCAAACGTGGTATATGGTAGCCCTTCACTTCATTGCTCTGATATATTCAGTATTTTCAGCATGTGGAGTAGTGGCGGTCAGTGCTTTCTGAGCTTGTTTGCAGTCAATTTCCAGGATATAATGTATGTCTCAGGTATACAGATACACTTTTTAAAATATCCTAGAAGGTATCTAATGCTATTTTTCTGTAAGGTAGCATGCACCATCAATCAATAGGTGGCCAAAATGCACTTATATATCAGAACCGCCTTTCCTTATAGCCATGGCTAAAGTACCACATGAAAGAAAATTTGTGGTGCATGCATTAAGCCATAATTTGCAAGGAAATCAAAGTGATCAAAGCTAAAAGATTCTCAAAAATTGGATTGTTCTGAACTGGTTCTTCATTGCATCTGATTATTAATTCCAATCCGCACAACACCATCTTTTCATCGCACTACCGTATACATAAATACCTATCCAAACTTTCTTTCTTCTCTCTAGTCTGTAGCCAACCTATGTGCAGAGAAGTTTAGGCATGTGTGATGGGATAACTAAGAAAAATGGTGCCACTGGTCTGCCCCAAGACCGCACAGAGTGCTCTGCTGCCAACAGTGCCTCCAGTAATTATAGACCAGAGCTGTGGAGACAGTTGCTCTCCAGGCTAAACTGAAACTAAACCCCCTATTTCATACTTGGTATTTGCTCTTTTCAGTACGAGTACCCCATGTTTAAAAATTGTTATTTTTGGGCTGTAGCTTGACTCTGCTCTGTTTATAGTACAGCCTGACTGAATTGAAATATAGAATAAGTGTTCAGCACCTAAAGGTAGTAGTAGTTCTGAAGACTGTTGTTGACTTTTCCCTTTACTCATATTCTCAAATGTCTTGTTTAATCTCTGCAGCTGTCAATATACTTGACATTAACATACTTGTTATAGCTACTGAACTTCCCATTGCCGTAACTCACTAACAGTATCATAAAACCATTATTGATTTTCTATCTTTTAATTGTAGGTTATAACTATGGATTTGATGATCTGGATCTTCATCTTGAATGAATAAATCAGTCTGATAGTCACATTTCCTATGGCACTGTTAAAACAAAGACTTACTGGGATTTACTAGTAACAGTGAAGAACAGTGAAGCTTGTAATTCTCACTGGTTTGCTGAGTCGTCCACCCCCAGGCAAATTCACATCACACACCACACTGACCAGGCTCTACTTTACTGGAAACCTGCTCTTGTTTTAAACACTGCAGTCCTTGGATTTCCCCTCTGCAAGGCTGTGTGGTCTGTGTCCATTAGTTGGTGAGTGTAGCATGGCACGACAGTCTGATGGAGCTGGTAGAATTTGGTCATGATTTGTTAAAGTTTTGCACTGATCTAGATCTAAAGTGCTCTTTTCTCTCTAAGATGTATTTTGCTGTGGACCTTTTCCGGTTCCTTATGAAACATCTTTTTCCTTTTCTTTGGGGCCCTTAATTCCATACATTATCTTTTCAATAAAGCTAACTAACTTGGGCTGTTGATTCATTTTTCAGAAGTATCATCTATCTGATTTTACCTGGATTGTGTTATGATTTTTGTTCTTGTGTTGTATCAATGTATGTGTCAATGTGCTGTTGTATTTTTCACAGTTTTACTCACAACCTGAACTTTTTCCAAACTGAACTTTGATACACAAACTCCTCCTTTCACACAGCTCACTAACATTATTCCCATATTGTGTATTTGTCCTGTGTACTGAGTATTACCATTTCTTCCCCAGTTAATACAAACTCTATAGCCACTCTCATATTTTGCCAATGAAGTCACCCAGAAACCAATGTAGATCAAGTATTACTGATGGGCTTGTTTTTACTGGTGTGTGTAGTGCATTCATCTTTTTTTTTTTTCTGTTTTTCCTTCACCCTTTTTTTCAATAGTCACAATGAGCGGAAGGTGACCTGCAAGCATCCTGTCTCAGGCTTACCCTCACAAGACAACTGCATCTTTGTCATCAACGAACAGTAAGTCTCTTGTGTATGCTCTTAGAATGCCACTGGGTAACATTTTTGAACACTACAGTATGCCGTTCAAACTCCAGATGTGTAGGCAACATTGCACAATCCTTTGCCTTGCCACACTCTATTTGTGGTTCTGCCCTTTCAGTTCAAACCCTTCTCTATTCTTTGCTTCCTCAGTTTCCATCTTCATAACAAATTCCTTGAAAACATGAAAAAAAAAACTTACTGTTTGGACACTTTACTTTTTTAAACATATATATTAATTTTGTTAAAGAGGTGCCTTGCATGCATAGTAATCTCAATGCAAAAGGCTGACAATAAAAACCCATGTCTTCATGTGTATATCAGTTTGTGGGAACACCGTGATTCACAGTTCCCTCTTTTTGACCGGGGTAAGAGTTCATGGCCTTTCCTTTGTCATAACTACAAGAATATGTCCCACAATGTTACATCCATGTGATCATCCACACAGTTTTCAGCACAACAGCCATCACATGTCTGCCCACATGATAGTATTGTTGGCCAGTCATCTTGAACTTTCACTTCAAGAAGAACAGCTCTGAATAATCTGTCGGACTGAATTTAGCCAGTGTTTGTTTGCCTCAGGAATTTTCTGATGTACCCACTTGTAACTCCCCAACCACGGTGATGGGCCACTCAAGTACCTGCCCTTGTGTTGACAAGGGCAGGTACTTTGTTCAGATGCTTGCAGGATGTTCAACACAGAAAGAAGAAGTTAGATACTATTCTGTAGATTTGGCCTCTTTTGCAGTTTCCGACTCAGATTTATTTCTGTCTCAATCTGTAAGTGTGCTACATTTACACGTATCAAGCTGTTTGTGTCATAGCCCACACCATGACACTAGCCTCAACTTTCACCTGCCACCGTAGCCATCTTTGCTTAATTGCGACACACATACATCCGCTCCACTCAGTTTGTCATTTCCCTCAGAGACCCCTGTCATGTCATCATAACTGCTGTCAATTATTTTATTGATGAATGAACGCTAATTGAATTCCCCGGTGGCCTGTCATGGGCACCATTTTCATCTCAGTAATCAGAGTCCTGGTTTTAGTAATGTATGATCAAGCTTTTTTATCTACCAAATTCTTATGAGCTGCATTTTGTTCAGCAGAGATGGAATAATTGTAAAATGGTTGTTAAGAAGCTCGTTGTGCCAGAACTGTCACACTGCACTCTCTCGACACATTCCTCCCCTCGCTGTGTTCCTCTCACATCTCTGCTGTTTTTCACTCTGAGAGAAGCAGCACGCCAGTGCAAGATGATCTAATTTAGCCATTGGTATTATGTTATCATTATCCACAAAATGAATATATATCAGATAGATAGATAGATAGATAGATAGATAGATAGATAGATAGATAGATAGATAGATAGATAGAGGGAAAATTTGTGAAGTCAACAACAAAGTGATAAGTGATAGAACTTATTTTTTAAATTTATTACAGGGCATTTTGTCCAACAGTTGGCTCTGTTTTGGGAAAAGTAATAAGGAAAAAAGTCTTTACACTGGATAAGTAATAAAAGGCAAAGACGGATTTAAGCTGCCACAGGGATAAAGAGGGCAGGCTAAAAACCACTCCTAATCTGCTCTGCTCTACAAGTAAATCCAAAACACAAAACTTTAATTTGGCATTGTGGTGTTATTTTAGTATATAGTCGAGTATAGTGTGAAGAATGTGATCTCGATCCAAGACATAAAGTTTAAGTGCTATGAAACACACAACAATGCAACCAGAAGAAAATCTGAGTAATTAAACCTGGATTTTATTTGAGTTAACAGCTTTTTGAGAGTTCTACTCTGAGACTGCAGTTTCATCCTGGTCTAGGAAAAAAAACAATGGTCTCACTTGATGTGTGAAATTTATTTACACATACATGATGAATTACGTAATTGTGACAGGGTGGAGCAGCTCCTGTGAAGAGAAAACAGTCTAAAAGAAGCAGATTCTGTGGCTGTTCCACATATAGTTTCAGGGATAGTTGGGAATGACACTGAGTGTTCTGGTCAGTAAGAAAGACTATCACATGCTTACGATGTTTGATACAGATAAAGCACAACTGCTTTGACCTTAAACACCATAGAACAGGTCAATCAGTGATGCTTCAGTCCATGTCACAAATTAGTGTGATTGTTTTGTTGAGTTAGTACGCAGCTCCACTGTGGTGTCACTTAGGGACCAGTTTAAGCTATTACTTGTACATTAGCTTGTTCTAATCTGCTTTAATGTTGCTTATGGGGTATAAAAAGGCCATATTACATGGGCAACTGTCACTCCTACTTATAGTCTGAGCTGTGCTGTACTTTGCATGTTACTGCTAAAGTCACACCCCAGTCCTGCCTTTGACATGTGGCTTAACCCACCCCGATGAATGTCAGCCTCAGCACTCTACCATCATTACTGAACATGTGTGAGCCTATTTTTAGTGGACCACATGATCATGTGCAGGCTGACAGGAATATTTGTAGAACTCACATGTAAAACATGTTTACCAAAACATCATCTGACCATGTCTGCAAGATGGGAAGCTTGCTTCAAGAGCACCCTGCTCAGTGCAGCTTATACCACAGTAGCTGTCCCTTTTAATATCTCTGGCTATATTAGAGCACTATCACTGAGCGGGACTGTTATGGCAATGTTGGTTTTTCTGCATTTGACAAATATTTGCTCAGTGTCTACGGGATTCAATTTGTTCAATTGTTTTATCTAAAAAAACAAAAAACAGCATATACAACATAAACAGCATGTGCAGTCAATCCAGTGTGGCAGTGGACAAAAAGACACCACGGCTGTTTGATGCCTGCGCTAATCAGGTCTGGCTACTATCAGAATAATTGTTGACAGGAGGGTTAGAGCAGCTGTGTTGTGTCTATCAACCAGTTTCCCTGTTAATGGGTGATCTTAGCTGAAATGTGTCAGTCAGCTGTCTCTGCAAATTCCTTGTACTTTTTCATTTTCATTAAAAAAAAAAAATACATTTTTGGATCCTTGCTTTGAGTGGTACAATGTCATCAACAAAAATATTCAGTCACAGTACATATGTGAAAACAATCAGAGCATCCCTCCACACCATCATACTAAAGTCAGGGAAACACAAAACTAAAACACTAAAACCAAGCTCTTAAAGAAAGACGTCATTACAATTGGATTTGAGTCTTTGATTTGTCGGTTCAGCACTTTGCAACACAAATTACTTCTCCTCTCTGCTTCTTCAAAACGCCTCATTTGTTAAGTAATTTCAAAATTTATTCTCAACAAATTTGTCTTTCCTCTTTTTTGTAGTGTGAATTGTGGAAAATTGTATCACCCAGCGTTAAGCAGGTAATACACTGTGGGGTGAAAATGGATGGAAACTGTGTGTTCTCCACATTTGTTTTTTATTTTCAAGACTTGTGTATATGTTTGTCTTTTAATAATCCTTGTTGTTGCACACTAACAACAAACTGTGGGTGGTGTTTTGCCTGATGACCTGTTGTGTATTTGCATTCCAAAGTCTGGTGAGGTGCACCTTACTGTCTGAACTGTTTTATTGTGTTCATCTAAGCCCTTATGAACAACTAATCACAGGGAGATCATTACTCACTTTTTCCTGAACTAAAGGTCAAGCTGAATGCTTTCATATCACCACCATTTAATTCTCTTTGTTGGCAGTTTAGTGATTTCCCAGGGAGCTTTGAATCTGCTCATCCATGTGTTTGCTGGGTTCTTACAAAAAGTCTCTTCAGTATATTAAGGCCAGATGCATCAAATCGTATGATCATTGAGACACAGGTCAGTTAAGTCTGTTTTTTGTTTTGACGACTTGTCAAAAACCTTGACTTTGTGAACAACCCTTCATTCTCCCTTATGGAAGCACAGGCTACATGTACATCCATAATGTCAGCGTTCTTACTTTGTTGAGTCTTTTGTCAGGATCACTGCCAAACAAAAGTGTTTTAAAGCGCTCTTATCTATATAGAAATCCCCCATGGTCACTTTAAAATCCACCCGGCAGTGACAGGACTCTTTAATACATATGGCATTGTCTTTGTATGTGGAATTGATACAGTGTTGTTTATATTCACATCATAATCTCAATTTTTTTCTTTAACATGTAACATACAAATAATTTGATGCAACTCTACAACTGTTATTGTAGTTTTAAAGTAAGTCTAGCATGTGTTTCTGACATGAAAAAAAACATGCAAATTATGGTATGAAACAGAAAATTTGGTATAAATATATTGAAGCAGTTTTTTTAAAATATAATGTTTCACATTATGTGCTTAATTAAAATCCAGCAGCAGTATAAAGCTCTAAATGTGAGACTGGGTACAATCTTCAGTCCTGAGGCAGCACTTTGATCTCACAGTGAGCAGGGGACGATTTGATCAGTGACTTAGTGTGTAGAGTTGTTTTCTCTGTGTTGGTGTGAACATATCTCTTGGTGTATTAGTCTTCTCTAGTAGACCAATTGCACATAGGTTGTGTCTGATCAACTGAACACACTAAGTCAGTGAAAACTAAAATGAACCTTATTCTTCTCCTGACTTTGCCAGTTGATACAGTATAGGAAATAGACCATCTTGTGGCCCCTTCAGGCTTAGTTTTTTTGACTTGCCTGCTGACAAGGAGATGCAAATATAAAGATGTACTTAGTTTGGTTATTTATCATGGTCTATTGATACAACTATTGCTCTGTGTGTACATGACAATCAAATCCTCTATGGGCTACCACTGTTGGTGGACAAGCACCAACCTAAACAAGAAAATAGTAATTTAAAGCAGTCAGACACTCTAAACAGCATGTTGTGGATACGAACAGTGACATAATCCATGTGGCGTTTGCATGTAAACATTTCAGCAGAAGACAGTTAGAGTGGAGTCTCGTGTCAAAATATAGATGTGAAGCAGTTGGTGGGATCCATTGTGTGTGTGCATTGTATTTATTGTAAGTGGTTGAGAAATAACAAACTAGGGAACTGGAAGCCTCTGATTTTTTTATCATCACAATGCTATTTATGAGTCACATTTACTTTGTATTTGCACAGGATTTACTTTTTTAATAAATTTTGCAATCAAAGAAAGTCCAAACAGCAGTACAGTTATAGCTGTCAAGTGACACAACACTTACCGCAGTGAGCATAAATGTTAGCAAACATCACTGTGGGATGCTTTAGCATCTATTGGTCTTCCTCACTTGTTTCATCATATTGCAGCAACTATTTGTCTAGTTTGTCTCTAACATTATCATCCAGTTTTTTGTAACAAAAAAGTACACCTTTTATATTTAAATTATTGTCTATTTAAGCATGTCCTTAATTACTCAGAGTACTGCAATAAGCTATTTCACTTTGTGAAATTGTGTATTGAAGCATCATTTCTCCAATTGCTCCTTAACCATCTATTGGCACAAGCCAACTGCTGGGCTGAGGCAGCTAATTTAACACATTCACTGATTTCAATTTCACTGTATGTAGATTGATTATCAGGCCCAAGCTAATTATCAGCAAAGCTCCAACGTGCACACAATCTCACTCCGAGCCTGGAAATGGTCTGTTGGCTAAATAAAGCATCAAATAGAGCAATGTCTCTGTTAAAACGGTCAGTGCATCTTCTCCGCCACCTCCCAGTCTTTGTTTTGATGCCAAATCAGCACAGAATTGATTATGGTTCACTTAGGATTTTGCCTGTCACCAAAAGTGCTGAACATCTTTAGAGCTCATTTTCTGGAAAGACCTAATTAGACGGAGAAGAAAGCAAATCTCAGCGGCTACTCATCACTCTGCACACATCAGCTGTTTTGGAGTAGTGAGTTGAAACGTGCGTGCTCCTCAGCTCGAGAGAGCATTAGTCATTTACTTGTCCACTCTATGAATTCCTTGATGGTGTCCCCAGGAAATGTGCCACCTCTACACAGAAACCTCTGATATACAGTATCCTGTCATTTAAGGCAGTGAACTAATGATGCAAAAATACTTGTGTAAAAATCTCCTTTTAAGTCAGTATAAGTTCAGGAAATGTTTTCTATTTCCCTACTGTGGAACAAATAAAGGAATTTGGATTTCAGAAATATAAAATGCCACTAAGCTTTACGTTGTAACAAACTATGTAACTTTCTTCTAAAGACTGTTCAGACAATAGCAGAGTGTGATCTTCAGTTTTGTTTCGTCATTTTTCTGAAGGGTCTGCAGGATCAGACCTGTCACCGAGCTGCACGGGAATGAACATCTTGTGTGTATTGCCTGCTGGTGTGAGCCAAACTAATGTTATCCCTTGTGATCCCTTTCAGTGTCTATGCACCTTGAGTATAACAGCATGAAATCTGAATTCTTGAATTGTTTTTAAAGTGAAGTGAATTGTCTTATCCTTGTGCCTAGCAGATAGACAGACTGAACTAGGAGGTATAGACAGATCTAAAGTACATGTAGATGATGGTTGAATTGAATCATTATTCGTATTAAATGAGTGCCTCATTTATTATAGCCATATAATCTAAAGGCTATGAATGTTGGAATATTGATGAGAAGGGTAGATGGGAGAATTTGCAGTGCACGGTTTGGCAATTTCTGTCCTTATTCAGTGACCTGAAACCAGTATATCTAAGAGATTACTTTTTTTCACTGCTGCGGTATTTCTGCTCTACTCTGGTTTTCCTGTCTTGTTCCCTCTAGACCACAACGCCGTTCCCTTCCTAAAGAATGTAGGACATCTTCATGTGCACAAGGTGTTCTATCCTATGGCAAATGTATTGAACTTAGTATGCTTTCAACATTTGCTTTAAGAAAACACTTGAGAGACATTCTGATCTGATTCACTGCTGCAACTGCTGCTTTCTAATATGTCAGGCAGACTTTTTAGTCCATTTCCATCCAAAGCTGTGAGAGAACTGGAAATGTATCTACAGTGACATGGTGGGAGTAATTGGTTTGATTCAGGCCCATGTTGAGATCTCATTTTAACAGAGTTTGAACTTCAGATGAATGATGAGAGAACAGACAATGAAGGCAGCTTCCTCCTATACTTCTTCTTTTATTAAAGTCATTGAACCTAAAATGCCTGTCTGTATTTCTGATGACATGTCTATGTGCTTTTGGCATGCTCTGCTTTTTTAAAATTTTTTAGATCTGCCTCCAAAGTGCCAGCGAATGAGAAGAAGGAACGAGCAGTAAAAACCATGAGTGAGGCCTCCAACTACACAGGCGGCTCGGACTATGCCGCAAACCCCAGTAGCCCAGCAGGAAGAGTGAGTGACTCACATTATTATCATAGCATTATCATTCATGACTTTTAACTCAGTTTTTGTGGATTGAGATCACTTCTCTGATTACGCATTTATGCTGTATTTCTAGCCCTCAAGACCTTCCAAAAAAATTCATAATTTTGGGAAGAGGTCCAATTCTATCAGGAGGAATCCAAGTGCCCCAGTAATCAAGAGAAACTGGCTTTATAAACAGGTATGCAAGAATCTATGACTTCCAAGTAAAACTTTATATTAAGCACAATAAATCGAAGTGAGTAAGTAACTTAAAAGTAAGATGTTAAACCATTCTAGTAGCACGGCACTGTGAATTTACATGAAATCTGGCACAAACTTTTATTTCCATTTGAGTTTCTTCTTTGTGAGATTTCTGTTTACTGCTATGTTAGCTAATGTATTTATATTCCTACGATCCAACTACATTGATAGATGCTGGGTAAGTCGTCCTTCACAGGGGATGTATATCAATATAAAATCAATTTGCAAGGTAAATAAACTATTGTATCGAAGAATTTGCACATTGTTTCTAAGCTCGACAAACTTTATATGGATGTATAATAATGAAATGTTAAACGTTGCTCCGATTCACTCTGCCTGTGTGTGATGTCAAAGAGACAACAAAACAAAAAACGAAACGGAGTGAGAGATTTACAAGACGCATTTGAAGTCCGGCGTGTGGTAAACACTTTTTGCAAAAAGAAGATGTAAGGGAATCGGGGATAAATTAATTATTCATAAATATTTTATTAAGTATTATTTATATTATTATTTTATTATTAATTATCCCTGAGTTCCTGATTCAACTGGTGTGACTGTGAAATATATATCTGGATACTGGACAGTGCAGGTGAAGAATCCTTGAAGTGTCAATATGCAGGTTTTTATTTCACAGTTACACTGGTTGAACTTTTTGGCAAAAAAAGTTAAAAGTTACTGACTCATATTATCACATCGTTTATTTGAGCCAAATATTGTACTTGAATCACATCAACCATGGAAAATGATACGTATTGTATTGTTTTGAAAATTGTTGTAAAAACATCCCTATTAAATAAGATTAACATTATACTGGCTAAATACTTGTATTTTAGCACTGTTACCTGTGGGCATTATTGACATACGTTTACAAAATAGAGACAAAATAGACAAATAGCAATAGCAACCTATTTATAGCACATCAAAAAGGAATAACTCATTATGATGAAAAAAAAATTAATCAAATAGATTGTCTTATTATCTGTGAGTTGTTATGTGCGTTCAGTGGCGATCTTAGACTCTGAGGGGCCCCAGGAAAACAATCCTCATCAAATCCCCCACATTCCAAATCTCTCATATGCAGACTAGGGTCAGGGTTATACAGGTTATATGCAGACTAGATAATCCCTCACCTGAATATGTGAGATAATACAATTTATGGGTTTTCCCTGGATGCCTCACATGTAGACTAACAAAAGATGCTAGCTACAGCAATCATCAGGGGTCCTACTTTGGGGCGTTTTGCAGCAGCAGCAGTACACTGTATAGTGTCTTAATAGGAGGTATAAGGGGGTATAATGGGCTGATATAAGGGCCCATCAGGGGCCCCTTTTTTAATTGGAAGGCTCAAACATGCACCTCGGTGTGTGTATGTCATATTAATATATTTTTATTGTAGTTTATTAGTTTATTGTATGTTTCCTTGTATTTGTTTGGTCACATATTTATAATGACATTGATAGTAGGAGACAAGGATGTTTTGGGAAAAGTGTCTGATTTAGTGACCAGCAGGTCATCTTCTTTCCTCCATTTTACACATAGAACATGGTGGATATTCTCCCTCTTCCTGTAACATTTGCAGTGGCAGTCCTAAGATGAGCACAAAGGAAGCTTTTTGATGCCTTACAGGATCTGAGCATTTCTTTGTCCAGTGTTTCTGCTCAGCCAGTCAACCAGCACGAGCAGTGTTTAAATACCAATCCCTCATCACAGCTCCTTGGTTACTTGCAGCAGGGTGAAAAGGGGATGCTTGAGGCAGCTCTTGGCCAGACAGGACTCTCTCATGCTTCCTTAGTGGGAGACTCATTTAGTTTTGATTGCAGCCTCCCGGCGCAGTTTGGTGAACACACGATGGCCTCCTTTGGTATAGCTGCCAGCTGCTATTTCTTTGGGGACCTCAATCAGGGTGACGTAGATCAAACTAAAGACTCACAAATCTGCTACCCTGAATAAAAGCTGGATTTGCACTTTTATTTTCCTGCCTCATTGAAACCTGGGAGCTATTGAAGTCCTTGGCTGAGGGAAAAGCTTCAGCCCTTCACTTGATCCATTGGGAGAACAAAATGCCACAGTGATTGATGTGATTGGTGAAAGCCTAATTTTTCTCCTCATGAACAGAGGAAGATCTGACAGAACTTTATGAAGTTTATTTGTGAAACACATTGTAAAATTGTGCTTAAAGCCTTGATTGTGTGAAGGGAAGGTGATAAATTAATGGATGCAAGAAATTAAATGTTAACGTGCCTCCATTATGAACAGCATCTGGTATTGTGATTTTTTATTTATTTTTTTTGATACTAATGTGTTAAACATGCTGCTTCACAGAGTTGAATTTCCATTTAAAGTAAACTGCAGCCCACATGCCATTTGACCATAATGACAGAGTTGTTGAGGTCCCTCCCCCTACTTTTGTCTCTGGGTTGAATCCACGAGTAAGGACCCTGCTCAAGTTTTCCAATAAAGCAAACGAGGGAGTTAATACCCTTTTCCTCACCCTTTATCCTTTTCAAGCAGCAGCCTGAAAGCCCCTTTGATCACAGCATTGCGATACTGAAGAACAACTTTAGCACAGGAGGTTTATTTTTGTTGGCCACTGAAAAACATGCTCTCGTTTAAAAGTGAAAGCTTGTTATTAGGTTGGAAATACAGCAGAGCACTTTAATATGTTGGTATTTCATACCAGAAATCAAATGTTTCCACTGAGTGAAATAAATTATCTATAATCCATAATGTAACACTGGCTCCATTAATTCATTTCTTAAAAATTTCAAATTATAAATGTCAAAAAGTATTTTAAGTGTGGTGGGCACTTGGTGTGTCATTAAAATTTAAAAATACAAATGAAAAAGTAATTCATTGATTTTGAATTGTGGAGACACTAGCCCAATCTATCAAGTCATATAAAGCAAATAGTATGTATTGAAGGAATTCAATGAAGTCTATCAGAGGAGGACCACAGGAAGGTTTTCTTTGTCATTTCACCAGCTAGTCATCCCTTGTACATGTTGTAACTGTGCCCTATTGCTCTGGTGTCTTTGTAGGACAGTACAGGGATGAAGCTGTGGAAAAAGAGGTGGTTTGTCCTTTCTGACCTGTGCCTCTTCTACTACAGAGGTGAGTCCTGTTCTCTCAGCTAACAACATGTTTCATTAGTGTGGCAATTGTAGCTTCAGAGTGATGTGGCGCCCTTCACAGTCCAACAAGCTGTGCTCTTGGCGATTATTAATGTATCGAGATCCAAGTCCCTGTGGTAAGCAGCCTGTCAAGCCTGAAAAGATAAATACATCCATTCTGAATCCACTGTCTATTCACTGAAATGGCTCTCCTGTCATCTGATTTGCTGTTTTAAAGATAATTGTTTCTCCAAGTAAATCCATGGCTTTAAATAAGTCTTAGATGCAGCTGTAATTTTGAAAGAGAAAGCAAAGCAGGAAATTGGATTTCACACTAATGTTAAGTCTCAAAACAAGCGTCCAGAGATGATGCTCTTTTTATACACTGGTTGTGTGCTTATGTAATTCTAGGATTCAGATACATCAAATAGAAATTATCTTGCTAATATTTATAGATCCTCCTTTAATTCCACATCATAGGGACCACCATCATTTTATTAGTAGTCACATTCGTGGTATTTATATGGTTATGTCATTTAGGAAAGATAACCCATATTTTCCTAACCAAATAATTAAATGTTCTACTTTGATTGAAGGGGAACTTAATGTTTTATTTAGTTGGCCAGTCTTAGTCCAGTGTAAAGCTTTTCCATTAAATTATTAAGGTTTGGATGTCCCTATAAATATTCCTCCTTGCTACTGTTGCACAGTAGGAATACATTTGCAAGTGTTGGATGTGATCTTTTCTATAAGCTGCTATTAACTGAGCTGCCTTTGACTGGGCATTTCAGCCTCTCTCTCATGCGGTACTAATGTTCGCATCAAATATTGACACAGCTGCGTCCAGAGAATGTTGGAGAACTTTCCTATTAGAAAAAAAATGAAATGAATACTGTGAATCAATGAGACTGTAAGGTTGGCCTTGCATGGCACAAGTCCACATATCACACTGCCCCCTGCTCACTTCATGCGGATACAGTCATCATTTCTGCTGATCAGGATGACATCTAGTCTGTGTTATTTCTGGTGTCTGCCAGTCCTGTCGCCTTCTTTCCACCCACTGACTGACAAAAGCCACAGACAACAGCAGACCCAAAGGCTTTATCCAGGCGGACATGCAGAGAGACTGTATCTATCAGCAGGGAGTGGGCAGAGAGGTCATGAACTGCACTGCCCCTTAGCTGTGTGTTGCAGTTATCAGACTATTGTGACGTGCTCAGGAACTCCCACTATGTTAGCTCATGTTCAGAGACTGTTATATAGATCCCGCTAGGTTTTTGTGTTTTTCTAGGGTTTTTGCTTTAAAGACACACAGAGCCTTGATGAGGGGCCATTGGGCTCAGGTATAGCTGATGCCCATGAAAACATCAATCCATCAGTTCTTCAGGCTTCAGTCTAACCAAAGTTCAGCTACCATTTACTCCCCAAAACATTACTCACCATATATGGAGAACCTTACTTGTTCCAGTTACTACCAGTATGTGTTAAGTTAAGTTAATGAGTATGTAACTATTTTAACACCCCCAGTCAACTCTAACAAACATGCGCACATGCTAAGAAAACAAAGCAAATGCACATATGGGGCAGCGGCAGTGACAGTTTGATTTATTTATCTTGCACTGTTTTGGGTAAGCAGTGCAGATTGCTCATATCAAATTGGGAGGTTAAGAAATTTTCTGCTTAAAACTCTGGACTCAATCTTGTCCCCCCTGTGGAGAGTGCGCTATTGTCAATATGGAGCCCTGTCTGCTAACTTAATGAGGATTAGAGCAGCCTGGTTTCATAGGACATTGAATCAATGCTCATCTTTTCTACTGATTAGACTCTGCTCATCTCCTCCTCCGGTTTTTATCACAAACACCCTGGTTCTGTAGCCTTTTTATGCTGAAAAATTAAATCCAAACACAAATAATCCTGAATGTATTGTGTTGACTTGTTTTTTCTCTGCAGATGAAAAAGAGGAGGGGATACTAGGCAGCATCCTCCTACCAAGCTTTCATATATCTATGCTGTCTGTGGATGATCACATTAACAGAAAATATGCCTTCAAGGTCAGTGCATCATTTCATTTCTGTCAAACTTTGTTTGACTCCACATCTAATGGTTAAGTTCATTTAGAGCTGAGAGAAGAATTAGTTGTAGTTTTGGGGGAGAAAACTCCAATAAAATAAAAGTATTAGAGGTGAAAGTGGGAAGTCATTTTGATCACTGGTATACAGTTTGAAGTTGGTGAGTAGTTTTTGCTTTGGCGGTCTTATGTTGCCACTATGTTTTCCTATGCATATAAACTTAGTTTCTGTCATTACTTTGACTGTGATTTGTCTTTGCTTTAGAAATCATTATTAGTTGCATGACATAATAATGTCATTCTTTTAAAACTGCTTCTAAAATTAAGAAATCCAAGAAAACATTTGCCAGCTGCTGGCCACTGCCATTGCTGTAGTACTCACTTTTTGCAACACTTAATACTCCATGTTACTGGGCAACAAGCATATTTTATGGGATCTCAGTGGTGTGTACAGTATTTGACTGTGGGTCCTTCATAAACCCTAAGAGACAACAGAGCTGTCCTGCCAAGTACAGCCAAACACAGACGCCCAGGAGTCTGCTCAAGGTCTCTCCAACCACACAGCCCACTCCTTTTCTAGCTTAGACTCAGTGAGTTGAGGTAGAGCAGGGCACAGCCTCTTCAGTTTACAGTGATTATCTTGGGAATGGGGTGACTTTTTGACTGCATATTTTTCATTCTGAACTTTTCCTGTCTCTTGTTTGTGTGGCCAAAACGACCATGTCATTAAAAGTTACTTATTTCTCAAGATTATTCTGAAATAATTGGAGCTCTTGAGCTCCAATGATGGAGCTCTTTTGTTTTTCAGGCAGTGGTAAACAGGATATTGAGGTTGTTCACTAAACATTCTGTTTTTCTCTTTCTGTGTCTGGCTTTAACAACATATTGGTTTGTTCACTGCGAGGGAACAGTGCAACAGCAGAACAATGTGTCTGCCATACAATAAACTTCATGGTAAGTCCAAAAGCATTGTGGCAGATTTATTGCCCTAATCTAGTGGTATGCATGAAACTCAGGTGACGCATGGTTTGATTTATGTGGATGGTACAGATACCCGCAGGAGTATTTCACAAATCTGCTCTTCCCACCATTATTTGCTAAGAAATATGACATGTATTAAAGTCATTGTTGCCTTACAAAGTGTCTCAACAGCTTTACTTTTTAGTGATAAACCTACATTATTGCAAGAAGCTTTTATTTAACAGTCAGTATTTGAGTCTCTAAAATCATGACTTTTTGTTTTTGTTTTGTTTTCTCTTTTCAGGTTACTTTCTCTGCGTCACTGTTCCTGTCTCCAATCCTGTCTATTGTCACAACAGGCAACACATCCCAACATGAGGACGTACTATTTTTGCACAGACACAGCCAAAGAAATGGAATCCTGGATGAAAGTAATGACAGACGCTGCACTTGTGCATTCAGAGCCAGTCAAAAGGTTTGTAGGAACATCACTAATACAGTCATTTTTAGAAAAAAACCTGGATTGTTTGAAGTTGGGAGATTACGGAGGGTTGTTTCACTTTCAAAAGGAGAAAAAGACATTTTAAAAGGGCATTTGAGGACAGTTCTTAATGACTTGCTCGGTTTATTTCTCCATCCTGATTTTCTTTTTTAGCATGTGTCCCATAAGCAAGTGCTTTTAAATCCCCCTGTTAAGCCTGTTAAGTTCTTTGGCATCAGTTCAACACCCTCTTTTGACATTTCTGGTCCCTGAGTTTGTTGAAGAAGCTGTGACTTCCTTTCATATAATGTAGCTATTGAAGTTTATTAAAGAGTAACATACACCAGAATGCCATGTGCATGTGGGCAAGGGTGATGCAAGTGGTTCAGAGGACAGCTGTACAAGCTGTGCACAAGGATCACTCACTCACCAGGATTGGGTTTTTCCTTCCTTTTTAAAAAAAAAAAACTGTTAAATGTCTGTCATTTGGCAGCCTGCTTTTCTAATGCCCTCCTTTTGCATGGGCAAGCAGAGGCGTAACGGTGAAGTGCTCTGTAATTACACAGAGCAGTAGTGCCTGAAATCCACCAAATATCACTGTTAAATGGGACTGTGATGCTGTCACAAGGCTATTTAGCATAACGGCATTATAATATCTGTCTAGTTAAGGCTATCTTAATTTCAAAATGTCAAGTGTCATGTGATCTGTGGATAGTATCACATCTTTTCATATTTTAAGCTAGTACTTGGTCTTAAAGAAGTAGCCAAAAGCTGATCTGTGGAGGACCTTTTTCCCTTTAAGTGTGTCTGCAGCCTTCTCCAAACAACTATGAGTAAAAGCACACAGGCTTTCATAGAGCTAAATGTGTGCTCTTCTGGGCTGGTGAAGCCACAGAAGGCTGGAGAACACATTACGTGACTAGTGCTGCTATTTAAGAGGATACAAGTGGAAACTGTGAAGAAATGCCTTTCCTACTGCCCTCTTATTGGTAACCCAGTGAGCCATGCTGCGGAGGGGAATTTGCAGAACTTTGAAGTCGTGACCTTGAGTTGGTCTGAGGCCAAGGAGTAGTGGTGTCTATTACCTCTCGAGACCTCCCTAATTACCAGAGCTGTAGATAGTTCTCCTAGAGAGGAGGTTGAGGGAACTGAAAATGGATTACTGGGGTCTGAGCACCACCTTTGAGATGTGCCCCGACAGAGGCAGTGTTTTATTGGGGATATCTGATTTCCTTTTACACGCCTGGCCTCCTCTGGCAGCTGGAAGAGACATTGTGCAACTCCACTCATTTTCTTTCACTTCCTTTCAGACCTCCTTCTCCTCACAAATGTAGTGCTTTAGGTATAATGTCTCAAATACCTTTTACTGGTGGTCTAACATATATAATATTCTTGCTACCAGTTTTATCTAATGTAGTTATTGTCTTCCCATCACTGCACTGGTGATCTTATGTCTGGATAGCTTTTGGATAACACAGGGTATTAGATTGTTTCATTAATTACTGTGGCCTTCCTTCCCTTTGTCTTTTTCAGGTTAGACCGGCTAAAAGTGGAGCAGTGTGGACCACAAGAGATCAACCATGTGGCCAACCACAGGCCACCACTCACAGAGCCTGAAATACAAAACAATGAACGCAACCGTGAGGTTGACCTTGAGCACACTGTGGCAGTCACCTCCACCACAGCAGAAGAAGAGAGGAAGCAGCGAGATGCTGAACGCTATGGTTTCCAGAAGGATGGCACAGAGCGTGAACGTCCACTTACAAAGATCAACAGTATCAAACTGCAGCCAGCTCAGGCAGCAGCTGTCAAAGCTAACATCACCTCGCCGCAGACTCCAACTGAGATGGATGGGCCTCACCAGGTCAATGGATCTGGTGAGCAGTGTCCAGCTGACGGGACCAGAGTCCCTCCTCAGCGAAGTCCTACCCATGAGCCAGACCGCACCTTGAGTAGGACCAGCTCTATGCAGCAACTGGAGCAATGGGTTCGTACACAAAGAGGCCGCAACCAGGATGATGACACCAGGAGGTTGGTTGATTATTTCAGATCTAAAAAAAAGAATGTTTTGATTATTTCATGTGTGATCTTGAAATATGTATTCTGCAAAGAAAATATGCCGCAAATGTTGTTTTTAGGTTACTGTACAATTTTGTCCTACTTCTCCAACAAGAAGTGGAACTTTGCTAAACTTAATAATATAATCAAGACCTGCTGATTCACCTGCATCTTGAGGCAGGAGGGATTCTCCGTAAGCATCTGAGTGGCCACATATAGCACATATGCAGACTCAGATTTTCCAAAGCTTCTTAGTCTGATTTCTTTCTAAAGCTGTGTTGTTTATTGAGGATTCACACAACCTTTACCATGATTTTGACACTGTGACATTACACTATTAAGTGTAAAAGGAAGTAGACCTGGGGATAAATAATAGCCAACCAGTGTGACTGCCTCCCACTGACCCTGCTGTGAAAGCTGTCTGTCTGTCCATCTGTCTGTCTCTCCATCTGGTTGCCCAGCTTGTGCTCATGTTTGGCACAGCCCTGTCTCCCCCCACTCTCTCCCTGAGTAAGTTGGTTTTAAGAAATGGACACACACACACCTGCTTTGAGCAATGCATGAATTTAAGATTATCGTGGATAAAACCACAACAAGACCTTGGCACTGCCCATTGTCCCTCAATTCAGTTTGTCATTACATGCACGTCTTCCAGAATGATGTTTATTTTCCATGTAGTCATGGGCTTTTTTTAATGCTAGCGTTCTAGCCAAGATCTGTCAGGGAGACTTAATAGGAAGCTCTGCCAGCTGCACTGACTTTGAACCCACTGTGGAAGTGGAGCTTTTCATAGCTTTGATGTCACTGGAAAGGTCTAATTGTCTAATTGTCCTCGTGGGTTTTTGCTTCTCTTTATCTTCTAAATACACACTTAGAAACAAAAAAAAAGAAAGAAAAGTAGTCACTTACTCTAACCTACTGTCATCTTGACTGATGTTATGATGCTATTCAGACACATCCAGGGCAGAGGGATGGTTTCACTTTGAATCCATGTAGAAGTTTAGACATTAAGGTATAAGTCACTATAAACAACTAGATTTTGGAACAGACCAAAAATTAGTAAATAATATTATTGATGACTAAAATATTTGATTTTCACCAAACACCAGTTTAAGAGATTTTCCATTTGAATTAAGTCAGAAGTCAATAATATCTCTTCACATTCTACAAAATGGTTGTTTTTCTTTCTCCCCAGCATCACATCATACCAGACACTGCCCAGAAACATGCCAAGTCATCGGGTGCCCTATATGCCTCATTATGGAGATGGCTACCGCAGTATGCCCAGGAATAGCATGGCCCAGCGGGACAGCATCTGCAGTATGTCTCCATCATTGTACGACCAGGCCCTGGGTCCTTCTCCAGCTGACAAGCGCCGCTCCATGCGCGATGACACCATGTGGCAATTGTATGAGTGGCAACAGAGGCAGGCCTACAGCAGGCAGCCAGGGCTCTACAGCAATATAGCCAGTCCCAAAACCATGATCAACCTGTCAGAGCATGCTGCGCCAAGCCACTCCATCCCCCCCTCGCCCTCCCACGGCTCCCTGTCCATGTACGGTGGCTACTCTCCAATGCGATCCTACAACATGAACAGTGCTCATTCCGAGGTTTCTTCCCCCATCTACAGAAGAGACATGAGCATTGACAGACGGCACAGGCCTCAACTCAACAAGGTCAGTTAAGGCACAAATGCTAAAGGGACAATTCAGCAATATAAAACAAAAACAACTAATTTATCACTTACTTTGAGTGGCATCTAGTTATAATGTTAGTTTTATTTTCTCAGATTTTCAATCCCTGAGATTTCTGCCTCCACCCTACAACAAAATGCAGTTGAGTGGATTTAGTTTATGGTTCTCCAAGGATAAAAAAAAAAAAAAACTGCAACATCTGATTTAACTATCAGTCAGAACAAGATTTCAAAGTTTACATTAGAGATGGTTTTTGCTGAAGAAATTACACTTTGGAAAAAAAATCTTGCTATTTATATTTCTAAATGTTAAAATGGACAGAGAACCTGTCAAAAGTGTTTGAGCTCATTTTGTTGCATATAATTTTCTGAAATGTCAAGGACAAATCCATGCTTTAATGCTCAAGTTATTTTTGATGTTTTGAGCAACACAAAAAAAATGTATTCATGGTGACAGAAATCTGTTTATAAAATACTTCTTTGTATTTGGGTGAGTCCTTGCTTGAATATTTAAAGCAATCAAAGATGGAACTGTTTTTGATGTGCTGTTTCCTGCAGTATGCCTACCCACCTGATAGGAGGTCTATGCCTGTAGGAATCCCAGTCCAGACCATCACTGCCCAGTCTCTTCAAGGCAAAACAGTAAGTCCTCAACTGAGTTGTCCCCTCTGTCCACTACTGTTTCCTAACCAGGTTTGAGTCAGTGTACTCCTCAGTGAAAATCCGGGTATGAATTTCTGTAATGCACCACCCAGTTATTTCACGCTTTCAGGCTTTACACACACAGAGAGACAGATTAGGCTATTTTCATAAATGCACACACCCTACCCCGCTCCGTCTTCCCTCTTTCAGTCCTTCAGTTCCCTCCAAGAAGACATTGTGACGGACTCTTTAGACAGATTTAGGAGAACTCAGATGGATGTTCCAAGTGGTTGGATTTAGTGTATGTTCACTTCAGGAGCTCCTCAGACTTGCTGCACATCAGTGGAAACGTAAAAACCCTGTCACTCAGTCCTTTAAGCCAGATCTAGAATTTATGTCAAAGCCAAACACAGTGTTATGTCCTCATGGTAAAGTGTGAACTGGATGCTGTAATGAATGCTAAACTGTCCGTCTGTCTTGAATGGACCTGTAGAATTTGCATGCTGTGGACAGCAATGGCACCTTGGATAATCTCATGGTCCTGAGATCTCAGTACCTGAATATAGTAACAGTTCACCTATTGGGAACCTGATACCTCTAAATCTCCTGTCCTGGTGTGTTCTCTCCTTTCCTCTCCCACTCTCCTTACGGTGTGTCCCCATTTCATTGTGGCTCTGCTCCCCTCCATCACTCCCTCCCTCCTGCCCTCCCTTCCAGCCTGAGGAACTGACTCTGCTGCTGATAAAGCTGCGGCGGCAGCAGGCAGAGCTAAACAGTATCCGGGAGCACACTGTAGCACAGCTTATGCAACTAAACATGGATGGCGACAACCCAAAGGTCAGGCCCCTAGAGATGCCTCTGCAGGCGTGTGTGTTAGCATGTGGTGTGTATGCCATCTTTACCCACTGCCATTATCCATCTTGAGCAAGAGGATTTCTTGTATGGTCTTCACACATGACTGATTCATGAAGAAAGGCCCTAAAGAAGGACTGTGCTTTTGTGAGAAGTTGTCCATTCATCATATTTGGTGATCAGCTACTTTAGTGATCACTTGTGAATCAAAATCTGTAAAATGTCAGGAGATAGCTATTATTGATGAGATCATCACCTTTGAACAATTTCAACGGGGTAAGCAAAAGAATGAATAATTTTACTTCTGCCACAAGTCCAGACAGATGTTAGCTGGAGATGAAACTTAAAGCCATTGGCGAGCTAAAAGAGTGACAGGCTAAGGAGGTTAAGACCACTTGGCAAATGTAAATGGTAATTCAGGATTTTTGCATTTTAAGTCTCTCCTAAGACATCAGACTACAGATTTGACTGTCACTGATGTAGGTCAACCAGGCTTGAGGTGGAGAGTGGTTGAATTTGAATGATTAGGGCTTGTAATCACTTTAACGCACATTCTTCTATTTTCTCTTCTTGTATCAGTGTAGCCAAAAGAAGGATGCCTTATCTTATGTAAAAGTATTGGGTTAGTATCAGGATATCCTGATATTTTAGTTGTAGTTAAAGTGTTATTATTATTGCTCTCTTTGTGTTTGGCTTCCACTTGTTCAGGCCTATACATGGTCATCTGGTTATTATGGAGCTGTAGTCCAATACTAAAGTCACTCTGTTATCTTATATAGTACATCTGGTGCCTAACCTAATTTTTTCACCTTCACTGGTCCTACCTTCCTTTCTCCCTGGTTATCTTTGGTGTACATGGCATGCTTGTATGTGTGAGGAAGGAGTGTGTGTTAAGAAAGAAAACATGTTGTCCTTTTCTTTTGTCTCACTCTCCTGTTCCCTTTTCTTTTTCTCTTTCTCTGCTGCTGATGCTAGAATGACATTCTCTCTCATCACCTCCAAAGGAACCTCATGTATTTGGACAATCAGGTGGGGTAATGCATGAACGCATGGCCCTGTCCCCCTCTGTCATGAACTTAACTCCTTTAATGCTTTGCTATTATGACACTAATTAATATGTAATATAATTACTTGCGTAGATGGAGGCATAAAGATTTGTTTTTATAGAGAAAAATGCATAACATGGACTAGTGTCACATTATCACAGCATTTATAGCCGAAACTAGTTACAGTGTCTGTCCCTAGATGGGTCCATTCATTCATTCATTAGTCTGAATACATACCCTACACTCACTGTTAGCTATAATAACTGGATATGTGGATATTACTTTACTCTGTGTAGTTGGGAGAGGGGGACAAGCTTTGTTTTCCATATAAAGGCACAAATACAGAAGTGTATATTACATTATTCAACTAAGTGCCTGCAAAGGAATTTTTAACTTCGTTAACTCGTTTGTGTTTTTTTATTGCTCTGAGGTGCTTTGAGAGTTTGAGTTATTACAAAAGTGCACTGTTAGTACACAGAGGCACAATAATAAATTTCATCTGATTCTAGATGAGATAATTGAGCTGAGCTCCCCTCAGATTTGTGTAACCATTGAGATATATGTCATTTTGATTTAAAAGTAAAGGATTGAGGCGTGACATTGATTGTCTGCTGTCACACACACAACAGTGCTGGTTATTTGCATGATTACAATACATAATGGTTTAACAGGAGTTTTCCTTCGCTAACAAGTCAGCGTCTTGGAGGTTTGCACTACAATCTCTTCCTGATCCTGTTTGTAAGCATCTCTTATTGCTTCTCATTGCTGTATCCATCCCTGTTCACTGTGGATGCACATGTTTTTATTTGAGTCTGCTTCATGAGAGAGCGCAAGTGAGGTGTAACAACATTGTGGGTGTTGTCTCTGAAGTGAAGCACTGCTGTAAACTGACACTTGCTATATTGCTCCTCTCCACACTGGACTAGATGAAGGAAAATGACCCTTTAATCGTCATGACTCACACTTTGATTGAGAACTCTGCCCCAAGGCCTCAACTTTACCAGCAAGTAAGGCCACCCAAAGGCTTTGCTCCGCCTCATCCTCACCAGTCGCTGTTGTTCTTTTTGGTCTGTTTTGCAATGCTCCTCCTTCGATGTCCAAATCCCCATGGCATCTTGAGACTGGTCTCCCTGTATCGTTTGTATCTCCAGCTCCTTCTCATCCATTGCTTTTCCACAACTGTCCTTCTCTTATTATGAGAAGTCATGCCAACTATGGGCATGACTTGTAAGAGTGTAGTTTGATGTGTATGCTTCACTGTTCAGTGAAATCCCTTCCTCACCCTCAGGTTTGTGTGTTGGGGCTGGATGCAGTTTACTCTTGAGGTTGCTATGTGTTTAGAAAATATTCAGCTACCTGTGGGACTAAATCAAAAGTTAGAGTTGTGGTTATACCCATATCATTTAGTTAGGAAAGTCTTTAGTCTGCACTCATCTTGTTTTGTCTCGTGCCCTAACTAGTGAAGGTCAGTGTGTGATTTTCCATAACCTTTTGCAGAAAGTGTTCCCTCTCATTAGCCACCTGGACTTGGCAGAGGAATTCTAATTAGTGTGACTTAATTCAGCGTTGCCAGACTTGTCACATGTCAGCACAGTTCATTACCAAATACTGTATCTGTCAAAAAGCATGGCCAATTTAAAGCCTGCTGCGGATTGTTTTTATAGTGTAATTTAAGTACACAACGTTGCACAACAGTATTATTCCACTCTTAAATAAAAGAGATCTGTAACCCAATGCCCTATTGCAGTTCATTTGTCTCCATTTTTTTTATTTAAATAAGTCCCCAGTCAGTCAGACTCTGTTATTAGTGAATGTAAATGGTTTAAGACTGGACACACATGAGTGTCAACTGAATAGACTCCATAACTTATGTGGACAACGTTTTCTAGGTAAATTCTCTCTTTCTTTTTAGTTGTCTTCGTTCCTTCCCCATCACCCCCTCTTGTCGTTCTGCTGATAGAAAGGATAAAGAGGGCCGGCTTGTTTGTGACAATGGCTATGACATCACTTTGCCACTTTTGTGACCACCTGTTGAGGTGTAAAAGTGCCGCTGAGGACTGCTCCCGCCCACCTTCACCTCATTACCCATTCATTGGCATACCAGCCTGGCAACGGCTGCATTCACACCTGTTCAGCTGCCAGAAGTCTGTCCTCCTCTTCCTCTTCCCTATGTCACTTGTAGTCCACACCACACAACACGGACATGTTTGCATGTTCTGTGTGGAATGCCATGTGGTTTTTAGGTCCCACCTGCTTTGACTGTACTGTGTAGTTCAACTGAAGAAAAAAGTGTTAAGAAAAATGTGTGTGTGTGTGTGTGTGTGTGTGTGTGTGCGTGTGTGCGAGTGCAGGTGAGAGTGGGAGTGTTGGTATACAGTGGAGTCTGAAAGTATTCTGACAGTGAGTTGTTTTTGTTTTTATTTCTGTTGGGCACCATGTTGGCTTTAAAATTAAATAATGTCATTGAGGTTTAAGTGCTAGCCTAAAAGGTTTTTAACTGAAGACTAATGCACTTTAAAAAACTCAACGACCAAATTGACCTATGTTTTGTAAGAGGGAAATAGATATGTGATCTGATTTGTGACATGATTGTGTGTTTCACTTAGACTAAGGAAAAAAAAAGGCCCAAAACAAGCAAGAAAGAGGAAGGCTCCAGTTCAGTCGTAACAGAGAGTCATAAAGGAAGATACCAAGTCTCTGCTGATGTCTATAGGCTGTAGTCTAGCCACCATTGACTTATATGATTGCTGTTTATTTCATATGCATCTTAATTTTTCTATTTATCTAGAATGTAAAGCTGAAAGGTGGCACTATGACCTTATGTGTCATTATGTAATTTCATCTCCAATGTGACAACCAACCCAACAGCACAGAAAAATATCACTGTCCTTATATTTATGGACTGCACGTGTGCCTTTTTTATATTTAGAAGAGTGGTTGAATGATGACACATTATGTTATTAATGTATTAGTTGGAAACATGGGATCCAATGCAGTTGATTAGTACTGATTTTTATATCTATTTAAATAAGAAGATGACTGACATTAATACAAGGGAAAAGAACAGTGCCCTTTTTCTTTTCTTGGTTTTGATACTACATTTATAATGGTGTAACTGCACTTAAGTCTGATAGAATAACTACCTATAATTGTTGCTAGCATTATGAGATTAAGTGTGTTAAAACCTCCTAACTATATCTATGGTCAGCATGTTATTTTGGGATAATCTTCAAGTAATATTGCACTTACAACACACACTCTGATGAGCTAAGCTATGAGATAGGCGGCATCTTTGAACCAAGTAACTGCAGAGTATGTGCTGGATTAAACATAGTTTGTGGATATATCTTATGTGCTGATTTTGCAGTTCAGTAAGGACATGCCTTTTCCACGCATTTCCAATAAATCCACTGCATTGCGCAGATGGAGACTAATGTATATTTGGTGTGATGTTACTGTGATGTAACACAAGGCACTAGAATCATCAGAGGAGAGAGTCTCTTATTGTTGGTTTGTTAACTTAGATTGTCTGACTCAGTGAAATGTGAGTTTCTACTCAAGGACTAATTCTGTGGCTCAGTGAGACAGAGCCATGTTGTGACACTGCATTAGATCTCCAGATTCTGTGCATGTGCATATTTTGTGTCTCAGTCTGATGATCTGTCTTTCTTCACAGTTGAGTCCAGAAGACTACAGAGAACAACCCTATACGTGTATGCCAGAAGAGGTGGACATTGATGTAAGTTCAGTGTTGAACTCTCATGTGACTTGATGCTTCATTCAAATGTCCATGATGGGTTACAGCTTTTTATTGTTTTCTCTTCAGACCAAACTTAGCAGGCTGTGTGAGCAGGATAAAGTGGTGAGGACACAGGAGGACAAACTGCAGCAGCTGTACAGAGAGAAGGTGACTACACACTGCATGTCTGTCATCTTTACATCCTTACACAAAACACTGATCACAAGGTTGTTGTGCCAAGAGTAGAAAGAATAAACCAAAAAGAAAACACAGTTCACACTGTTTAAATTATAATAATAGTGAGAAGTGTATATGCACAAACCCGAGAAAGAGAAAACAAAACCTATCTTGTATATATATTATGTTATAATGTTTAACTATAGCTACTGTCTTCAGCTTGTTGCCTGGCTTGCAAGGCTTTCCTAGTCATCCTCATCTCTTCATCAAAAATAATAATACATAGCATTTAATGAAATTTTATCAGTAAAGACAGGTAGTGATAAGCAGCCATACTTTTTTATTTAATGCCTTGTATGGGAGCTACAAACAAGGTCATGGGCCGGAAAAGTATAAGAATCTTTACTGCAGTCTTAAATAATGCAGTAACACTAAAGTTAGCTGATCTGACATGTTACAGTGACAAATTACATACTCATGCTGCATGTGTATTTGATATGTTGCGTGTTTCATCAGCACACCCTAGAGACAGCACTTCTGTCAGCCAGCCAGGAGATAGAGATGGGCTCTGATAACCCAGCTGCCATGCAGAGCGTCATCCAGCAGAGAGACTTACTGCAGAGCGGCCTGCTCAGCACCTGCAGAGAGCTGTCGAGAGTCACTGCTGTGAGTCATACAGTGAATTCACACACACTACACACACACATGCAGGACACTGAAGATTCTTCAGGAGTGCCATTCAGATGAGAGGTTTTCTAACATTGTCATTCACAAACCTTCTTAAACCAGGAGCTGGAGCGGTCGTGGAGGGAGTATGACAAGCTGGAAGGAGATGTGACTCTGGCTAAGAACAACCTGCTGGAGCAGCTAGAAGCACTGGGAAGCCCTCAGGTAGGATAATTCTTGAGACGGAAGCTGTACTACTTAAATCTTACACCACCTCTGCTGACTATTATGCCAGACTGGTATGGCATAATAGTCAGGCCTTGGTTGGAGTGGATATACTGCAGGGGATCAAAGCAAGTTAAAAATGCGACAGGTTCCCTTGAACACCTAGTTATCCTTTTTGTAGAAACTTTTTTGACTTTGGGGGGAAAAGTATAGAAGATTTCTGTCCTCCAGTGCCCTTAGCCGAGTGTGGAGGGAGTTAACCGAGTGATCAAAGTAACGTAGCGAGTGATTGATGACTGTAGCGATGATAGAGCAGGTCTTAATTAAGTCTGTCTTTTATCTTGTCCTTCATCATGGGAGAGGTGTAGAAACAGAGAGAAACTGCTCTAACAGTTATTCCTGGTTTAGCCTGACTCTGAATCAGCGCTAACTCACACTAGAGAAGTCAGCGGGGCCAGCAGGGGGTCTGGACATCCTCTCCTTAAGTGCCCTTCAAACACAGACAAACCTGTCATCAGTAAGGAGATAATTAGGTGTCCACTTCTCTTGCTCTTCTGTTCTTCCTACATCCCTTCTTTCTTCAGTCTAATGATAACGCTCTTCTCATCTCTCCTCTTTGCTGATCCTCTTCTGAGGCTAATATTTCTCAGTAGGAGACAGTAGGAGTTTGAACGGATCAGTGTCTGCACTGAGTTCACACCTGAGCAGATACATAATCTCCCCTCACTATTACACATTCACATTTCTTTCATTTTCTTCTGAGTCTTGCTCTCTTGCATGTTAATCGTGCATCATTAGCCCCACAACTCAGAGTTAGAGGTTAATATCAGAGTAATGTTTGGTGATTGGTGAATGTCTGTGTATTTTTTGTGCACATTTAGACAGAGCCTCCCAGCCAGCAGCATGTCCGCATCCAGAAAGAGCTGTGGAGGATTCAAGATGTAATGGAGGCCCTCAATAAACACAAAGCTCAGAGAGCTGCTGTTGATGGGATGGGTTTCTATGGGCCTAAGAGCAACTTCAGCAAGCACAAAAGTGAGGTGAGGCACCGCTAACAGAGAAACCACACAGTAACAGAAAATAAACAAAAACTATTTTGATCATTTTGCTCTGTAAGACATTTATCTAACAAAAATGATGAACATTGTCCAACTTATCACGTGTGAGGATTTGTTGTTGGCAGAGATAATTTATCCAGATCTCCCAGCCCTGCTCAAGGGCCGAATGAGTGGTGGTATCTAAACAGATGTGTCAGTCGTGCTGTAACAGCATGTGGACCTTTCTCTTTGGCTAATCAGCTGGTTTGCCCCGCTTTAAGGCAGAACTACTCAGTACCAGATGGTGGTTGCCCTAAAGCATACGTGGTAGCACCATGTGTCACCATGCTTCCTGTCCTGTCATGCCCTGTATAATCCCTAGGAGGAGGACTTGGTACCCCCACGGCCACCCCTACCTCAGTCCTACGAGCCCAATCCCCCTACTGTGCCCCCTATGCCCTCTCATGCTGGTGTGCGCCCATCATCACTCCATAGGCCGGAGGACAGGAAGGCCAGTCACAGGAATGGCACGCACAGCGTAAGCTTGTTGACCCACTGACCTCATGGTTGACTCCGCCCTCAGCTGTATCATCACACGTCATTGCTCGCTGTGATGGTTATCACTTTCATTTTGGATTGTTTTTGGTTGGATCATATTCCTTTGTTCATTTGATGTCATACTTCACTCATTTTTTTTTCAGGTAGTTGAATGAAGCCTTTTTTCTTTATTCCCTGTTTCTTATTAATTTGTCCGACCTGCTTTTTCTGTTTCTGTGTGTTGAAAAGTACCAGTTGTTTTTTGTTTTGTCCTTCTCATGGTTCCAAATTAAATTGTTTCTGAGTTTAAATTTCTGCCAGCTACCTCCTTTTCATTTGGCTGTAAAACAGTGTGTCAAACTGAAACTACATGGGGAGTTTTTCTTCAAGCTGTAAATATTTATGTTTTAAGATTGACCTGTCTATAACAGCTTCACTCTATTAAAAAAGTTTCCACTGTTTTTGAAGTTACTCTGTAAGAGAAATGATCACCGTTTTTTAGTGTTGGATATCTCAGTTTGGAACCAAACTCTCCATAACCAAATCAGCTCTGTCCTGCATTTGTGTTCACTTTCTTTTGTTGCTCATCTGCAGGGTCCAGACTACAGGCTGTATAAGAGTGAACCTGAGCTCACCACAGTAGCCGAAGTGGATGAGAGCAATGGAGAGGACAGATCTGAGCATCCATCTGATAGAGAACATGCTGGAAACAAAGGTAAAGAGTAAAACAAGGCCAGGTAACATGATGCCAGTTTCTGCATTTTACCACTGAAGCCCAATAAACAAAACATATGCTAACCAATAAGTCAGTCACCTGTTTCAAGCACTGATAGTAGCCATAGTTACCATGGGATTTACATATGCATCACTTTGACACAGAGCATAAATAGAGGGTCAAGCTTTTCTCCAAAGGTACAAGTTAGGTCGCTGTATGAAATGGTAACTCTCATGTCAACCACAACTTATCCAGTTGTTACCATGGATACAGAGGCATTTATGCAGGCGTTTGCTTGAATTTAATCTACACTGTGTAAATCACCTTAACACTCAGGCTTGTTCTTCCTGGGTTGAAGTTTGTGCCATTGCTGCACTAACTTAGTTATTCTATTTACTCATTTAGATTTGATGCCAGTATACATCTCTGCGACAACATGGATTACAATTACCCAAAGAGCAAATGGTCTAAATTTGGTGAAACAGCTTGCACAGCATTATCCAGGCCCTCTGAATGATTACACTCTGGCCCCACACTGGTTCCACACCACAACACAATCAATAGTAGCAAGTAGCTGATGTTGCCTGAAAACACTGCTGGAAATACTGTAATGGTTGTTAGAATCTCACAGAGGTGTCTTGCAGATACACAGATTTAATCCAAGAGATTTTAGAAAATATTAATTAACAAATTGACAAGAAAACTCAAGTAAGTAGTCATATTCTTAGGTACAAGCAGGAGATAAAGCTCGTGTGCTATTAGGTCATAAATGTGGATGACTTTCTGTTAAAGCACATACATCCTTTATTTTAATATTGTGGAAATTTAGTTCAGGTAACAGTATCTTTTCCAAAATGTTGTGTACGCCTCACTGAATCACTGTAAATGTGTTTTATTATAGCAGGTGCTCTGTCATTGAACCGGGTGGTTTAATGATCTCTTGTCTCTTGCTAGGGATGTCCTACCCAGTTGGCATCGTCCCACCCAGAACCAAATCTCCAGTGCCTGAGTCTTCCTCCATAGCTTCTTATGTTACGTTAAGGAAGAGCAAGAAGCCCGACCCTAGGACGGTGAGTCCCAGGACTTTAGCCCCCACTGGTCTGGAGGTGATGTGACTTTAACCACCAGCTGCAAATTGTACTTAACATGTTTTTAACTTTTTCATCACCATATGGTGTCAGATATTGTCATCAGTCTCCAGCTTGGAAAGAAATAAACTTTCTAGTGCCTGTTTTCCTTTTTAAATTTTGGTCTCTGTAGCAAAATGAATAAAATTAATGGTTAACAAATGCTTTTTGCTTTTCTTTTCCTGTTTTGATCATCTGATGATCAAGAATGAATGGGCAACCACTTGAATTGAATTGAAAATTTGAATTGCGTTTATTCCCCTTTTTAATTGCCTGTTGTTTGTCGAAAGCTAACGTGCAGAACATGGCCAGGATGTGACTCATATTCTCAAAACCAGGCTGTAATAGAATAGATGCCAACCTTGGTTTATACAGTTTCCATACTATCAACTTAAATATAGTAGCCATATCATTAGTGCACCACACTGTAGGGTGTGTCCTGTTTTTAGTGTGTCTGTCTGTATGTGTCTGTGTTGGAAGAAAAGATGGACATACCATAGCTGAACCCATTTGAATTTAGTAAAACATCAGGCTGTGGGAGTGTTTCACAGGCCTGTAGAGTTCAGTATAGGCCTGTCCGAGGGGACACCAACTCCTTGAACAATCTGGACACAGGCGACTGTGTCCTCGGCTTCTAGACTGAATTCAGATCTGCCGGCCCATCTAGCATAGCACAAACCTGAGAGTGAACATCTTCTCCTTTATTCACTTCACACTATCATCGATGATCATCAGCTGCCCAGGCATTAGCAGCGCCCCAGCCTCTCTGAGTGCACCCATGTGTGCCAGCAGGAGCGTTTGAGAGCAAAGCAGTCAAGCTGTTTTCATATGGCTTTGTGCTCAGTTTGGTTTCAAGAGAGTGAACATAAAAGAGCCATTTCACCATCATTATTGTCATAATTATGTCAATCTTGACTGTTAACTTTGTTTGAAGAAGCAAAATGTCTTTTCCAGTATGTGCAGTATGGGAAGAGAAAATGTGACTATGTTCACTTTGCAGTGTTCGCTGCAACTCATGAGATCTGACCCAACTGGACCGTGATGCTCCACACCTGAACTGTGGCTCTGTGCAGAAAAAGTTTACCATGGTGGCATATGTGCCCTCAATCAATATATGACAGTAACGCTACATTATTAAATATGCATGTTTGTGGTTGTCCTCTGCGGCTAACAGGAGCGGCCACGCAGCGCAGTGGAGCAGCAGCTTTGTGCTGGTGAGAGTGGCCGGCCTAGGATGAGTGTGGAGGAGCAGCTGGAGAGGATCCGTCGCCACCAGCAGGGTGCCCTAAGGGAGAAGAAGAAAGGTCTCAGCATCCGGGGTAGCAGCCAGGAGAACACGCCCTCTCGCAGTCATTCATTCACGAAAGAAAACCATTTCCGCAGCATGCAGGTATTGGATGATGTTACAGATGTTACATGGACAATAAAGCAACACTGAAGATCAAGAATAAATTGAAATCAAATCCTGGAACCCTTTCATGTGATCGGATGTCCCTGTGTTGTATGTTTTTTGTCTTTTCTAGTCACAAATGAGACGCAGAGATGAGGTGATGAGCAGTGACATCCAGGAGCTGGAGGCCTCTCTCAGGCAGCAGGAGGTGGTGAGAGAGCAGGAGACGCCTGCTGAGGAGATTGCCCGTCTCAAAGAAGCCTCGCAGGCTGACCACTTTAATGTCGACCGGGAGGTAAGGCACAGCAGTTAGTAGTTAGACGGACAAGGCTGATATCATCACAGGCAAAGTATTAGGGAAATGTTTACCAACACAGCATCAAGTGTTGTGAATTATTGACTGAATCTGAATCTGGAAAATTAAAAAAAATAGTATAACTATTTTCAATATAGTGAAACTAAAGGTTAACGTTACCTCATTGTTACTTGCTTACTTACTTTGCAATTACTCCTTATCCTAACATTTTTTCATAGGCTGCCTATAACCTATAAACTTGATTTCAAGGTGCTTCATGCTGTTTTAGAAAAGTTCATGGCCTTTCTCTGGATTACATCAAAGAACTCCTTTCAGTTTATGTCTCTGACTGATCTCTGCATGCCACAGAAAATCTCATATTGTGTTTCTCACTCTAGGACGTAGACTATGTGATGCTCCATTTAGTTCTAACAGACCCAGTATGAGGAACAGTCTTCCTGTACTAAATGATAATGATGATGGCGATAACAAGCATCTGTTGTTTGTTTATAAACTTAATTTTCTGATTTATTTCTCCATATATTTATTATTTTCACTTTTGGCTTCTATGTCTATTTTTTTTTATCTGTAAAGCCCAAAGCATTCCCCTTGATTTGTATGAAATGTTTTTATAGTGTTTCTCTCTGGTTGTGTTCTTTCAGCTTTCTGTGCCCGAAAAGGTGCTGATTCCTGAACGTTATGTAGAGTCTGACCCTGAGGAGGCTCTGAGCCCTGAGCAGGAGGCTGATAAGCAGAGGAAAGTTGACCGCATCAAAGCCCTCATAGCAAAAAATAGGTAAATACCATTGTGCTCTATCTTTTCCAGTAACTATTTATTAGCAATGACAGGCCTGCTTGGGCCTTTGATATTAAATAGGGATCGTTTGGTGAAAGGGCTATCTGTGCCAAGTGAGCACTGATATTTCCCAGCAGATTTCATGCATGAAATTCTTTCTGAATCTGAGGGGGTAAATTTGGGGTCATAGCAAGACATAACCATAGAAGGCTCAAAAGGGGCACACTGCCTGCCTGCTCTTTCTATGCAGATCAGCGCTTAGATGTGCAGAAAAGTCCATGTTCTTATCTCCCAGCGACTGTGACATTTACTTCTAAATGTCATCCCTCTTGAATTGATTTAAATGAGATAGGTTGTTTGTCTCGGGGTAATTGTGTTTATTCTGAAAGTATGTTTAGAATTAAAGCTATTGTATACTGCAAAATACAGAAGTCAGCTTTGTATGCTTGTGTGCTCCTAGCATGCAAAATGTGCTGCCTAGCATGGCTCTAAGCCCAGAGGAGGAGACTGAAGAGGAGGTTACTGTACAGGAGAAAGAGAAGATGATTAATATCTCCTACGAGCTGGCAGCTGAGGCCTCCAAACGCAGCAAGCTGGTAGCAGGTACATCTCTAGAGAGAAAGAGGGAGGACGTGTGGTGATAAAAAAGAATGCATGTGATAAAACAAAAGCAAGTGGGAGCCTGTTCTTATTTCATTTCATTTGTTTGAGTGCAGCTGCTTCCATCGAGCATGTGTTCAGTCATTAATCATTTTAGTCTCATTAGTCTCTTCATTAATTTCATTCACTACAGTGATTATTTGTGTTTTGGCTTTTTTGTCATTGAGTCATGAGCTACAGATGGAAGTTTTTTTGTTACTTCATGTGTGTCTCTGTGAGTTTATCATGTTGCTCTGTTTTGTTTCAGTGAAAAGCCTGTCGCCCTCTTCCCCACCCCTTCCACAGTCTCCTAACGCACCCCCTCAGCTCACTGATGGGTCTCACTTCATGTGTGTGTAGTAGCACCAGTAAGGGCCTTCATCAGCTTGTTTTGTCCATACTCACAATGCTAGTGTTCTTGGTATTTTAATTGTTGTCTCTGTAGAAGTAGAAGTATATGTAGAAGTATAGGAGGAAAAATTGTTACTGTATGACGTGTTGTAATCTGCGCTGCTCTAACCACCACTTTTTCACATAGTGTGATATTTCTTGTGTTGGTCTGTGTAGTTTTTCACAGTATTTGTTGTAGCCTCCTGATAAAATTCAATATTGAATTCAGTTATTGGACGCAGGGAATCCTAGTTATCCAGTACATGGCTTTATTTTTAGAGGAGAATTTCACTCTTTCTCACCCTCTCTTTCTGCAGCTCAGGCTCTGGCATCAGTAAAAACCTACACATGAAGGAAACAGCTGTAGAAGTATAAAGATGCCCCTGAAGACTTACCCAAGGACATCAGCACAAGGCCACGGCCCACAGAGAGTGAAACTGCCTACTCTGTCCTCTGGGGTCTTAACTTCTGACTTCTGTATGCTCACTGTGACGTCTTATGCTCCGATGCCACATAAACACTTTCTCTGTGACATTTTTCTGCAATTGCCTCCGTTTTGGGGCATCACACTCTCCTTAAACTGGTGAGACAGCTTTGATTCTGTTATTGTTGCAGTTCCGTTTTAAGTTTTTACAAGGCTTTTAAGTTTATTTTTATTATTTATATGGTTTTATTTGGTTCTTGTTTGAACAGGCTGATGTCTGTCTGTTGATATATATGAAGCTAGTAGACTGAGCCCTGTTGTAAGCCTAAGGGCCCGCGATTAAAGGTTTTTGGCCATGCCACCACCTCTCCAAAAAGGTCACAAGAACATATTTTCACATTATTTCAGTTCACTTATGTCTTTTATAATTCACTCAGTTTGTTTTTCAAGCATCAGCCCTCAGCCAACCATTCATATTTATCCATTTATTGTAAAGAACATGACGATGCAAAACATGAGTATATAAGAGATATACATCCCTCCATTATAATGAAAGGAGGGGCCACTTGCTGCAGATCATTTGTAATTTCTCCTGTTTCTGGGTTGTAATTATTTAAAAACGGGATCTTCTGCAGCCCCTGTCACATTGTGGCCGACTATTATGTGAATGGTCTGGCTGAAGTCACTCAATACTGTCTTTTTTATTGCTGAGAGGTCTATTTAATTGAGAGATGGAAAAGAAACCTGATTTTGGTTCTATTTTATGATATGTTGGTTTGAAGTCCTGTAACTAGAAGAAGAAAAAAAGATGAGCACATGTAAAAAGCAATAAAAATGTTTGTGGATCCAGAATTAATTTTTTTTTGTGTACAAAGTGTAATTATCAGAGGTTTACTGTGTATATAATGTACATGGTAGAGCAGGATGGGAGGTTGTATCCAGCATATGGTTACGTACTAGATCTGATTTGAAAATGTTCATATCCCATCTGTTTTATATCATGTTAAATAAATGTTGCTGTTCTTACTGAATTGTTGCATTTGCGTCCTCTACTCCTCCCTTACACCTTTACACACAGCATAGACATCATTATGAGTATTAGACTTTTGTGAACATTTATTTTTCAATAATGTATACATTTTCAGCTCCGTCAGAAATAATCAAATGTAAAATATCTTGATAGATACAGCTGCATGCGAGACGTTGTCTTGGGTCAAACTGCTGAAACCTTAGTTATGGGTGATGGCCAGTTTAGATATGGAGCTGTGGCTCCCTCTTGTGGCTTTGTACTGCTACAACATTTGTCACATCCTGCAAAGTCAAAACATTTATGGCTCTGGATGCCTCAAATTTCCTAGAAAACTTATGAGATAGTTGGAAGTAATAGAAAAGAAAAATTGGCACTACTTTCTAATGAGGCATCAAGTGTTTCTAGTTGCAACCAATGTCCTCATTAATGGTTAACAAATAATTCTATAGTAAATAGTAATAAATATAGATCAGTTATTTACAATAAGAAGGAGCACCTTTTGGGTTGTTAGCTTGTGGGGAAAACCTGTGGCTTGCTCCTCCCTGTCTGACAATAATGCTGTGATAATATTTGCAATGCATTAGAAAATATTCATGAATATATTAATATTAACACTTTCTAATAAGTCACCAAGTCTAGGGTTACATGTTGATACAATATTGAAAATTTAATTTTGGCCGTTACCCCACATACTTTTTTTCCAGTGATCCATCACAGTTCTTATTATTATTATTATTATCATTATTTTAGAGGCAAGATAAAGCACGGTCCTCAATAACTGGTTGGTATTATTGACCTATTTCTGGAAGCGTTAGAAAAATAACCGACGCACTATATTATCTAAGAGTCTCAGCGAATTGAATTCTGGTTGTCCAGCTTAGTGGGAGGCAGGATGACCTTTAATGACCTGAACTGTGCTGTAGTAAACATTGACTCCTCCGTTTGAGACAAACTGAAACACATGGAATGTTTAAATGCCAACGTCAGAGTTTGCCCTCCTCGTGCCGCCGCTGGCCAATCAGAGAGCAGACAGTGTGCTCTGGCCCCGCCCTCCCTCTGCAGTGAGCGTCTGACGGTGCCACGGGTGAATTTTAATACCGAAAGTACGATACGTCCGCCGCTGAAATGGCTGCGACGGCTACAGAGGAGACCCCCGCACCGAGAGCCGAGGACGATGCACCGCCCGTGGGGACGAACGAGAGCAACGGCGAGGAAAAAGAAAATGGCCTCACCGAAGCGGAAACAGAGGAGCCAGGCAGTAGCGTAGAGCCGAAAATGGAAGCGGTGGGCGCGGAGGCCGGCGAAGACGAGCCCGCTGAAGCGGCAGATAAGGCCGCGAGCGAGGCGGCGACACACGACAATGTGGTAACGGCCAACCGGGAGGCGACAGCCGCCCCTGAAGAACCGGAGCGAAAGCCGGAGACGGAGCAAAGCCCGGGAGATGGAAACAGCGAGTCTGCCAGCGGTAACACGGGGAAAGAAGCCAAGGAGGAAGCAGCAGAGGACAGCCGGTGCTCGGGGATGGACTGCGAAAAGACCAAAACTGTTTGCGAAGACAGCGAGAAACCCAGCGGCGCAGGTGGGGAGATGGGCGACAAGAGGCGGCCGAGCGTGGAGATATCATCCTCGGATGGTGAACCGTTGAGCCGGATGGACTCGGAGGACAGGTCGGTCTGGGAAATTGACAGCTTACACTCGACCAGTGTGGGTGGGTGTGAACCCCTCACAGCAGCTGCTGGCAGTAATACTCCCCCCACCACATCTTTGAACTAGCACAGGACAACAGTTCACGCTTTGTTGTTAAAAGGTCAAAATGTTAAATAATATACTGACTGCTGACAAAAATGAAATGAACCAACATCACTTATCTGTTTTCACTTTAACTTGTCATATTTGTATATTAGCTAGTTGTGGTAAAGATCAGACATGTCCTCAGACATATAAAAATAATATGCTTAGATTATTAACAGCATCTGTTTTGTTTTTTCCTCTTTGCAAATCCATCTACTCCTTCCTCACTGAAATACTGTTAATTTTAAAAGTTTCACTGTTATGGATGCAAGATGTCTCCTATTCAAAAGTCTATTTGTACTTGAGTGCTGGGGGTTTCAGATTTCCTCATTATACTCATTTTGAAAGATCACCAATAGTTTCCAAAGTAGTTGTTATGTCATAAAATCCATTGAAATCTAATTCCACTGATCCTATTCTTAAAACTGGGGAAAACACTGCACTGGGAATCATAATGGAAAAGATACTTACTTGTTGCATGAGTAAACTATTCCCTATGAGCCCATGTGATGTTGACAGCACAGCAAATTAATAATATAGTGCTAAAAGCATTGAATATAAGGATATAATTGATTAGGCACGAGTGATGAAAGTGGCATGCATGAAAAATCAGTTGCAGCCTGAAGGCTGTCACGCATAGTGACTATGAAATGTGGCAAGTGATATCTGCACCTGTTCGTCACGGCCATGCAAACCCTGATCTAAGCTATGAAGATATTCTTGATAGTCTGAGTGGTCATTCATTCTTCTTCCTTCCTCTCTCTCTAACCACTCCACCCTCTCCTCACCCACAGTATTAGCAGCACCCTGATGGAGATGGAGAGCACAGTGTCCAGCGGACGTTCAACTCCCGCTATGATGAATGGACAAAGCAGTGCCAGCTCATCAGGGGCTAAGACAGTGGCTTACCCCTGCTGCTGGGACCTCTGTCCACAGTGCTTCAACTCCAGTCCAGATCTGGCAGAGCACATAAGGGGAATTCATGTGGATGGACAGAGAGGAGGGGTTAGTGGACTTTAAATTTTAAGACAAGCTTTATGTTGATGTCCCAGGCTGTAGCTTAACACTAACAGTGTAGACCCAAGACAGAGAAGAACAATTTGCTTCACTTGGGCAGCATCCAACCTTTTGAGTATTAAACGGTTGCTTCAAATTGCTGTGACCACTTTGCTGCTAAAGAAATAGTTGTTTGGAGTAATGTTTCTTGAAAGAGATGTTGCTGTTGAACTTTTTTCATCATCGGATTTGTCAATATTGTGACCATGACAAGCAAAACTTCTGAATTTTTTTAATACCACCAGAGGGTTATTTTGGCAACATTATGAACTTATAATATGCCTTATGTAGAAAAATAAACATGAATATTAAGATAATTTTGAACAAACCTTTGAATGCAGATATAAACATGCCAACAGTAAAAAACATGTTTTTATAAGTTGCCATGGTTAGGTTTCATTCAGTCTTAACATGTCTTTAAAACCGATGCAGATGTGTAAGAAGTATTTTAAAGGTTCTTTTAGGTTTAAAGGTCTTTCCTGAGAAATATAAGTAATGTTTAACAGGAAACACACTGATTCTTCCACCTGTAGACCACATCCAAAAAAATCCCCAGACTCCAGAGAAAGGAAGATGGGACTAACTAACTTTATGTGTATAATACTATTAATAATAATATGAAGTTCTCTTTCTGTCTTAACAATCTTTACAGAAGTAGTCTCTGCAATTAACCTCTATTTTTCACTATTATTTCACAATGTACAACCTTTATTCCTTCACTTTTCTCCACCTCCTTGTTTCCTTATCTTCTTGTGTCTGCGTTCCTCAGGTGTTTGTGTGTCTGTGGAAGGGTTGTAAGGTGTATAATACACCATCCACCAGTCAGAGTTGGCTCCAGAGACACATGTTGACCCACAGTGGGGATAAGCCCTTCAAGGTAAAACCAATAATTCAGGCATGATGCACATCTGCAGCCATTTTCTTTTCATACTCTGATGATGATTAACATTCAAATATATCAGATAATAATCTGCTTCTTGTTAATATTTATAGTATTGGAATCTAGGTTGAGGCATCATCTTAGCTGATTCACCAATAGAGTTAGGTTGCACAGGAAAACGCCACTGTGTTTGTAATGTGTGTCAGGGAATGCAATGCATTAATTCCCCAGTTAACAGATATTTGTTATCTTGTTTGAAAAGTTTTCATCTTATAATTGACTAAATTAACTGTCTAATATACCATATTCTCTATCATGTTGTGCTCTGCTGCAGTGTGTAGTTGGTGGCTGCAATGCCAGCTTTGCTTCCCAGGGAGGACTGGCTCGCCATGTACCCAGTCACTTCAGCCAGCAGAGCTCCTCTAAAATGTCCAGCCAGGCCAAACTCAAAGAGGAGTCACCCTCCAAGGCTGGACTCAATAAGAGGAAGAAACTCAAGAACAAACGCAGGTGCTCCCTACGTACGTACCTAACAGACACACAAACTAACCCTGTCTTTTCTTTCATGGTAATGATTACAAGCTGAACACATTTTTGAAGTAGTGCCATTTATATTTTGCTGAAACAGATGTTTTTAGTTTCTGACCTCCCACGTCTCTTTGTTGGAGAAAACAGTGCTGGACCACACACACATGAAAAAACAAGAAGATAAACTTATGCCAGCTCGACAGACAGATGCTCACTGTGGCAATGTTCTGCATTACAGTTAACAACCTTTGAGTTTTTTCTCATAATTTCTCTTTGCTGGTGTGACTGTGCCCAGGTAGATGCCGATAGTTAGCTCCCTTGTGGCAGGCTTTGCCCCAAATAGCCTGTTTGTGTTGCTGCATTATGCAAACCCAACTCTGTCTGTTTTTTTTTTTTTTTTTTTTTTTGGTACTGTTTTTTAAATTAGACTCCCGTTACTGTGGATTTTAGGTTTTAGTTGGAAGATTTATGAGGTCATTAAAAGATCATGTCAATAGTTTTGCATATTTCAGTACATTAGCTAAAATTGTGTATACTTGAGGTTATTTCCATCTGTTTTCCCATGCATAACATTTTTGATTGAATAGCCATTCATTTTCATTAATTTGAATACAAAATTCAAATCAACTTGAAATGCTGAACAAAGAACTTGCCTGGGGAAATGATCCAACCAAATAAACTGTTTTATCTTGTACTAATGCACGGAAATTAAGCCAACATGGACATTTTTATAACTTCTTACAGTGGAACGTTCAAGGATGCTCTTATTATTTAACAGTTTATGTTTGAGTGGCACTCTTGAAGCATTTTAAAAATAGAAATACAAATTAGAAAAACAAAAACAACAAAAGTCTACTTTGTGAGAAACATCTGTCTTGCATTGATAAAAGGTTAATGATGTCAGATGAAGTGTCTTTGAATGCAGCAGCAGGTCAGGGTGTGTCTGAGGTTGCCATGCCATTATAAAAGATAGTCATTAAAAAAAAAAAAAATGCAGTCAAAAAGCAGGGATTAAAATGTATGAAGGAATACATGTGTCTCTGCTACTGCTACTCACATCATGTAATTAATTGGCTGGAAACCAATGGCTTTATTCGGGGTGCTGTTCTTGCATGCACCATTCCTGCTGATTGTCTTTTCTGCAAGTTGCAACTGTTGAAATATTGTTTTTTTTTTTTTTTTTTTTTGGAGTCTTTTAGATCAGCTCAACATGTTATTCAGCAGGGAAGAGCCAGATGGAGCATTGTTTATCATTCTAAACACAGCCCTTTATCGGTGGCTTGTTTCTTGACATGGCAAAAACAGCCAGCAACACATACAAAAAGCACTCTTCTCTGTTATCTTAGGCCAAATATTTTAACAAACTGATATAGATTAGGGAATAAATGGGACAAAAGTTTGCATGTTTCTTATAGTATTAAGTCTTCTGATCAGAAGATGTACATTATTCAGTTCAGTGCCAGTTGAGATCCCTGGTCTTGCTTAGATGGACCATTTAATGAAAGACAAATGTGTTTCATTTTTTATAGATTACGAAGTGCCTTGCATAGGCCTCAACTGCAAATCCCAAATAAATGTATTTATAATAACATCAAATATTAAGATGTCTGAGTTTCCTTACCACTGAATATGTGCAATGAGGCAGTTATTCAGAGCAACTAAACCATAGGAATTTCATTACTATAGCTTTCAATTGAGAGTTTTACCTCCTTTTTTACTGACTTGGGACTTTTTTCTTCCTGCAAAGTAATATTTAAAAACCACGATGGAATAGCATTTTTCAATCGTGAGATAAGTCTGACGTAGTTATGGTTAGATACAGAAAGACTTGGAAAAGCCTTGGGATTTTTATGTTTAAGCCACAGTGGGAACCCTGGTGTTATGTCTGTTTGACTCTGGTCTCATCTGATTGTGTCCTTCTTCCCATCCAGCGAGGCCCCACGATTTCTTTGATGCCCAAACCATGGATGCTATACGCCACAGGGCCATCTGTCTCAACCTCGCCACCCACATTGAAAGTGTGGGCAATGGCCACAGTGTGGTCTTTCACAGCACGGTAAGAGCGCCACTGCTTTTCTATGTCTTGAAGTATTTACCTATGGCTACCTGTTTTTTTTTTTTTTTTAAATGGGTTTAAATCACAGTGGGGGTTCAGTGAAAAGGGCAGTGGGTACTAAGTTATCAGATGCACTCTATGGGTTGCATTGCAATGTGATAATTTAGACTGTTGTCCAGTTATTAATAAATTAGATATCCTCCATAATAAACTAAGTTATCATGATATTGATCACTGAATGCACACTTGTTTCTTATTTAATAAAACATACTTACATGAGCCCATTAAACTTTACTGACTTTGGCGCTATTGACCACTTTACACAAGTGCAGTCAACAATTCACTTTTAGTTCCACTTTACATTTGAAAACATCACAAGTGTTAAAAAATATCCTGACATTAATTTATCTGTTAATTGTGGTGTTGTGTAACATAGCAGCCGTGGAAGCAGTATTCTTGTGTTACCTTATACACAACAGACAAATTAAAGCATCAGCATATGACTTTCATATTCTGTTTCTTGTCTAAATCATGATCTCTTTAGTAATGAATGCAGACAGACCTGCATAGCCTAATATGCATGATTTCTGTCAACTTTGTGACCCCCTTGATTTTTTTTTTTTTTTTTTTTTTTAAATCGCTTTTTTGTTATTTTCTTTTGAAACAACAGGGGGTGTGAAAGAATCACTGCAGATTTTTTTTTTTTGTTCTCTGTGCACTTCGAGTGAACCTTGAGAATCGCCCCAAGACTTGATGTTGTTTTTCTCTGAATCAGGCTTCACAGGAAACACAATTGGATTGTTTTTATGTATAGTGCTCAGTCCATTCTCAGCCCAGTACATGATTCATTTTTTATGAGCTGTTAAGTGCCTTTGCTCCCTGCTATTGAGGGCACACATGAGCGCTCACAGGATAAATTATTTTTCAAGTGAAAGGTTCTCCATCTCTCAATGGCAGTGACTTTAAACAGTGGGGGACTGAATTCTATATCAAAGGAGGTTAACTGTAGTAACATCTTGGATGTGAAGGGTGTGACTCAGATTTTTTATTTTATTTATTTATTTATTTTTTTAATAATTGCTATTCTTATCCAGCTCCACTAGGGAGCACCCTGCCTCCTGCTCAGAACTGTCACATTGCATGATGTTGTCATTTTGCTTATAAGATGGAAAAAAGAAAGGGTCCATCTTCTTTTGCACAGTGTATATAAAAACATGCTCATTGTCCCTCTAACTTGTTTCTCAGTACAGTCTCCAATTATATTCATATAGGACTCTTTAAGCAATGCCAGTGATTTGGTTTACAGTGGTGACCTAAGGGCATTTCTTTTATTATTATATTATCTTTTTGCAGAGCATTTGATAGTTGATGTTTTTTTTTTTTCTTTAACCCCCAAATTAGTTCATTCCTACATACATTTAGTCTCTATTTTGCATGTTACTGCCACCTCTAGCTAACCTAGCAGAAACAATTAGTGTACTCATTAACAGAGGAATATACTATTTTCTCCCCTAAGAGAAAAGTGAAAACATCTCCTGGAGCCCTTAACATATGACTTAAACCATGTGGATAGATACTTAGGTAGTACGGTAGTTTGTATGATCAATATTGTAATGATTATTATCATGATATTAAGAAGTACCTTAGGATAGATATCAATTCCTGTCACAATATGGGTATTTATGCAAATTTACCTGAAAAAATAAAATAAAAATTCATGGTTCTTCATTACATAGGCTGGAATCCCAGCTGTTTGAAAGAAAAACTAGCTTAAATTGACTACCAAGCTGACAGACCCATGGTGTGAAATAATAATTTACTTAAAAAAAAAAATTTGTGTTATATTTTAAGAGCCTGGACAGTAATGATGGTAGTCTACTAATGTGAGCACTGGGCCCGCTGTTGCTGTAGCTGTTGCAATTTACAAACACTAATGCTAACTTTTTAGGACTTCAACATTATGACATGTTGTTAATATAACATTAACAACAGAGTCTCAATCAGCCTGAATTCTGTGTATAGATGTGAAGGTGTTGAGAATTTGAGGTGTTTTCTCTCCTTTGAAATTCTTGGTGGCACCATTTTCCTTAGGACTTTAGTTTATAACCTGTCTCCGTCGACCTGCATCATCATCAATTTCTTTTTTTTTAACCTCAAAACACAGTTTTCACTAAACATGCTTTCTTGAATACACACCTGCACTCGCTGCTTCCACATTCCACATGTTGTTGTTGTTGTTTTCTGTATTTTTTGTTTTGTATTTTACAGTACTGTATTTTATGCATGTAAACATGAAGCTATGTCATGGATATTTCCCCCTTAAATCACATTTCTACTGGAAATAATTTAAACATTACTGAGAATGTAGTGTTGGATGCAGTTTTAGACAAACTTGTGGTTAATGCCTGTGTTCATGTTTAAATGTAATTGGAGCATTGACACTAGTGCTCCCCTCACTACAGTATTGCTTTCCTTTTACTCTCTTTCAGTCCCTTTCAAATTCTTTTCTGCTCTGCTCTTGCAAACCTCAGCTGCTCTCTGGCAGCCAAGAATTTTAAAAGAAAAGCACGGGAAAATAAGTGAAGATAAAGCTTGGGAAGAGGTTAAGAGAGGTAACCGCATATTTGGACATAACAGAGGAGGAGGAAGAGCCAGCCACGGGAAGGAGAGCAACAAATAGAGAGAAATAGAGACTTAGAGAGAAAGGACAAGAAAAAGGGGTTAAGTAAAGGTCAGGGTCATGGAATCGGAAGGATATCTGGCCAGTTGGGCATACATTCTCCTCCTCAGTAACCCCTGGAGGATAGTGGTGGAGAAAGACTGCAGCACTGTGTCAGACCTCAGGCCCCAATGGGCCCTCCCAGGCCTGGGGAGATGGAGCAGAGCTGTGGGGGTTCTGTGGAGTTTGGCCAGTGGGCCTGCTGACACGCCAGAGCAACTCAGTCATGTTTATGATGGGATATTTTTGTTATTGCGCCAATCTGCGTCATCCACAGCTTGACCCCTTGACACTAGACAGGCACCCAGTTTTAGCAGGCCGGCCCTCCCCCGGTTTTGGTCCTTGCATTTTCACGGCCTTGTTTTTGAGCCACACTAATATCCACTCCCTGTTTCCACTCCCTCCTTCTCTCTCTTGCCTCCCTCTCTTGGGTCTATAGAGGAGAAGGATCTGTCCCTTTAAAGCATCAACCTCTATCATCAAACCACTCAGCTCACAAATCACTTCATGCTTGTTAAACACAAGTCCACTTTTTCCATTTTCAGCATTTACATACATGGCCACAGCCCCTTTCCTGGGATTGTGATTATTAACCTGGTGCCATGAGGAGCCTAAGGGCACAGGTTAACAGCTATGCATTTTTAATTAAAAGGGCAGTAAAGGAGTTGCTGATGTACAGAGTCTCAGCTGCAGGGCTCAAGACACTTTTAGCAGGCCCCATTGCAGCCAGTACTGGATTTAGACTAATTCTGTAGCCAGGCCCTGTAGTTGTCTCTGAGAAGTTGTCTCTTCTCCCTAAAGTTGATTTACAGTGGAGCAGAAATAGCGATCCATTATCTAGTGGAAAGCTAACAGATAAAGGCAGATGCAGATGAACACACAAATAGAGAGACAATGCTAATTTGTAATGTGAGATTAATTCTCTGTGTTGGTGTACTGCAGGGATAATTAATAACTTTTCTCATAATAATTAAATGTTCTTGTCTCTTTTCAAGGAAAATAAGGGTACCGTTACCCTGGAAGAGCTGCTTTAACCCTTCCTTGTCTCTTTCTTGGCCTCTTATATCTCACTCCCCCACTTTTCAGATAATTTACAATAAAAGTCCGGCTAAGAAATTAATTTTGCCCACTTAAATGCTTGGATGGATGTGTTGACTTTGTATTAACGGCCCAGTGTGAAATACAGTAACTTGAACAGGGCAAATGGAAGCAGATCAAAAAGAGTCTTGCCTCATTTAAAGTTACTGCAGATTTTATCTGGAAAATAGAAGTGGATCAAAACAAGGCTTTTTACCAAACTATGATTAATTATACTTATCAAACAGATGGAATTAGAAACAAAGGCCTACCTTTAATAAAAACCTCAACCTCAAATAAAGACCAGTTATCTTCTGCAGTAGAGGTAAATAAGGCATGATTTGAAAGAGTTTGGTATTTGTAAGTATTGTAAGTTTTGTGGTAGCTAATTAGCTAATGTTAACATTATCAGCTGTCTACTTAGTGGTCTCGAATAAGTGTTGCAAGTTCAGCTGTTTCAACTTCATTCCTTTACGCAACAGGAGCTGTCTCCAGCTATGCAAAGCAAGGCCAATGTTAACTCTTGTTTTGCTTCTATTTATATTGCTTCTTTTCTTTTCCTGAAGTTTGCATGCTAACCAGTTAGCTCTGGTCCACCAGACTGTCTCATCACTCTCCAATAGTGAGTCACTGTAGTATCCAATCTGCCCTGTAGTCACAGCGCAGCTCTGAGGGCGGTGTAACTTCTTGTATTGCAAATTAAATAAAAGCTGAACCTCTTGGCAAGTGACCACCATCACTGGCTCCTGGTTTAAAAAAATAAATAAATAAATAAATAGAAATAGCCCCTTTAAATGGGCACACTGAAAGAAAAGGTGTAGATTTACAGAATTTGTGTTTGTGAAAATAAGAGACAGCAGGACACCCCTACAACATTTATCTATATATCATGCTATCCCATCCTTTTTAGATGAGTCACTGACAGGGTAAAGGATGCAGTGCCAACTTGACTGCTATTTACATAGCTACTCACAGACAAATTTTATGGCAGCAAAAACAACATTCATATCTGCTAAACTAGTCTAAATATTTTTTCCAAAATGTTAATCAGTGTGTAACTAAATGTGTTTGTGTCCCATTTATTTTCCAAAGACTTCGTCCAACAACTCTATACCTGGAAGCTTATCAGAATATAAATAAGGATTTGCACATGTATTTTGCAGAGCCCCTCCCACGAACAAAAGGGAGTCAGTCATCTCCTAACACATTATTTAACACATTAAAAAAAACATACAGATTTTTACTTTGTGATGCACAGAAGACAAAAACATGGTTCTCACCCTAAATATATGCATAATGTCGCATTGGGGAGATAGATATAACTAAATGATATTCCTTAAAGCAAATGTATTAATGCATATTTTGGCTAAAAAGTGAGAGGGTAGGAAAAGTAGTAGCAGGAAGAAGAGTATTTCTAGGTCTCTGTCTCGGTGGAGCCTCCTCCCTCCTGTCCTCAAACCAGTTTCCATCAATTCCGCAGCCAGTCCCTAGAGTCATAAAAATAATTTCAGATATTCATGTGCGTAAGAGAAGTTCTTCACATGTGAACTCATTCACTATCCTAAAAATAGACATTCCTCACAAAAAAGAGCCAATTGACGCAAGAAGTTATATCTGGGGCTATTTTTGACACTCCTGGTTATTTTTTCTAGCTTTTCTTTTCCCTACTGACAATATTTGTGTGGATTCCAAACCAGTTTTACTATAAACCAACACAGCATGATAGATGAAATGTTATATATAAAAAGGGCCAACTATTTAGGAAATCTGGTATTGCCTCGAGTATATTTTCACACGAAGAACTGCCTTGAAGTTTGTGGTTGTGTTGGCAGATTAAGTCTTGAGTAATTAAACCAAATAACAAAACAAAACACTGATATAATGAACGCATAGTGCTGCAGCAAAGTGGGTGCTTGCTTCAATCAGACACCCTCCTGTTTAAAGTGCTGAAGTGTCTGGTATTGACATATTTTGCAGCTTGAGTAGTGCCTTGTTTATGGTCATAACTGCTCTGTCTGTCCCCCATTTCTATCTCCCCATTTTGGTTCTCTACAATTCCACTTGTGATAAAGAGGTCAGTCCAAGTACTTCGTAGTCAAACTTTTGCCTGAATTTGATGTTTTTATAGTATGTTGCAGGAGAATGTGGGATAGATCCCGTTGAAAATAGAAATCTCACAGAGCTCTTGCATGCATTATTAAGATTGCTCACATTGCTTATTAGTGTAATGATCAGCCACTGTATCACTTGGTGAGATTTTTGAAGCATGTAGCCTCATTATTCGGTAGAGATGGGGCAGGATGGGGGCATGTCTTTGAAGCTGGTTTTCCACAGACAAATGAGGCTGCTGCAACATGAGCCAAACCCCATTCATTTATGCAAATCTGACACTTGTAAAATCACAAACTAGATTGAAATTTGAAATTAACAATAATTTGTGGGTTATATGCCTTTTGAAAATATTTGTTGGTTACTTTTCTTTGCTGAGGTTAGTCAAAGTTACTGACAGCAGTGCAGCAGAGACAAATTGACCAACTGAGTGAAATGACAAGTATTAATTTTCTTCTTTCTTTCTTTTTGTAACTTAATTTGTTTGGTTTTTTTTTTTTTTGGGTGTGATTGTCTCTGTTCAGGTGCTGGCCAGAAGGAAAGAGGGGTCGGGCAAGGTGAAGGTTCTCCTGCACTGGACTCCTGAGGACATGTGAGTAAAACTTCTCAAATATATATACAGCTATAAATCATCTGCATAAACCTTTACCTCCCCAAATATGAGCTAAAGGATTTTAAAATAAAAATAGAGAAAACATATATACACACCAAACAAATGATGATGCAGCATATGACAGAAAGCGCAGATTACTGGTTACTGACTTATAAATCATGAATAATAAAATGAGTTTACACAAAGGTGCTTCAGTGTTGCTATCGGTCACAACACTGCTGGCAGTAGTAAAATATATTCAGGAGACACCATCCGTGCACTGAGCTTGCCTTGGTTTCAGTTCATTTAGTTTAACAAATGGATGCAGACAGAAACTAAACCATAATACTTCAGGGATAAAGGGTTATCATTCATTGTCTATTACAGCCTTGGTGAAAAGTTGCTCTCTCATTTGACAATCTCCCTACTACTATGCCAGTATCTTCTCTCTAACAGACTTATTTTAGATACTACCTGCCCTCCAGAAGCTTGACATGGCATCAAAAATCCCAAATGACAACCTGCCACACTGACATTACGTAACAAATTTACCAAAATGTTGACGCATGTTTTTAGATTTATACTAGACAAACTTCATCATTATTGTGAGTAATCAGAAGAATTTAAACCTCTGAAAATTGTGTTGTTCCCCGAACAACCCTGAAGCATTGTTAGTTGATACTTCCCCTAACTGCCTCATGACATTATTCGTTGTAGTTTTATTCATCATTTATTCCTGTTTTATTGATGCTAGGAAATCAACTATGGAAGAGTTGAAATACTTTATTTGAAAGGATTTACATGATGGATGTGTGAGATTTCTAGACAAACTTTAAAATGTCACTCATCTACAAACCAGCAACTCAACACCACATGTACAAATATTGTGCACATGCTTACCATGCGAAGCCTGTGCTTGTCACACAAGCATTTCCTTTTTGAGCAACAGGGGTGCCTGCATGTATATGTGAACATCAACAATGTATGCGTGATAGTTTTATGACTCTCCTTTCCATCCAGCTGTACAGTCAACATGGTGGCCTTCCTTCATGTCAGGGCTTGCAATAAATCTTCCCAACCTTCCTCTCATTGCTGATCCAATATTTGTTGTGGAGAACTCAGCCATCCTTACCAGCTAGCATTCTCACCCACACCCACATTCCTGCCTGGAGCACTGATAGAGAGTAGACTGGACATAGTATCAAAAAATCTGTCAATGTCCCTTTCTGGGTTTGGCACAGATTCTATGCCATCTGCTTGGCTTAGTCTTACTCCGCCAAATCTTGAATTGGTCCATGTAGGTGTCTTTTAAACAGTGAATCGGTGTCCAAAATTACTTGGAGGATGGTTTTCCTTCTTCTATGTCTCTCCAGTAAATGTTTAATCAATTACTGGTTTAGGTAATAAACGTCCATCACAGCATTTTGGTATAACCTCTGGATGAACTTCCACTAAGAAATCAAGCTCGGCCCACTGGGGCATGAGCTGCTCTGCCCAGTCCTCGATAGCTTCAAACGGTACCTATGCCCAGCTTAGTCTCACCAGGCTCAGCCAACTGGAGGTGAATCTTGGCACCATTTAGCCCCAGCTCATTTAGGGAATTGGGCAGAAGGGCAGCTTCAGCAGTGTGCTTGAAATGAAATGGGTCTGTCTCACAGAGAAGAGAAGAGAGAAGAGCTTCAGAAAGTGCTGTGATTATCAGCAGAGCTCTTGCTCCAGGGAAGCTCCCACCATACTTCCAACACTCCTACACTCCCATTAAAGGGTTTGACTGCACAGCTTCTGAAGATGATTAGAGAGAAGAGAGGAAGAATGAAAGAGAGGAAGACTGAGGGCAAAGGAGAGGTGTGAGATGAGTGGAAGGATGGGGAGGGGTGGGGCAAGGTCAGAGGAGGCAAAGATGAAGTTGGAAAACAAAGAAAAATAGGTTCAACGAAAAGAAGAGCAAAGATGGCACTGGGCAAAGGAATCAAGATGATGCATCATAAATTAAATTATAGCTGACAGCCTCCAATGAACATACTGTAGATAAACCGGTGTATTCTCAGCCTTCTGCTGCTTCAGCTTCATATCTTTCTTCTTTCCCCCTCTTTCATCCACCTCTGCAATCTCCTTCTTACCCCACATGTGGGAGTTTAATCTCGTGCATAGAGAAATAAGGAGGGAATGTGAACATAAGAGAAAGATGAAGTTTGGTGATCAGGAAAGACTTGTCAGATTAATTCCAAACAGAGAGACATAGATGGAGATTGATATTGAGACTCAAAGACAGAATGGATGAGGGAAAGAAAGGGGGAGACACAGAATGGAGGAAAGTGAGAAATGTGTGGGAACAAAATGGTTGTGGGGGAGAAAAATATGAAGAAGAGGCAGAATGAAACCAGAGAGAATGAATGTTAGGGAGAGAATTAAACTGAGAGAAAACAAGAGCCTTTTGGCTTGGTCCATGCAGGAGAAATGTCAGTAATGCTACAAAGTCACACATTTGCCCTCCACGGGCAAATGCTCTGGTTGCTGATATGCATAACCATAGAGGAATGGTGAAGGAAATACACATGTTGGCCTTACTATCTTCCAACAGCTAAACATTTACCAGGAGATTAAATAATGAACAGTATGTTTGCATCTTTCTCTGTTGTGCACCTAATTTACTGGTTGTGAAGCCTGCCTCCCTTAGTTACTGTTGCTATAACTGTCAAGTGTATGAGCCATCCCTTTAGTAGCACATGAGTTGTTCTTGTATTATAATATAGAGTATTATAAGTATGATAAGGAAAAATGTAGGATTATACTCTTTTGTTCTTACATAAGCCTGTTTAGTTGCATGGCTCACATAGTTTTTCATATTTTACAGACATGTTTTCCCTTTTCTCATTACAGTAGAAAAGGATGAGGACTAATAGACGTTAGGAGAACATTAACACTATTTTGGGTAACCTTCCTGGGGTCTTACTCAGTTCCACTACAGAGCTCAAGAGAGCTGCTAATGTTAGTTTTAGTGCTAATGTGAGTCCCTAGTTACGTAAACTAGTTACCACATCCTAAGAAATACAGCTGACATTAGGGCAAATAAACATGTTTAAACCATTTCATACACTTGTATTTACTTATGTCTTTTGCTCCTATGTTTCTGGTATTGAAAAGGCTAAAAAACACACTGCACACTCTTTAAATGTCAAGTAACTATGTGACTAGATTCTCATCCACACCACTTTAGCATGTGTGCATGTGTGTGTGCTTGCACATGTACGTATGTGTTTCTCTGTCACAGAGTCGATGATTAGTCCTGTGAATGTGGGAAGTCATGTTTATTAATGCTGGAGCAAACCATTCACATCCTCACTGACACTCATTAACTCCATTTGGATTAATGAGTAACTGATTAACATGATCCATTCTGAACATGAACTACCAGCAGCTCACTGAGGAGGAAGAGGGAGGTGGGTGGGCCGATGGGCTGAGAGAGAAATAGAGGACCATAATTGCTGTCTAAACTTTGATGGATGGGTGAATGGATTCCCCTGTATGCTGCTAAATGCTATTTATTAATAAACAGTAGACAACACCATGTGTGACAGTGAATTGTCGTGCCATCCTGAAACAAACATTTTAGACAAACTACATGGCGATTATTATACACATTTGTTGTGTAAATATAAATAAAATAAAAATGTTGTCATTTTTTCATTGTTTATCTTTAAGCAGTTAACAGTTAAGTGCATGTATTCCAATTAGTTAACACAATCAAATTAGTATGTTGTGGAAAATGTATGTTCTAAAATACAAATTGAAAAGTAAAAAAATTTTAGAGCAGAAGTATTAACTCTTTTTTTTTTTTTTTTTTTTTTTTTCTGTACCGTAAGCCATTATGTCTTTGTTCTACAGCATAGTGAATAAAAGAAAATGTCTCATTTCAGGTTATAAATGTGTTATAAAACAAGGGGAACCACTACTTTGATCTAATAGGAACAAAATAATCTTTCCAAAGGTCAAACAATCACTCAGGTAAATCAGCCAACAATAACTGACTGTACCTTGATAAGCTTTTCATAAAGTTAAACTTTTTGCAGTTGCCTTGAGATATAAAATTCTAGGAGGAGAAAACTGGGCAAAATATTGATGAAGGGTATGACGATATATATCAAGTGACAATATGAAGAATATTTATAATTCTATTCTATGACACAGCTAAACGTTGGTGTGGAAGTTTGTCACTGTGAGTGGAAAAAAAACAAGGCTTGCGATTTGTAACAGATGGACTTCTTTACCTAGTTATTTTATAGTTAGGGATTTACTATGAACATACAATCGAATTATCCATTGAAGAAAAGATCTTTGTGTTGCCGCCAATTATACTTGTTTTCTTACAGAAAAATGAAATCAGCCACTCTTGCGACTATTGCAGTGTTAATGGGTCAGAATTGAGAAAAAAATTGGAAATCAGAATGGAGAAAATTGCAGTCGGTACATCTCTGGTACTATAACCTGGATGTGAAATCATGAAATTTAAATTGTATTGCACAGCTCTAGGTTGAAAGAAATATTTCACATGTAGTGGCAGTGTATCTGTTAGGTGTGTGCATGTATCACAATGCTTTGAGTTCAAATCCATTGATGAGTCAGAAATACTATTATCTGTATAAAGTCAGTTTGGATGTAACTCTTTCTCAACAATTTATGTAATTAGAATTAACTAGTAATTACATTAGTTGTGCAGTCTTCTCTTTTTTGCACAACATGAGTTTTCCTTGAGTCTGCAGTGACCTTTTTAGTCCCAGAACTAGCTCTCTGGGCCTGCTGTCCTCTGCTTTGCACAATGATGCCATTTATAAGGACATTGAACTCCTACACTCAGTCTGTATAAAGACATTTAGTGATTTAATATACACTTTGCTCCTTTGTGATGAACTTATTACTCCTGTCATCACTGAAGGCCTGAAGCAGGCCATCAATTCAGGCTGGGAGACTGGTCTTCACTCTGGCAGGCACCCACAGTAGCTGTCCCCACAGAGGCCTCACTCACAATATACATTTCTGGCTCATAAAATAGCGAGCCAAACAGTCTGCTCTGGAAAATAAAATAAATCCATTTGTCTTTATTTGGCTTGGTGTGACTGAATGGAGTCTTTGGGTGTAGATGCCTCTTAGGTCTTTGAGTGTATGCGTGCACACACTTTGTATGTGTGTATGTGTGACGCGTGTGTGATACACTGACCCCCCCTCCCCAGTGCAGCCGTCCTCTGTGCCTCCCATCTATCACAATATAATAACTCATCAGCACACTTGATCTGACATGTTTATGGTGACTCTGGAGGGGAACGTGCATGTAACAGTGCGCGTGCACAAACATGCATGGGTGTTTACTGCATATTTAACACTCTGCAGGTCCTCTTATGTCATATGAGGTTTGCTTTTCACAAGCACACTAACTCAAGACTAACCCAAACTTTAAAGCTGCTTTGAAGGGAGCTGTTTCTTGTCTTGTCCCTGCCTCTTTTCAACTTCCTCTTTCCACTCTCTCCACCATGAAAGGGGATGCAAACACTTTTGCTGTCCACCACAGAGTGAAAAAGACAGAACGTTACTTAAAAAGTCTGTATCAGGGTTACATTTTAGATATAACTATTTTTTTTTTATAACATTTTCTGTGCTTTTAGTAGGAGAACTGTTATTGTATTCCATTACAGTGCAGATATATTAAAAATTAACATAAAAAAGTAAAATGGTAAAAACTGCCATTAACAGTACAATAATCAGACATCATTACCATCATAAACCTCATACTATGATTACTTCCATATGGACAAGTTTCTTCTTTCTAGTTTTTGTTTTATTTGCATGGTTTTGTATTTGTTGTATTTCCTCCTACTTTCCATTGCACCAAAAATCAGGTTTCTGGTCTAATGATAATAGAAATTTTGTTGTAATACACTGTGGTTTCTGTGTTTTCCTTTATGATTTACTTGAAGCATATTAATTATAAGATACAGTTGGACTCAACACGCCATGTTAATTTTTCTCATGTCAGTTGGCAACTGTCAGTGTCTTAAGCACAAGGGTGAGTCATTGCACTTGGTTCTGCTCTACGTTTGTGTGTGTGCTTGTGTTTATTCAAAGACGCAGACAAAAATCTCCATTTGTAATTACAGTGAACATCTAGTGCCACCTGGGTCAATTGTTATTACACATTATTCTTTGTTTAACAATCATAACTTGAAGGACATTTTTATGATGGCACCACAGACTTGATTTTGGTAGAAATATACTGCATCGGTTTTCTGAACTTTATAGTATTTACTAAATTGTCCCATGTAGCCCTACCCTTCAGGCACTTAAACATTCCATAAAAGGATTTGCAGCCACTATCTAAGTGGGTTTCCCCTCCCTCTCCATTTTTCCTTTCCCTCCTCCTCTCTCTTTCCCCGTCCTTCATTTGTCCGTTTTCTGTTACTTTTTTTTCCCTTTTGTTCTCCATCTCTACCTGCACCAAGTTGCACTGAATGTACTGCATGTGAAGCACTACCTGCACACATCCGCTGAATGGGCTGACTAGGCATGTGAATGAGTGCTTTGGCTGGGTGGCTGCCTGCTTGCCTAACTGCTGCCTGCTGTGTGTGAGTGTGTGTGTCTGTATGCTTGTGTATGTGCGTGCATGTAAGTCTGCATCTCTGGGGGCTCCTGTGATGACGCACATAGTGACGGGGGGAATGCTGGGGGTGGAGACAGGGGAGGCTCAAGGAGGGAGGGGAGGTGCAGTCAATTCGCTAAGCTCTTTGTTTCTTTCTTCTGCACCTTGACTTGCCACGCCAGTGCTTGCACACTCCCTTCTTTCACAGGGGATCACACTGCTGGGGGTATAGTAAGGCACAACTCAACAGTACAGTACATTATGTGTACATGTGTAATTGGGTTGTGTACCTGTCACTCTGAAGCCGTCGCCTCTTTATTCTCGAGCTACTGATTTTAGGGTGCCTAATTTCTGTATTTCAGGCTACTGTCATACTGGATAGTTGAAACCCAGACACTTTCACATACACAGTACACATATACATACACACAGTCATTCACCAATCCCACATTGGCACAAAAGTTAATGAAACCTAATCATGAAGATACAGTGCAGATTGTATTTGATAACTGACAACATGGAAGGACAGTATGCTTTGTCCTCTGTGTGTGTGTGTGTGTGTGTGTGTGTGTGTGTGTGTGTGTGTGTGTGTGTGTGTGTGTGTGTGTGTGTGTGTGTGTGTGTGTGCGCGCGCGCACCTATGTGCATGCATCACTCCCAGTACTTGGGTCAAGGCTGTGTTACTTATGGAAATGTACTCAGTGTTCAGAGTAAGGTGTCAACATATGCCCCAGGCTCAATGAACCTCTTTGTCTATCTCTCCCACCCATTCCCTTCAACCTTACTCCCACTCCATTCCCCCTTTTCTCCCTCTTTCTTGTCAGAGTTTAAACCACATATGACCACATATCTTCTCTCTGCATGTGTGTATTGTTTTAGACTACCTGATGTGTGGGTGAATGAAACGGAGCGATGTCAGCTGAAGACTAAAGTGGTGCACTTATCCCAATTACCGCAGGACACAGCCATGCTGCTAGACCCAAACATCTATAGGTAAGTGTGTGTCCTCTTTGCACACATGCAAACATCGACACACAAACACACATTGCTGTAGATCAAATTTGCCTCAGCCAAACACGTGTTACCCACGTGTAAATATTGTCTAATCCACAGTAAGAGTCATTTTGTGAAGCATTACAGGGCCCAAAGAAAGTGTTGAAAAGCTATTGTCTTTGCCCTCCACATCTGTATCTGTGTAGATGTGGATGTAGATGTGTGTATCAGCCTGTTTGTGTGTGCAGCACTAACACTTTCTGCCACCAGGTGGCACCAACTCCTGACTTCAGCAGTCAGGTTGAAAACAAGTGCAGGGAAAACGTTTTGTTTGTGTTTGAGGACACAAATGTCTACTGTACAGCCTGATGAAAGAGGTCAGCTATTTGACAAGAGCCAGATATGGTGGCTGTTTTGATTTGTCGGAAATCACAAACAATGATAAAGGGGCCCTATTATTTAAGTGTTTAAGATAAGGCTTCATTTGACGTATAAACCTTCCTGTGTAAACTTGTTCAGCTGATAAATAATTTGAGAATAGGAGATTTCTATGAGGATGTAATTTAGTCAAAATTGCATTTAAAAATAGAAATGTTCATGTCTTAAAGTGCACCAAATTCCATTAAACATTAGCTAAGATATTATTTGAATTCTGTGCAGCTCTACAAGACTTGGCACACTCATCACTGAGATGAGAAAACAAGGTTAGCTTTATGGTACACCATAAAAGGCTGAAAATGAATCCTGAAAGAGGAACAATGTGCCTAAAATAACAGAGTGGTCATCTTACCAGAGATATATGGCACACAAGTGTGCTGATCAGCACACAGGCTGACTGATTTTAATTAGACCTGAAGGCTCAGTAACTGCAGGGGCTGCTGCTGGACTCTGGTTTCATAGTTGAATATAACCGTCAGCATTCAGCCAATTTATGTCAAGGTTGTCCTATTGCATGAAAAACCCTAAACAAATGAGGTGATTGGTGCCTGTGGCAGTAAATATAATGGGGCAAACCCTAGTACATGTCAAGGGGATGGACAGAACGAGACTGATATAGTGGCAGTTAAGGATTATATTAATTCAACATTGTTTCCACGCTGAGGCTCTTACATTTTGTCTGCTTGACAAAAATCAGCCCAAACACATGGTCACATTGTCTAACATGCATTACAGAGATGCTCCTGCACAGTGGCCTCACACACTTTTTCTGTGATTTCAGAGCACTTCCTCAAAAGCGGCTGAAGCGCAGGTAAGATTCATCGTGTTTGTGTAAGATCTAGATTAAAACAAATATTGACACACACTGAAAGATTTATTTAGATATAGAAACTAGACACACAGAACCATGGTGAGTGTTTGGCTGAAACATCTTCACGTAGCTTCAAGACAACAATTGGAATAGTTAATCAGATACAATAAGTGCATGTAATCTGACCTAGTTACTGATGCCAATCAATGCACAATGCAGAATTTAGAGCAAACACTGAACAAAATGTATGCAGTTTAATAAACCGCATTGTGTAGAAAACATAATGTGTACTGCTTTACCACCACATAGACATGCTACAAGTACTCTAAAAGAAAGAAAATTTCCATTGATAACAACTATTGTATTTGACGTATAGAAGTTAACATTATTTTCATGCACACAAATAACTGAACTGAAAAGGTCTTTAAATCAAGGGATTTAGCCTTTTGATTATTTTCTCAAATGTATTTTTAAGGAGGGCAGTATTGGCATAATTTGCAGCAGCAAAGTAATAGTCAGAGATGTACTGAAAGACAAGGCTGGTGCTTAAAGATAGAGGTGACAATGTGACAACATCTGTGTTTTTTAAAAACATCCGTGCATCTATGCACAGCTTTTGAAGATCACAGTGGTGTACTGTGTATGCAGACAACACAGAGCTGCCACCCTATTCTTGTTTGGTAACTCAACTGTTAAAGCTCTATGTCTCTACAGCTGTAACACAAACATGTTCAATTTCTCTGTTCTATTGGCATTGCTGAAATCAAGCGATGCTGATGTTTTGATGATGTGGTAATGGTTTTGTGTCGTTTGTAGTATTACCCGTGGCTCTCGCTCTCCTGTGGTGAAACATCCTCAACTTAGATGATTACTTAGCGCCCACAGTTTCACAGTTTCTGTGTACTGTGAAGCCAGCTAATTGAGAAACAGGCCATTTTGAAGCCACGACCCTTGGCATTCCCTCGTCTCACTGAAACATGAGGTCATATTTGGCCATTGTTCATTATTCCATTAATTCACCTCAGTAGTTCAGCACAGCAAAAGCTCTAAAATACACAGTGTAATGTGTCTGCAAAGGAAGTCAGCTCAATGTCTGAACATCCAGGATAAAGCCCATTTCTCATACTGTAATCTCTCTTATGACACACTGGGAACAACTCATTCTCTCCCTCTTTCTGTCTTTCTCTCCTGTGTTTCTGCTCAGCTTGTAAGGAGTCATCTTTGGAGTTGATACTTAAGGGGAAATCCATGTTCATAGGAGGTTTATCTGTATGGGATGGGACGCTCTTCATCTGTCTCTGCTGAACAAGGGGAAAGAAGTGGTGATAAAAGCAAGTGAAACTTGGCTATGCTGCAGTTTTGCTCTTTTTTTCCCCTCTTCAATTTTATATATCTGAAATGACTGTTGTAGCCATGTGTGGTGTAAAATGGAACTAACAATTTTTAAACAGTTTGTGTTCATCAAGATCTTCAATGAATGTTTTTTTTAATAAGCATCAAACTGAAAATATTCTTAATACCCAATGGTGTAAAAAACTGTTTTGTGTAACCTTGTCAGAAAATGCAGCATATTTTATAACTGTTTTGTGTAAAATATTTATGCAGATTTGTAACTTATTTTTATACCATGAAAATGCTGGTGTACTGTGGATTTTTGTGAAGGTTTTGAATAGAACCGCATTTACTGTGATACTACATGTTAACTGTCACTTGTTGGACTATTTGGATATTTCTAGTTGTAATTATGCTGTACATAACAGAAGTCTTAACAAATGATCCTATTTATACTTACTGAATGCAGTACTGTTACCTGTGTGTATGACAATGATGTGTGAGGTTGTGCCAGTCGTGCCAGACTTGGATCCAATCCGATGCAAACTGGAGCAATAACACAGTAGTTTGGGGCACTCTCTGTGTAGCTCTTCATCTTACCCAGTCTGTTGACACTACAGCATAAAAATGACTTGGACATTTCAACTGAGCACTTAAGTTGGTGTGATTTACACATATCTTCCCAACACCTCTCCGACAAGTAACATAAACTGTATATTATAATCGTTATGATAAATTTACATCACCACTATTTAAGCACTCAAGAATTGTTGTTTAAAAAGTTGTGTTTTCTACTGTGTGTGAGTATTTGTTTTTAATAAAATGGGGGAATCGGACAGATGTTGACGAACACAAGTTGTTGGTACAGATGAGGATGCAAGGTGTTGGAATGGCAGCAATGCCATTGTGGTACGAATATTAGTTCCTTATGTGTGCGTTGCAGGGACTGGCAGGGTTATTTGGCATCCATTAGCAGAACAGCTTTGGGAGCATGCTGTGGAGGAGCTAATGACTGGGCCAGCAGGGCAGAACCCCTGCCAGCCTCAGCTGTTAGTGAATATGCCTTCAGAGACAACTGAGTTCAGAGAAAGGTCTGTTATAATATGGCTGTCCTGCTCTTCAGTATCTCATGCACTTACACACCTGTATCTAAAGCCCATATATATATAGTACTGTGGAAAAGTCTTAGGCCACCCTTAGATTTGTTGTTGTGTCAATGCTATAATAACCATATATGATCATTTATCAGTCTCTTTATTAGAATACAACTAGAAAAGAAAATACAGGAAATGTGTAGCAGTACCTCCCCTTATACTTGAGCAATATCAGGAACCTGGCTCTTAAACCTAAATGAATGAAGCCTAATTAATGTCATTGCTAATGCCTGTATTTGTTGGGTATTTCATGTCAAAAGATGCTGTGAAAAAGGTCCGTTACACCAGGTTTGTGCAGGACATGCTTGAACATTAGAGACACAGGTTGTATGAGGTTAACTCATTGGAAGCTGCTAATATAAACAGAGTTTGACAGACATAAAATCATAATTTTGCATCATTAAGGCCACTCTCAAAGGAAAACTTGGATTAATCACTCCATAATACTCTCACTTATTACTCCCATCTTTTTGAGCTTTAGCATATTTTAGCCTTTTCAGCCTGTTTCCCTTCTGAAAAAGTGGTTTCTTGGCTGCTGCCCTTCCACAAAACTCATTCCTGGTCAAGCTTCTTCAGACTGTAGAAGGGTCAACTTGGCTTCATCCTGATGAAGCTGCCAGATGCTGAGCCAGGTCCTTGCTAGACTCTCAAAGAAGAAACTCAAAAACTTTTTTTGAAAGTTTTCTTGGCCTTCCAGACCTCTCCTGGTTCTTCAAATGTCTTTATAACATCTTGAATACCACATCTTGAGTATCTAGTTTGTTTGCTGATTTCCCTCTGAGTGTGGCCTTGCTGATGCTAAGTATGATTTTATGTCTGTCAAACTTTGTGATCTTTGTCATTTTGAATAGAATGATGTGATCAAAAGTTGGTCTTATACATATTAGCAGCTTCCAATGAGTTAACCTCATACAGCATGTGTCTGTACTGCTCAAGCATGTCGTGTAAGGGGAGGTCACAGTGAATAGTTGACACTTTAGCCTAAAGAAGCTGCTTTTATGATTTTTTTTTTTAATACTCCAGACACATCCTATATTCTAATAAAGAGACAGAGAAAAAAATATATATGGTCATTATAGCATTGCCTTAACAACAAATCTAAGGGTGGCCTCAGACTTTTGCACAGTACTGTGTGTGTTTGTCTTTGTGTTTGTGTGTGTGTGTGTGTGTGTGTGTGTGTGTGTGTGTGTGTGTGTGTTTAAAGTGTTGTTCCATTTTTTTGTGGAGGAAAAAAATAGACCTGTTTGGTAGCAAATTTATTAGAGATAAGACAAAGACATGAAGGTAGCTCTTTATTCAGTCATTACAAATGATTTACATATACAACAGTCTACATTTTACTCTAGAAGGTGCTAAAAAAAAAAAAAAAAAATCCAGTGAACGATAGTCTTGCAGAGAGAAATACCTTGTTGACGTGAGAGATCACAGGAGGATAGTCAGACTGGTTGGAGCTGACAGAAAGGCTCTGGTAACTCAGATAACCACTCTCTACACTGTAGTGACCAGAGAAGCATCTGAGAACTGATGAAATATTGTTGAGCTACAGCAGCAGATCATGTGGGAATGTGGGAATCAGCCAAGGACAAAAATCTGAGGCTACAGTGGGCACAGGCTCCATAATACTGGGTAGTTGAAGACTGGAAAAAGGTAGTCTGGTCTGAATGGCACAGCCTCTCTCAGTATTGTTGCTGACCACATGCAGCTCTTCATGGCCACAATTTACTATTTTCTTCTTATGGCTACTTACAGCATGATAATGTGCGAGGTCACGAAGCAAGAGTCGTCTCAAACTGGTTTCATGAACATGACTGAAAGTTTATTGACCTTCTCTGTCACCAGATCTGATTGCGATGTGGTAGAAAAGGAGATTGGCAGCATGAATGTGCATCAACAACTGATGTGATCACTAAACTGATGTGAAGCAATCACGTCAACATGTCATGGACCGAATCTCAAAGAAATATTTCCATCTTGTTGGATTCATGCCAGAAAGAACTGAGGCTATTTTTAAGAGCAAAGATCTCTTCCTGATAAAGTGTATGGTGAGTGTATTTTTCAACCTCTTTTTTTCAGTTGCTATCAAATGTAGTAGGTTCAACTTCAGCCCATGAAATCATTCAGTCTGGAGTCAAAACTGCATTCCTATACTTGTCCACAGAAAATTCAATATATTTATTGTGATTTCTGGATGTCCATAACTTTCACAATTTAACTTCATGGGGCTGATGTTGGGTCATATTGGTTTGCTGTATTGGTTTCAAGAGGTAACCATATTATATTATATTATATAACCATATTACATCTCACTGTGCAGTTTCATGACAACTGTTCAAAAAATATTGAATATTAAGGGTTGTTTCAGTCAGTGTTTATCCTATTTTAAGTGTGGGACTTACCACAGGATCACATAATTTAAGTCATTGGTTAGCAGGAAGTTCTCGATGATAAGGCCATCCTGTGAGTCTGGAGTGCACACATTATGTACAATAATTCAGTTGCTCATGAGTCATAGTACAAGACAGTTGAATAGACTTACAGTATTTTGAGTGAATAACATTCCCACAGTTCTGTCAACGACACTCAACTGATTAATTCCAGGTCTTTTTGGCTGTGGCAAAGTTCATGGAGCCATTTCTGCTTTCTCCAATAATGATCACTATTGCTCAGTAGAAAGACAGATCATTTTCCTCATTTGCAATGTTCTCTGCTTGATGTGCTCTTGTTTTCTGGCTCTGATGATTCCTGTTTGCAGCTATATTTGTTTAAACAGACTGCAACTTTGCCTTTGTGTTTTGCCCTTTTCCAGTATTGTTGAGCAGTAGCAGGATGAATGTGCTTTTGATAATGTGTGTTTATCTAGCCTCAATCTAGCAACATGCCTTATTTTGTTTCTTTTAGAAATACTGATACAGCAATTTTACAGTAACAAATATTTATTCTTTCAATAATTTATGAATTACAGCCCATCAGTGCTCATCCAAACACAGATGGTTATTTCATCATTTCATAGATTTATTTTATGATTTGCTTAGACCTTGATCTCAAAACCTTCATATTGTTTTAACTCAAAGACCTGTAATCGCTACATTTGGATTGAATATTCGCACACTGTATGTTTAATGTCTTCTTCTCCTTTTGGCAAATCATATTTTTAGCATTTTTCACAAGTGATTATTTGCAAGATGTTTTCAATATAACAACAGCAAATTGTTCCCGGGCTTTTGTCTGAACCATGACTTCAGAAGTTCAGAAGTGGGATCAGTTAGAGCGAACAGACTGATAGAAAGACTGGCAGGCGGATTTAGACAGCAGACAGCAGCACCGCCTGCAGAACCTAATCCTGCCACTACCTGTCTGTGAAATGCTGGGGAACTACCCCGAAGTGACGTCTGTTCACTCAACCCAATGAGATGAGCTACCCCCCTTCATCTCATCTTCCTCCAAACCTCCATTATGATGCCAATCCCTCTGCCTCTATCTCCATTGGCAAATCCCAGATAAGTAGTTTTTGTTTTGGATTAATCTCAGCATGGATGCAGATGTGAATTTATTGACGACACATACTTTAATATTGAAGTTACACCAGACATGGAAGCACTGACTGCGACATGTGAAGACAATTAAATTGGTCCATTAGTCATGTGTGACAGTGGATCTGTGTTGTCCACTGGTTCTCTAGTCCAACTGCTCAAATCTGGAGCCTGTCCAGCGTCTGCGGCTTTACTTACACTTGGTCCTGAATTATCCATCTGAGTTTCTCATTGTGCACAAAATCTTCACTTTACTTTGGCTGTGTGCACCACTGTCTCAGTGAAGAATGAAGGCATTACATCAAGAACAAAAGCGATGAGCTGCTGCTCTAAATCCTCGAGTGGAATTGTTTTTCCTCACCATCTCACATGTTTCAGAGGAAGAATTGCAAGGAAATGAGTGGGACTTGTTCACTGGTAAAACCTGAAAAGTTCCCTTAGCAAGAGTATTGTAAAGCCTGATCAATATGCCTTTAAAGTTGGGAACAGTGGTCGTCTAAAGTGTAATGTTCTGACCTCAGTTTTGTGACAAAAACATATTTTACTTAATCTGCGTACATGTTCAGCCCATATAAGGGATTTGTGCAGGGAGCTGGAGCAATATGCACACGATGTGTGTCTGCAAAAATAAGGACATGGGCATATCAGCTGCAAGACAATTTGTAAACTGCCCAAGTCTTTCATCTGCTGCAGCAAAAAGCCCTAATGGTCTTTTTATTGAGTGACCTCTCCATCTCCATGTTTTACTTTTAAGTCTATTTGAGATGCCGCAAGTCTGTGTTGTGACATAATTGTCCATCTATAGCTTCATCTCCTTGTATTATTCATTCTGATGGGTCATTCATTTGTTTAAGCACTCTGCACAAATATATTTTGACAGCTTTGGACCCTTATTGCAGACTGGTCAATAATCTTTCTTTAAGTGGCCCTGCCTGTTGACCCCTCCTGTCAACATAAGGACCTGATCCTGTCTAAACATCTTCCAGCTGGGGAAGCCAGTCAGTCCTCAGTTGTGGTCTCGAGGTTTCTATCCGCCAGGTTACAGAGCAAATGATCCCTTTCTTTCAGTGCATCTCAGACTTTGTGGGTCTGAGGTTTTATTCTGTCCTCAGCACGGAACAATGTGACCAAAAAGGTTTGAAAGAACCTTGGCTGCAGTGTTTGGTCACAACTTATTATACAACAATGTCGCACAGGATCTCAACTTATTAACAGATGGTCATAGTGTAGCTTGAAAATGAGGATGTTTAGGTTAAGGTCAGATGGTCAATACCACTGTAATCTGTATTGTAAGTATGGAGCTTGAGCCATGAGGAGAGCAAAAAAAACAACAAGCCTGGCTCTCTAGCAATATGTCTAAAGTTGTTTGTTTGTATTTTTACAAACATAGAACTCCCCCAATATCTAGTTCCAACCCCAAGAAATGAGAAAAGACAAAAGAAAGAATACAATTGTCAGTGTTGGAAATCAATGTGCTTACACTTCATCCTTATCCTTTCTCATTTATTAAAGAACAGTAAGCCCCACTTTAGATACAGTATTATTCTGTATTCTTCCACATATACTATGAAAACTTTTCATATGCAGCAACCTTTCCTAACTTTACTTCCATGATTGCAGAAGTACAAATAATATGTTACAGTCTCTAAAAGTTTTGGACAGAAGACAATAATGTAAATGTGACCTGTTTAGTTTGTTTAATCTCTAGACAGCAAGACATTTAAAGCTGACAAATTGTGTGTGTGTGTTTTTTTTTTTTTAATTACCTATTTCTTCAGTATCTCAAGGCCATCCACAGCCCAAATACAGTGTCCAATCCCAAACAACCCACAAAGCTGCTCTCTCAGTACAAATACTCTAATAGACTCCCACTCCACATCATGCAAATATCCCAACAGGACCCTCTGAAGGGGAAGAGTGTGTAGAGATTATGTAAGTTTTCATTACAGTTGACCTGCAAGCAGTGAGACAGCCCACATTAATGAGTTAATGTCAACCTCTGTCTTCGTGCTTGTCCAAGACTCATTCACTGCTGCTTCAACATTCAGGCTCCACCACAGTGTTGAATGGCCCTTTGGCCATTTACCCAGCGTCATGCTCCCTCTCTACTCTCCCATCAGGCTGTGCAGCTGAACAATAGTAACATCTTTTATTTATAGATGATAGTATTTCATCAGATCTGCACTGTGTCATCAGAACTGGAGGGAAAAACAGCAACAATGGAAAGAGAAAGGGACACAGTATATATTATTGGGGCATTATATGTTTTCTATTCCAGCTCAGAGTAATGTTCTGTGCTTGGATTTGTTGTAAAAAGAAAATGTTCATATACAGATCTTCTTTCATGTTTGTTTTCTGATTGTGGTGAGAATAAGTGAGGATCTGGTTGGATTAGATTCTGCAGAGAGATAAAACTGTCTGACCTCCAGCTGGTGATCATCATACGACAAATAATCACCAGTATAAACATAAACCAATTATGCTTTGCTTCCACACTAGCTTTCATTTATATTTCTGGCCTCCGCTTATGATTTATTTTTTTGACCTTTTTTTATTCTCATTTATTTATCTATAAATCAAGTTTTTTTTAGTTTTGTACAGTGATGGGAGAGTTAAGACTTATTTCAGTTTACAATAGAGGATACACAATTTTGTGAGAAAATTAGAGTGTAAACAGACTTTGGGAGCCTATATGACTACATTCCCAACTCCTGTCAGGAATCAGCAACTTAACTTGTTTCAGTTTTGACGTTGCATCTCAATTCCGGCAGGTTGACATGCTGATTCATGAGGATCAAGGGCTGTGGGCAGGATGATTGTGATTGCAACATGCTGTGCAGTGATGACAGATGCAGAAATAAATGGTTAGGGCTGTTAACTCAGGCACAGGAGAGAACCAGTTAGTGAAGGCACATTAGGCATACCCAGCATTAGCTTCTCTTCGAGTAAGTCTCTCTTGCAGTGCTTTAGCTACAATGCCATAACATATTTCCCATGCATATGTCTCTAGAGGTTGGAGGATAGTTGTGTGTGTGAGTGAGGTCTCACAATCATATGGGAATAATGTCATGCTTGTATTCCCTTTCACCCTTCCCTTCCTGTCAGATCATTCTTAACCTCAGACAGAATTGATAGGTTATAGTTAGGTTATACACCAATCATTGCCAGAGCAATATGGCTTACACTCATCAGCATTATCTCCTCATCGTTGGCCTCTCCTCTTGATCGCCATGATGGGTCAGTAGAGTAATTGGGGCTTGCTGGTTGTGTTGAGTTTCCTCTTTTGTCTAAGCTGGACCCCCTTTTCTCTGATGGTTAAATACATTTCTCCTTGAAATGTGATTGGTCTTCTACGTCTCCTCTTAGAGTCTTCCATTTTCTCTGCTTCAGCAGTTTATAAGCATTTTACCTGCCGTTCTGTGTGGTCTCTATCTTTATCTCTCACCTTCTCCCCCTTCATTATCTTCACATGATATTGTTTACCAGGCTCTGACAGATATGACTATTTCTCTATTTCCTCCTCACATTAACCAATGTCTTAAAATAAGATGAAAGCCCATCAATCCCATCTGGATTTGACAGGTCCGCCAACAGGAAATAGCATATGATGTGTGAATTGTTCAGTTACTGTACTGCAGCATGTTGTATTTGGTATTACTGTAGCATAGACATGTACAGTACACATCTTAGTGGGTGTTGACATTTCCCTGTTACTGATGTAGACAATGAAGAAAGTATAAGATATGTAGGCAGAAACTTCCATTAGCTAATGTCATGGATATTGCACTTTGCATGGGTCTTGATGGTGCATAACTGATACAACTCTAATGAGAATAGTTTACTTGACGCTGGATATCTCTGAGCTGCTTATTAGTCATTGGTCAGTTGCTTGTGATCTTCATAGTTAATAAATACTCCACTACCAGACAAAACCAATCACAGCAGCACTAGACTAACATGTCAGATTTACCACTAGAGGATAAAACAGTTCCTTAATATAAATAAAAAAGTAAAAAACCTTTAAATCCCCAACATCATAAATCCAATAAAATGCACAAATTATCCAAAAAGACCAATTATCATAAGATATAAATTAGGAAAAGGTCAATTTAATGATAATGTACTAGTCATAAATAATTAAACGGCCATGGGCCAAAATAACTACCTAGTTTAAGATGCTCTCTGTTGGGAGAGTCAAATTTTAAAATCAGTAAAAGAAAAAAACAGTTGTGTTAACCGCACTCAACTCCTCACACTTGTATTTCGTGCAAATGAAACTGTTGCGCTGAGCATGTTAGATCCAGCTGACTTACAATGTTAGTGTTAACTGCCTGCTCAGGTCAGATTACTTAATGCTGTGGTGACCAGTCTCTCTCCCTCACACACACACACACACACACAAGGAATGGGCAGGTCACGCTAACTCTGGCATGGATGCTACCTCTTTCATGTAACGGCCAGCCCACTTCTTTGAATGGGCTCCCCAACGCCAGCTGCATTGCCTGATATGGAAATATTTAGTGACTGTAAAAGTGTTAGTCTGTGTGAAAGGACACTTGTGTCTTTTCAAACTATTAAAAAGTTTGAGTCCAAAAAATAAAGTATCGTCTGTACAGCACTTTTTAAAGTTGGGGCCATGAAGCTCTAGACAACGTGAGAGTGGCTCTGTTGCCAAGTACTGTGTATCTTTCCAAGAATGGCAGGGAGGGCTTTGTGCTTGTCAGAATTAGCAGTGTTTGCAGTCAGGTAATACCTTACCCAACCATTAGCCTCTGAAATGTTTTGCCAAAAGTGACCACTTGACAGCTGTATCCTCCAGATAACATCATGAGACTCAGTTCTTATGTTTAAGATGTTTCCTTTAGCACAACATCAGCTGATTTCTAATATCTGATGACAAAGCAGTAAAACCAGAGCACTATTTTACTCTGCTTTTAGCTGACACAAGCCCAACATGGAGCATTTAATGCAGTGTCTCGACTGTTCAATGTTGCTTTTACTTTCTAAATCTGTTTTCCAGGACTATATATCATGTTTGTTAGTTGTTATTGGTCCCACTTGTGTGGTAAATCACAGTTGGGGAAACAATAGTTTAGAACGTGGACAGAAAAATGGAGGCTTGTATAAATACCTGAAGAGGATTAATGTTGGCTATCTGTCAGCTTTGTTTTGGTCAATGCATTTTCATCCAAAGGGAGCCACTAATCAGATGCAGATTCCAGCTCAAAATATGAACATTGACAACTTAGTGGAAAACTTGGTGGTTCACAGGTCTGCAGTCTTATCACTGTGCCTTTGCTGCCGTATGATCTAACCTTAATCTCACAATGAGATACATGACATCCACACATAGCAGCAGTGGCTAAAGGCATGATGACAAGCTGCCTCCAGCGCTCTGAGAGACTGAAGGAGGACAGTGATGATAAGAGCTGAACACAGAGCCCTGCATTGTGTCTTTGTGCTGCAGTAGGTGACAACACGTGGAGAGAGGCCTTTGCAACCTCCTGCCTTTCAGGGCTCCTTTGGCCTGTGTATAATTGATGAGTGGAATAAGAGATGAGTTTGTGACTGTCAACCAGCCTGATGGGGATGGACAGAGCTCAAGTTTGGCTCTCCTCATCTGGCTGATGATGACAATGATGGGGATGATGATGCCTGTGTTTCTTCCACGACTCTGTCTCGCACTTTGCTCGGGCTGTGCATCACCGCTATCGTCACTGCTACCTCATCTGGATGGCAACACAAAGACAGAGGGACGTGCCAGAAAAGGAGAGGCAAGGGAAGGAGAGAGGGACAAGGGCGGGGATGGTGTGTGGGGGAGATGAAGAGCGCAAGAATGGAAGCTAGATGAAAGGAGGGCACAGGATAGGAGTGGGGGAGGGGAAGACTGCAACAGCTAGTGAATCACTTAAAAGAAAAGATGACATGCTCATCAGACTTAGAGGTCAATTCATTTATATAGCAAACAATTCATTTCAGTCTAAAAAAGTTAACAATTAAGTACTGATTCAGCAACATTGTTCGTAGCATCTGCCTGGTGCAATAAATCTTTGGTAAAAGCTGTGGAAGCTGACCGGGCAAAAATGATTCTCTCTTATATTCCATTATTCATTAATATACCATATTCATTCTCCTCCCATTTCTCTCTGAGGGGATAGGTGGTAGGTTTGGGCAGAAAATGTGTGGGACTTGTATGTTTGAAGGCAGGTCTTCCCTCATGAATATTATGAATGCTATCATGAAGAGGTCAACTAGAGTCACCAGGATTTGGTTTGCCATAAGCCTTTAAAACCCACGGTCTGATAGGATAGTTATTACATTGTGAGATGAGCTGTCTCTGCATGTACAGATCATTGTTGTCCCAGTACACAGCTGAGGTCAGGACCTTTACTGTGCCTCTGTGCTCCTCTGAGCTCTTCTGGAGGCTGAGATTGATGTGAACGCACACAGGTTAGGAGCAGGGAGAGGGGAAAATGTCAGAATCTGCCCCTGTCACATAGGAGCCAACGTCTGGATATGAGATGGCAGACCTACCTTTGATGAGCGTGCAACAGAAAGAGAAGAAAGTCAAAAAGCTAAAAAGTCTCAGACGGTTTGTGTCAGGCTGAGAGCAGGATTGACTGCTGCACTTTGTGTGAATTTTTTATTTAGGAATATTTGTAGGACACCAGTTTAAAATACCCCAGAGGGAGCCTCATTGGCTATTTGTTTTTATATTTAGAATATCTATTTTCACTCTGACACTGCTGTGGAGTGTGTGATGAAATTATTTGGGAATAAATGAGTGCAGAGACAGGAAGTTTTAACAGTTATATTCCTTTAACTTAACTTGGAAATGTGTCCAGTAGAATTATAAAGTAATGATTGCAACGCAAGTGCCAGTGACAGTGCGTGTTACATTTGAAATGTTACGACAGCAGTGTTATGCCGTGGTATGAATACATAACAGAGGTCGTACCTGAATCATTTTCAATCTATGTCCCCTTTTTAATAACCATTCTGATTTTCGGAGACAACAATTTGCATATCAATGTGTTCCTTCAGAGAGGGATTACCAACAGAAAATGGACTTGTTACAGATTTGATGGAAAAAAGCGTTCTACAAATGGCTCATAAAGAAATGCATTTTCTTCCTCCCTGACATGAATGCTGATGCTAAGTTGCCAATGTAGAGATCACTCAGCTCTGTTCAAAGTTGCGACAGTTTCTGGACAAAACTGTGAAGGGTTGTCGAGGCTTTAAGAGGTGAATGATAATTCCCCACTACACTTAGTAATTTGTATAGTTCTAAGAGTATATATGTTCACATATTTGAACACAGTTTGTAGATTTTTGTCAAGTTTTGTGATTTCAAAGTCATGATTCATTTAATTGGTGCCGGAAGAGGCATCATAAAACAATGTTAAGCAGCAGGTGGTATTCAGGGTTTTCATGCTGTAATCCATATTGTACAGAAGAAAATAAACACAGTTGTGGAGAAGAAATGCCACCAGAGATTTACATTTTACTTACTGTAAAATACAGTTATGGGTTTATGTCAATCAGAAATCAGAGTTCAGCTCGAGCAAACGTTCAATCTGCTAAAGTATCTTTGATCATCATCATCATTTGATGCAGTATTATATTATTATTTCTGTCCTTCACATAATTTGCTACATTAGTACATTAGCAGTGGGTGTTCAGATGATCTTGGTTGACCCGAGTCAATCTTTGAATCTGTCCACAACTTTGGTATCTTTTCAATTACTCGCATGACTGCTATAATCTCAAATAGATATTCATGGTCCACAGAGCATGTTTCTGGTTATTTTTTATGATCAGTGTCTTTTCATCAGGTCAGTAACATCCCATGGCTGAGCTCTGTCACATGCTTTTCACACTTGGTGGTCCCCTTCCCGTGTGCTTGCTGTATATCCACACCCCCACTGCAGTGTCAAAGGGCATAGTTTGCACAAGTATGTACTCTATAATTGTTGCAGACAGTGGCTAGACTTTGGTCCATTAAAAGCTGCCTCAAAAACTAGTTTTAATAAGGATATTCATGGTGATCATTAATGGATGAATCCTAAACAATTTCTGTAACCCCCCGTTTGAACCCCATCTGTAAACAAGAAGTCAGATTTCCATGATATTCACTGAGCAGCTGGGTGCTTGCTAGTGATTGAACAGTTTTCATTTCAGAGGTTCTCATTCCCCTTGGGCCAGAATGTCAAACTAGTGCACACAATGTGCATGTTGTAATCTAAGAGGCAGACTGCCACTGGAGCACATTTACTCCGCAACCACCTTTGATTTTTAGGACCCCATGGCCTTTTCTCTTTTGGAAACAACCTCACAAAACTAAAAACAAATGTGTTCTTCTATCTTAATGATTTACTGTCAATAGAAATAAAAATGTTAATTTCTCAAAGACCACAGTGTACATGCATATGTCATCTATAGCTGCCTGGCTGCTCCATCCTTTGAAAACAAAACAGAGAGATGCTAAGGGAATCTGCTGGTTTAGTGGATAGCCGCAGTGGTGCCATGGAGAAAGAAAGTCTGCCCTTTACACAACCACTGGGACTGGGTGACTGACATTTCTGCTAATGCCATCACATGAGCCGTGCCATTTCAATGAAGACATGGACGGATGCCACCCTGTGCTCACACCACTGTGACCACACAGGAAACTCCATGTCTCTCTATGTTTTCAAGTGAGAGCGTGTGGAGGTAAATTCCTACAGCCATCTATGGACCTACATTGCCTTTATAAACGTCATATGTGGAATTTTTCATATGATCAACAAGTACAGGTGACAGGACAGAGGAAATACATGCAAATATAGTGTTCATTGGACAACCCATGGCCACTACAAACATCACTTGGTGAAGCTTTTGTGTTGCATTTTATGGCTACAAATTTCAGACATGGTTGTGTGTCTGAATGTCACTTACTGCTAACATACTGCATCGTGTTGACGTCAGACGGATTTAATTTGTTAACAATACATGGTCAACTTTCACTCATTGTGGTCTGAGGGGAGTAGGAGCTTACAGGGCTCAAGGACTCTGCTCCCTGACAGACTGTGCTCTCCTTCCCTCTACTTTGTGTCTTTTGGGGGAAGGTGTTAGTTGGATATGAAGCAGGCGAGTAGGCAGGCAGTGTAGCGAGGGGAGCTGGGAGTTTCAGCTGAGTCCAGCGTTTTTCTCTCCGCTCCCTGATGGCTCCCAGATGTTTTTAAAGGCAGTCGCACTCTCTGCATTTGCTCTTTCTATCTTTTCCCCTCTCTGTGTCTCCCAAGCTCTCCTTTCACATATTATGCCCCCTCCATCTCTCTGTCCCTCCAATTTTCCCTCTCCTCAGAGATCACACCCTTCACGAAAGTACTGGCTTCACCTTGTCTGATCGTAATCACCCCTTGTCAAATAAACAGTCGTTCTCCACACTTGTTCTTTTTTTATTTCTCTTTTGCTTCTCCGCCTCCCCTCATGTGTATTTCCTTTATTTGCTTCTTTCTCTCCCTTTTCATTCATCACTCATCATTCATCTGGTCCAGTCAAGGAAAACAGCATACCATTTCTCCTATAATATACTGGACCATGTTATGTTGTTGCAGTGTTTAACCGCAGAACCAACAGTCTTCACCATCAAATTGCATTGCACATGTAAAATGCATGTGATTCTGATGCACTCCTTCCTCTGCTCATTCACTGGGAGCCCAAAACATGGCAGACAACAGCCTCAGCCATTGGGATTCAGTGTTGAAATGCTGCTGGTTCAAGTGCAGAAATAGCACCCCCCCTTAACCACTTAGCACTCCTGAAAACACAGGCACGTTACTGGTATGAATGAAAACATTAGTCTCAGTCGATGACTGTCAGGCTCCATTCAGTAGAGCTTTAAAATAATACAACAGGATTTGAGTAAAAATATTTAAATATTTATGAGGTTGTTATTTAGTTCTAAAAGCTACTAAAACCTAATGAGTTTAGAAGACGGAAACTTATACTAGATCTTAGTTGAAGCGATAAATAAAGAGCTAGAGTTAGTTATTAGGTGATTGAAATGAAATACAGACACAAATACTTGAAAGATGGCTGCCACTGCGAAGAATATATGCTTTTCATGAGCACAAATAATCTGAAAATGATATTTACAACCTTTGAAACATTTTCAAATTTTTACATTACAGTCCAAAAAGTATGCCCAAAAAACTAGCCATTGTCTTGCATCTATCATTTCTCCTCCTATGTGTCTCTTTGGTTTGTTGTTGCTGATGCATTGTAGCATTACTTGATTTGCAGCACATTTTCTCTCAATATTTCTAGCTCTGCATGTTTTTAGATATTTTATGCTGTCTGTAGCTTAGAGTATATTCCACTAAAAAAAAAAAAAAAAAAAAAAAAAAAAATCTGCTTCTGCTCTTAAAGCCCGATTGTCCATGAATGCTGGTCTAATCGCACTGAGTAGTCTTAAAAGATAATCTGTGGCTTGGCTCCAGCATATGAGCTATAAAGTTAATGATGCATCATACACTGGAATTACTGACAGCCCCAAGGGGAATTACAATGTCTTTTTAAGCAATGATAACACACAACATGTCAGAAGCTACTGAATAAAAAAAAATGATCTGATTGCTCTGTTTGGACATATTAATTAGCCTGATTAACCTAAAGGGGAGACCACAGCATTTTACTGCTCATACCATCTGTATGAGACATGACAGTGGCTCCTTCACTTCTCATGCTTCTGGCACACAGAACTGAATACATAAGGTTACACTGCTCACAGCTGTAAGCTCATTGCTATAACAGTAGATTGCTATCAGGGATATATATGAAATACAGCTCCTTCAGACTGTGTGACATTAGTTTTTCTTTCTCCCTCCAGATCCAGGTTTCACATCACCAACAGAAATTGAGTTGACTGTAAACATTGTGACATGTTTTGATGACGCACAACCCACTGCAAGCTCATTGATATGGAGAGGGAAATGAGGGCAGGGGCTTCCTCATCAGCAAACATTCCTGTGATGTTGACCGAATGAACTCCAGATCTAAAGTGTACTATTTAAGTGTGTGTGGGAAGATGTGCATAAAAGTCCCAAAGTTAGTTCCTGCAGACAACTTCAGTTACACTGGCATACTCCACTCACTGCAACATTTATCCAATGCACTCACAATAAGGCAAGTTGCTTAAGAAGACTGTGCTGTGACCATGTCTTTGCTCCGCTGCCTGTCTTCATGCAGTATTTGTTAAACAAGCTTACCTTCTAACAGTCCAATAAAGGCATGTCAGTGCAGCTTTTTAGTTTCTCTAGCACTTCCCGATGATGATGATGTCACAATTATGCAACTTGGTTTGTTAGTCTCACATGTAAGCCTCACACACATGTTCCTATTCAAAAGGAGTTTGCTGTCATCAGATTGGATCATGCATTTCGTAAGTGTTGACTTATAAATTCGTCCCCCCACAGATCTTTTAAGAGGGGATCCACAGACTTCTGTTAATTGTTCATTTAAAAAGGCTGAACTTTCATTTTACACTAATGCTGTATTTGTACTTCTGCATTACGGGGCAACAGTGTACCTATGGCAACTGTGTGTATGTGCGTAAAGGATAACTCTTAAATCAAAACTGTGGCATTAATGGTGAGACCACGTGGGGACCGCAAGAATTGTGATTGGCTGCCTATGTTTCCCCCTACATCCTTCTGAGCGTGGACTTAGTTGAGAGTGATCCCAACATCAAAGCATCATATGTAACTCTCATGTAAATGTAAACAGACTTACTGCAGGGACTATAAAGCATGATACAGCCTGATCGCAGGAGGAGAAATCTATTTCTGAAATCCAACTTCTAACTCCAAACCTACACCTTGGGTATCTACAGATAACCCCTTTGCATCGACTATAAATCTTTAGTCACACTCACTGCCAACATCAAGCTATTGTTAGCAATTTACCATGCTACATAATAGCTCATTGGCTGAAACTGAGTTTAATGTGTGTATGTTAGCAAGTGTCTGCTGTGCCACAGCTTTCTCCAGCAAATGGACTGGATTTCTGAGATTCAATCTATGCACTCCATGGCCACTTTTTTGGTAAAATCTATGTACAATGATTTGCAATTTAGCTCTGTCATAAATTCTACCTTTAGAAACTTACAATAATACATTTTTGATGACATTGTCAGAAATGTGTAGATTTCTGTCATACGTTTAATATTAGTATTAGTCAAAATACAGCATTATAGTCATAGGTATTTATGATTTTTTTTTTTTTTTTTTACCTCAAAGTAGACTGTATACAGTTGTATTGGATTGATTGTATTGGTACCATGTAAAGAGTACTTTTCAGTGTGTATCTCAGGAGGTAATAGAGACTTTTGCGTTTGTCACATAAATCTCTGTGCTGAGCTTGGTGGATGCTTGTGGACCAAAAAGTAATAGGGTGAGAACCAAACACCAAATATCAACCCTGTACAGTATGTTCTCTGGATTCACATCACTTGTTTCTTGTGAGTTGTCTGTCTGAAATGTTTGTGTATTGTGTAGTATGTATCGCACAGCTATGCAATCTTACAGAGATACAAAGGAGGAATGCCTTCCTTTAAATAATTACCACATTTTACTTCCTTTAATTCCCTTTTCACTCAACTTTTTCTATTTACTCCTCAACCATGAAACCATTAATGAAAAACAGAGATGTTTGTGGTCATGTTGATACTGGCATTTTGAGCTATGTGATGGAAGAAATCCACAGGGAGAAATCTTCCTCTTCAAAAGAGACGGGCATGAATATAATTATCACACAACAGTAGCTATAATTAGCAGCTCTACAAGCTTGTGCACCTTAGAAAAATTACGATCTCTGCTCCAGATTCTTTGAATCATATTGTTTTTTCTTCTTGTAAAAATGTTCATTATCGTATGATGAACTGTTCACCTGTCTCTTCTTGATCTCATCTCATTCCACTTATTTTTCTCATTATAACCCCCTTCTCTCCATCCCTTTATTTATGCATTTCTATTTTTTAAAAAATATGTTTACTCTGCTGTTTTTCTGCTCATGCTCTTCCACTGATTACCACTTTCATAATCTGCCCCCACCTTTCCCTCTCCTCCCTCCTTCCCTCCCTCCCTCCCTATTCTTATTAAAAGTCTTCCACTTTAGTGCTGCCCTGGCCTGGGTCCCATTCGCCTACACTAAATGATCCGAGGCATCCTATCCTCCAGGCGCTTTGACTCCACTTCTCCTCCTTCCCTCCCTACATCCTCCGTCTAACCTCCCTCCCTACTTCCCTCTCTCTCTCTCTCACTGGCTGGGCATGTAAGGAATGACGCACGGCTCTGCTGTCAGGGAGAGATAGCAGACCTGACTCTGGCTGTGACGTCATTAGGTTATCTCCAAGCTGTCCTTCTGCAGAGCTCCAACCTGCTGCACACACACACATATATACACACAAACTCACACACACACTTGCACCAATAGTGTTTGGCTGCACACACACACACAAGCACCAGGATTCTACTTGTGCATGAGACAAATGCTCACACATGTAGTCATGTTTCTCGCCTCCAGAACCCCAGACCAATTATCAGTGCACATGCCTCAGCCACACTTTTGCATACCAGTCACATTCTGTGTAAACCCCTTACATATCTTTATGCAATTATTAACATGCAATAAATATATTTTTCCCTGGTCTGTAGTGTTACAGTGAAATGCTCACAGCGTTCTTTGGACTTGTAATTCAACAACAACAACCACACATGGACAGATGTTCTCAGTATGTTAGGATCAGAAATACTACATAGACAAAAATGACAACTTGTCCAATGTCTTACCACAGAATCTGAACAGGTCAAACTCCAGTAACACTTATTATTTTTAACAACAATTACTACAAATCTGACACTCATGTGTTCCAGCTTGTGGCATTAGGGTGATCGCAAAACAGTTTAGGAGCATAGGTGTAAAGTGAAAAAGAATTGAAAACAACCTGTTACATGCATCCACATACATATCAGCCTATGGGTCTCATGCAAACATGGGTCTTGGTGCTTCAGGCAATTATTGTCCCAGGCTGGCAGAGAGGTAAAGTGAGGGTCCACTACAGGACACAGGTGACACCAAACATGTTCAATATCCTTCAGATATGGTTTGTACAGAAGAGGCCATGCCACAAACTGTGTCCACTTGATGTGGCAGAGGGCTTCTTTAAAAACACTTTATAGAGAGTAACACGATACATAATAATGAATAAATATTTTTATTTATTTAGATAAAAATAGATAAATACATCCAAACCACGAAAATGTTAAAACTGTGGCAAATGAATCACAACCCAAATTGACATCTTCAATTATTCTCTAAAAAATCTGAGTAAACCAAATTCGCCAGTCTGTGATACAGCTTTACCAACAGACGATACATGTTCAGATGCCGAGTGAAGCCCTGCTCCAAAGACAGATGATGGAAAAGCATTGCAGCTCTCCAACCATTATTGGGGTTAATTTGGAACCAGTGTGCTCCTTTGCTGCACCCTCTCCTCCAGTAATGGGCAGAGAGATGTGCCATGTTTTCAAATCCAGACACTAACATCTGGACAGCTGTTTAATAAAGACTGGGTTTGTAATTGGTTCTCTGTGTACCTGATATTGATGAACAAATAGATCAATAAATGATTTAATTTTAATTATTCATTTTTTGTTTCTTTATCTTTTGTCATCAAATATAATGTTTTCAACTTCAAAATCTGAAATAAGACACAATACTGTAGAAAGGGTTAAAGGCAGTCACATTCTTTTTATCCCTTTGACTATCATTTGGGATGTAGTCCCTTATGCCCTGTCCAGTTTGAACCTTCTTAACATGCCTTGCTTCTAAAACAAAGGTAGGTTTTGTTCTTGTTCTTTGTTAATGTGACAGCATTTATCCCTGAGGTGCTGTCAAAAGTACGCCAGCTCCACAGAGAGCGCCACAGGAAGAGAGAGCATTTTTTTTTTTCCAGATAAAATTTTCAATGCCTGATTTCACATTTACAGTCAGTCTTAGAGTAAACCCCAACTGGGTCCCAAACTGAAATGAACCCTTACTCACAAAGTAGAAAAGGGCCACTCTCAATATTTCTTTGAAGTGGAAAATCAGGCACTGGTGAAGTTGAGTGGGTTTGGGTGGGATTCACATGAATAAAATTGGACGGCCCGCTTTTTTCCATTTCATTGAATTCAGATCAGGACGTGGCGCCAACTCTTAGATGTGTCTCAGAATTTGGCAATGATGGCAGAGACAGCTGTATCCAACAGCTCCCACCTTGATTAGAATGAAAACGCAACTGACCACAACGTTTCTGCATTTTAATCATCCTATTCTTAGTTAGAGTTAATTGATCATTATATCCATATTCTCTTCTGCTTTCTTTGAGAAGCATAAAGACTGATCCAAATTTTATATTGTTGCTCTCAGGATACAATGTCATCATCATCCTGTCCAGCACTTGGCTGAGAGGGAACCTCAATCTTACCAGAATTGGGACAGCCAGATGCAGGCAGATGTTTGGAGTGGTGTCTGGGTGCGGTCAGGGACTATATCAGAGGAAAATAGAAACAGCAGGACATGCTTCCCCAATGTAACGATGCTGGGTATAATAGTAGAGTTGTTGAGGGCTGGGATAGATGGAGCCCCTGCCTTTTCTTTTGTGTTCACCAGCTTACATCAGCCTGCCATGATGCAACATGGTAAAGGAGAAGAGGCTCATAATAGACATTGCAATGTTACAGAATAGCACTTTGAACATGAACTTTGTGTGCAAGCATGATGTGACATTTGCAGCTTGTCAGGAGAGCTCAGATCATGGTTTTCCTCTAAACCTGGGGCGTGGAACTCATAATATTCTGACCATTTGATCACACTCTCCCTCTGTTCACTCACTTTCAGCTGAATCTGAGCTTTATGAAGCAGGAAGAGTTACAGTGCTGTGAATTTAGAAATGCTGGAACCCAATAAAATCCAAAATGCCAAATGTCCTGAATAGTCTTTTATTATTATTATATATTATTATTATGAATCTGAAAGATTTATAATGAGAGACGGATTTCACTCCTCATATTCAATGAGTTTGTTCAGGTGTTTGTTGTCATGGATTGTGAACAATGTGGTAACACTGTGGCACTTCTCCTCCAGCTGTGAACCCGACTATTATCACTTGTACCAATCCCAGTTTTTCCTCCATCAGTATTGACTCTGATGTTCAAACTGATGAAGTTGATATTGATTATGTAGCAGATACAAGTCTCAATTTCAAATTTAGTTCACACTGTGTAAAACTACTTGCTGTACGTGTACAGTGATGCTGTAACTATAATGTATATGTCATAGATTAACGTGCCACTTACAGGAATAGTTTTACATTTAGGAACATTATTTATTCTTATTATTATTATTTACTACTATAAACAGGGGGTAACAGCTAGCCTGGCTCTAATGGGAGAAAAAACAACTACCGGCACCTTCAGTTTTTCTACAGTTAAATAAAATTAGTGAAACTATTAGTAATTAATTATTTAACAACAAAGAGAATAATCTCTGTGTATTTTTTGTCGGCTACCTGTCACTTTGGGTGTGAAGTTCATAATTAACCTTGGCAATAGCATTGGACAAAACTTCAGGTCCACTTGATAGTTTTTCTAAAGCTTTCAGCCACATCTAATGGTCTTCATCAACAGATGAAAATATCAGATGTATCCAGTGATTTCTTTTTTTCTTTAAAAAAAAAATTAAAAAAATTTAGATTAGGCTCCTTTGGATTTGTTTATCATATCTTTAATTACATTTTTGTAATTAACCACATTTGGACAAACTAATAAAACCTAGTGAATAAGTCACTAGTAGTTTCTAAATTACCTTAAACTTGTCATTGGTGTCTCTGCAAAGCTAATTCTTGTCACTTATTTGCAGAAAAATACCTTGATACAGACAATATACTAATGGTGACTGGTATAGATGCCAGTTAAGCTCTGTTGCTTAGTTGCATTGACTAAGAAAATCATCAGTCAAAACCTACAAATAAATTAGACAAACTTTGCATCCACTGACCAAGTAAGAAAACTTTATATTCTTTCTGTTTGTGCTGTAATTTACTGTACACCAGTCTGGTCTGCAGTCAAGCCACATTCTTGCAGCACTTTGGGGATAAATGAAACAGCTCTTACATGTATGTAGTGTATCCACCTGTGGTCCATTACTCTTCAAATATGCAACATGCCTTCATGTCGTCTGTAATGCTTTAGATGCTCTGATTTCCTTGTCCGCACACAAATTTACGTCATTATGCCAAGCTTGATTTATTGGAAACTAAATTTAGTAATTTAGAGGCATAAGTAATGCTCCATAAACAATGCATGAGCATAACAACTGAAGAAAGTTGAAAGTGAACGGATTACATGGAGAATGGATGGGAGGAAGTCACCGGAGAATACTGTCAGTCACTTTTGATTACATTAGAGCGCTCACCATCATCATATATGCATCATCTTAAAAGAAACAGGTATGAAGACATGACACTGAAAATAGATTAAGCATCCTTCTTCTTTCATTTTTCATGATTTACTCATGATTCAAACCACACTTGGTACAGTTCTGTCCAGATGGATTCAATAATTTCCACAGAATTAGATGCCAATTCAAATCATTAAGGTCTGGATTCCCTCAGTTCAATCCTAGGAGTTAAATACAAATTTTGTGAATCTATATCATCCACCTGTCTTTACATCTTATAATGTGCAGTGAATCTCAATGTTACTGAGAGATGATTTGTATTCTGGCTGTGAGATATGTATAAACCACAAAGTGATGATGTTTTCACCCATACCTATCTGTCTTTTAGCAGGATTACACAAAAAATACAAAATCCATTTGCACCAAGCGTGGTGGAGCAATGGGGCCTGGGCCAGGGAAGAACCCATTCATTTTTTGTACAGATCAGGTTAAAGGACTTGATCCAGGAGTGCGAGATAGGGCAGTCTTCCACATTTTTGTCAGTTTCTCATTTATACATCTTGGGTTTGTACATTTTGGTGAATTCTGTGGTGGACGAAAATAATAAATCCGCATGTGCAAGATTGTTTGGCTCTGGCGGACGTATGCGCTCCACTGAATGCCATCCTTTTCTTTACTGTCTGGCCAACATGAATAAACGAGAGTAATGTAAACGGTATGTATGAATCAGTGGAAATGGGAATACCTTCAAAGATGCTCAAGTGGTTCTTTCATATTTCTGGGCTCCTTCTTCCTGAATGCTCAACACATGTGACCCAGCACCGGGAAGCACAATCATCTTTTGGCATTGATCTCTACAGAAGTCAATGTGTGGTGATGGCATTCCTCTTTTTATGGGATCTCACTTCTGCAGGCATCAGTAGTGGGATTCATAGCTCATCTGACTGTTGGTCAAAGAAAGGTAAGAGCAAATGTGCCAGCAAGAGATAAATAGAGGAAATAAGCGACCTGAAAAAGGAAGTTTGTCTCTCTTTGCTTGAGCTCCAAGCAGTTAACCTGGCAGAGGGAGATGAGAGAGAAAATTTTATTCTTCACAGTGATCAGAGGTGTCACAGAATACATTGACAGTGCCAGAGCTGAGAAACAATCTCTTCATTTCTCAGTAAAGAGATTGTACTGGCTCTTGTACTGTCTCTGAAGAATGTAAAGACTCGAAAGAGGACAGGAAAGAGGATAATTGAAATGGGAGACAGATAATTGTGTCTTCGATGCTTGCTTTGCCAAGATCCTTTTCATACTGAGCCAGAGATGTCACAGAGGCAAATGAACAATAGGGACAGATAGCCCCAAAAATCCAAACCAGTTTCTTCAGTTTCCTGTCACCTGATGGCAGATCTTTTTCCTGTTTCAATGAGGATGGTGAAGATTCACGCTGTTCTCACTGATGAAAAAAGTATAACCATTTAGTAAAAGTTGTTGTCAGTTCACTACATCTATGTCTGTTCTAGATGACCACACTCGAAGGCATGGTGAAAAGCCTGCTGTCATAGAGGGGTAAAAGGCAATGAATTCTCAAAATAAGAAACTGGTTCATGCATCGTCAAACCTCCGCAACTGCGTAATTGGGGCTGGCATGGGAACTCGGCGAGTGCCTTTCAAAGTCTGAAATGTCACTCTGTGGCCACTCTAACGGTTGATGATTGACTTGTTGGTCTGTGGAACCCCAGACTAAATCACTCTCTTTTCCACCTCCTTCCCATGCACACCAGCAGTCAGAGATCTGACATATTTTTAAATACACAAGCAATGAGGAAGCTAGTGAAACAACAGAGTAAGGACAACAACTGCAAGACAAGAGCACAGCCTTTGTACATATACATACATTTATTGTTGCAGACAGAGGCCATGAGATCTTAAGGCATTTATGTTACTGCTCTCAGTTGAGCACGTGTGAAGTAGTTGTGTGAAGAATGAATAAAGAGAGATTTAGAGAGAGGTTAAAATCCTGCATACTTCCTCATCTGTGCTTACTTGGCCAATCTATACATGACACGGCCGTGCTCATAGGTTTATCGGTTTTGGGGTAAAAATAAAAAGTCAGACACCTCAATTCTGACTCAGGAGGGATGTGTGTGGGGGGGGCAGCACTTCGCTGCTTTGAAGCACACTGATCTCTTATCAGTCACATCTGTTGCTATAAAGTGAAAGCTTCCAAAAAGTCAATGAGTCCAAGTCAAAAAGACCCATGAAAAAGGGGCCGGTATAGGTGTGGAAATAACATAATTTGTAATTTCATTAATCCAAGATGGAGTCGGTTGTGACACCGTGGTTTGCAAGTCAGCAATCAACAGGTCACTATCCTTCATCAGCGCAATATCAGTGTTTCATCATATAGGCATTAATGTAACCACACACTTCTAGTGGCAGCCTTGAACAATTTCAGGTGCAAGTTCATATTCTCTTGATTGCAGTGGGTATTGATTGTAATAATCTAAGGTTTTAACAAACTGATTTGAACATGAAAGTCTGCCTGGACCTTAAATATAGTCATTTGAGTAAAAAAAAAAAAAAAAAGTTAGTTCTAAAGTTATGGAAGTTGTTTGAACAAATCAAGGTGTGATTACTCATTTAGTTGTGAGACAAAGCTTCATGGTCAGTAATGATGGTCTCATCTACTCTCTAATTGTTTACCAGTACTTCTACACTTTCACAGGCTGCCACTCCTCAGGCTGTGTAGTGATTGGTTAGATAATCTCCTGGTGTTGTCAATGTGACAGTAGAAGGCCAAACCCAGAGGTGGCTGTGACAGATGACTGTGGTGGCCTCTGTGCTGTTTATCAGGCCTCATCCTTTTTACTGCCTGCATCTATCAGGCTCACAGTAGTTAAATACTGAAGATAAAAGCATATCGCGCAAGGTCCACATAAAAACAGCCACTCCACTGATTTATTAGGTTGTCCTCCAACAAAGATCGGTGATTCTCAGGGCCATAGTGCAATGAAGACTGCACCACAACATGTCACGTATCCAATGTTGTGTTGTATCTACTGACGGCTCTATCCACACTGCCTCCTGGCAATAATTGTCACCTTCTTAATGGCTCTGTTTTTCTGCTTTGATGCATTTTCTCATGTTGGTGAAACATGGATACCTGGAACATGGTGTTCTTTAGTTGGCTGGCTGATATCGCACTAAAAGCTGGCCAGTGGCACATGCTGCTGAACCACAGGTGATTGTGGTGCTGCTGCTGCTCCTTATTCACTCTTTGAAATTCAAGGCCTTTTTTATGATTTAATAGGACTTGAGGAAAGACATCTCCTGTGTCCTGCCCCTGGCTAATCTGAAGCGGACACCACAATGGTTGTTTAAAATGTGTTGCCTGCAGTTCTTCTCTCTATTTGATTGACATTTAGAGATAGCAGAGGCTGATGGAAAGGTTCTGTTTGCTCACAGTGATGCAGGAGGAGGTTGGGGAGCTAAGAGAGAGAGGGCAGAAGATAGACAGAGTGATAGAGAGAAAATGGGAGAGCAGAGCATCCTGAACTACGATAACCTTACGTCCTCTTCTGATGACACATGCTCCCATCTCTGACTGAGTTGATTATGGTGACAGCAGCGTTTGCTCATCTGAGTCTAGCCTCCGCACCACATTACTCCGATGAAGACACCGAGAGGGAAAAAACAGTGTTTGTTGTTTGCTTTGGGAGCAATGCCTCCGTGTATCTTTGCCTTTGTCTCACTGTAGTGGAGGGGTTTCTTTTTTATCAGAAAGAAAGAGCTCCTTTTGAAAATATCAAATTAAGTCTTTGATATTTATTATATTTAAAAAAAAACATAAACAGGTTGAATTCTTTATTTTACAGATCTAAAACATATATTACAGGTATAGAAGAAGCACAAAACAGTGGACATCCATAAGCATCTAACACTTGAACAGCAACAGTGAACTGTTAAAGTTGTACATTACACCCTTGCTCCACATTGTTTATCTTTTTTTTTTTCTGAACTCAAATGGATATTCTTTTAGAGAGATTATATTCAGAAAAGTATGAACTGTTTCTCAATCTCTGAGAAATGATCGAACAAAACTTTATTTATGGAAGTCTGAGAGGAAGTGTGCAGTCTGACTGGAGATAACTTTACCAGGCTGTTGATACGGACTCTGAGAAAATGTGCTGCTTGGACTGGCATTGTAGTGACCTACGATAACACACCGTCAGTACACATTATTACAATTTTACTGAAATATTTCACTTCATCTGTTTTGATAACAGAAATGAATTTTGATATCATGTGTGAGCTCATTTATTTAAGACCAAGGCCTAAGTTAATAACTGGCTCAAGTTTGAATGGATGAAACCATAGATATAAATGATTAAATATGACATTCTGTCATCTGCATCACTGCTGAGGGTTTGGACATCAGTTTATCTGAAAACATCTCATTGTGTGTCTGTTTCTTTAATCCATCTTACTGGAGCTTGTTCGCTCCAACGCAAGACTGGAATGTTCTGTGGATGTGATAATGCAGCTTTTTGCTGTGAAAATCTGTGTTTGTGTGAGAGAGAGTGTGTTTTTTTTTTTTTTTTTTTATTATTTCTCCAGGATTGTCTCCGGAGATCGAAATCTTGGCAAAAATCGCCACACGGTATGTTACACAAACTAGCATTCACAGAGGGAAGGAAGAGAAGGAAAGATGGAAAAACAATAAAAGACATTATAAGACTTTAATGGGGACGGCCGCATATATACTACATACACTATTATGTGTGCGTGACTGTTTCTGCATGCATGCATGTCTCAGTCTCAGGAGATTCTCCACAGCCACTGGCATTTTTACATTGCATCATGTCATCTTATTTAATCTCTTACATGAGATCATGAAGGAAACAGTGAGGGAGGCTATTGTTCATGCCTTTTACATGTAGTTGAACCTGATTCTTGCATGCATTTTTATGTCCATCTTATTGCTCTTCTCATTCAGGAAATTTAACATACATGCTACAGTAGACACAGAGCTGATATATGACTGGAATCTTCCAGCCTGACCACAACCACCGCTGCCGTTACCACCGCTGCCACAGTCCCTCTAAGAAATAGATCACCTCTAAATATTGTGTTATGTAACCTTTAAACAACTGCAGATTTCTCTCTGTGCTTCTTGCTTGAGAGACACGGGACCGCAAGCGTGCCTGGAGGCCAGCAGCAGATGATGGTCTGTCAGTTTGCGGACCCATGGTCAGGCCATCATGATGACATTAACACTCCAAGAATGTCTGTAGCACTCACTCTCAACCATCTTTCCACCCTCAGCTCAAGCAATGTAGGCTAATTCTCCCCTGCAGAATGTGGATTGTTATGAGGGATTGCTTGTAGAGTATGTTTGTTAAACCACAGTGCTCGTGCTTTAGGTAACCCCCACCTTCTTTTTTTGTGGTGTATTAAACTCTATATGAAGCTGCGTAAATTTTTTATATAGTACAGACACAATTAGAAATGAATCTTTATGATGAGTAAATTTTGACAAAATTCCTTTTGTCATCAATCAATCTTGATTTAAGTGCAAACATCTACTGAGTTATGCGTCATATGGTGGCAACAGCAAACTGTCAAGATAGTTTTGACCATTTGAGCAATGGCGTGCAGGATCAGGTTGTGTAAGTGAGAACAGATGAAAAGAGATTTTTCACGCATCACAGAAGTCCCTGTGGATCTGCTCGTGACATGCACAAGAGCTTCAAATACTTTGAGGGGGTCGAGCTCATTTCCATTGGCTCAACTGCACCACCTGATTCCAGCCTCTCTCCCTCCTTTCTTTCTCTCACTGACCTTTTTTGTGATAGCAGCCCTGATAGAGGGTTTCATGAGAGAAATATTTAGACAGATCACAAGCTTGAGCCTGTGCTTTGAAACCCACGATGGTGGTGTTGACAGCAGCTACTGCAGTGTCTAATTAGGCTACAGAGACTGTACCTCTGTCAGGGCTTCTCTGATGCAACTTGGAAAGAACCCAGCTAATGCCACCACAGTAACACTGCAAAGATAAAGCCTCTGAAATAACTGATTAGTCTTTACACCATGTCACTTACATCTCCAGCATGGCTTTACAGTCAGGATGTAATTGCCAAGCACTTTGGCGAATAGCCGGGTGAAGCTGTTAAGCTGTTAGTACACTGATCTGAAACTTGAGGTTAGCAGAGGTGAAAGAACTGGGCTTGGCATATCTCTCATGTTTGATATGCAGCTTGCTAAACTTAATCTAGGCCCTGAGTTCCGTCTTGATAAAATATCTGAGGCAGGAAAGTGGAATGGCTGTCGCCTGTAAAGCCAGCTTCCTGTATGGAGGCTCGCTCTGCAGGGTTCGCATGAATTAAACATGGACCAGGGCCATTATAAATGACAGGGTCAGGACAGCCAAATGGGGATGTTTGAAAAACAATGCGACCGAGAGAATCTATCATCTCTGCCAGCTAAGTGAAACTTTGTCAAGTAAGGCCAAGTCAGCAGCTCTATTGAACATGCTAATACTGAAATAAACAGAGCCTCAGTCAAATGAGTGTGACACTAATGGCTGGACAGGAGTGCAGTGACGTTGGTTGTGCACTGTGGTATTGCTTTTGGTATGTTTTGAATGATAATCTGACAGAGGCGGCCCTTCAATTAGGTTACGCATATACGAATATATACATGAATAATAAAGATATTACGCTGTGTTTCATGTGCTAGTTCACCTGCAAGCTGTCTTTTATATTTTAATATTTACATTTAATCTTATCAAGGTAATGTTTTCAATCAATATGTCCTTTGGTTACAGCTAACATTTGTTTTCATTATTAATTAATTGAATTTTAATTTAAATTCATTTCCCATTTGATTCATCAATTGATCATTTGATCATGACAGAGAATAATGTGCAAAGCCCATCAAAATTTCCAGCTCAAAAGTTTTGAAATGTCTTGCTTTGTCTGACCAGCAAACCACATTCTTTACATTCATTCATCCCTCTATTATCTAAACTGCAAATCCTTATAGGGTCTTCGAAGGGCAGTAGCCAATCCCAGCTGACATTGGAGCGAAGGGGGGGGGGTCCACCCTCACCCAGTGTCAACTGGGATTGCCTAATTATTTCAGCTGCTATTTTCTTATAATTAATTTTATTTAGATTTGAAATCATTTGAATAATCAGTTTCAATCATTTTATCAAGCAAAAATGATCATTATTATTTGTTGCGGACATGCTACTTATGTCATATGTGATAGTGAAGTAAATCTTTAGGTTTTGGACAAATGGATAAAATTGGATGATTCAATAATGCAAATAACTGTTAGTTGCAGTCCTAATTTTGTTGTATCTCTACATGACCTATATTATTTAGATTAAAGCTACTTTACAGTATGTTAACAGTATAATATCTGTTTACATATTCTGTGGATAGTGAAACACTCTCCTCTTTCCTCTAACAAATGAATTGCACTTGAGTATTTAATGGATTTTCAAACAAAGCCACACTGGCATTTCCTGACATCATAACTGGCCACTAGCAAAACCTCACTTCAGGCACGTTGTTGTCAATGTGAAGTGGTTTGTTTTCACACAGCTAGAAGTATGGAGAAGAAAAATACCAGCTTCATAGGGAAGTATATTTCATGATGATCAAAGAGATTATGATTGTCAAAGCTTCCCATATCCATCACTACCTACCAGTTGCTTTTATCTTCACTTTTCATCATTGCCTTAAATGTATTGTTTCCTTTTAAGGCTCTGGTTTGTCACATTCGTCCTGGCGCTGCTCTGATGGTGGCGCTAACACTGGGTGCCAAGATTCTGGCAGCTCCATCCAAGTCCCTCACTGGATAAAACTTGGACTTTGTGTTTGTTTCATATGTCTGAGCCCTGTTATCTTGACCAGGAACAGACACTTTGATGAAGTGGACTCTTGAAAAACAGTGGAGGTTGACCAAAACACATCTGTCTCTCTTGTCATGAAAATAAACCAAACAAGCATATAATTAACACGCCGTCTAGGGTGATCCTTACTGAGCTGGGCTGAGCAGTAAACACTGTTGGTTTTGTTTAGAGAGAGAAATTACAGTAAGAAAAAAAATTACAAGAAACCACATTCCAGTAATTGAGAAGTGAGTTTCTTCATTTGATTGTTGATAAATGTACATGATACGAGATTTTTTCAGGGCTTCAAAACAATCAATATTTATCTGTGTTGGAGCAAGAAAACCTGAATGAAGGAATAAGTTATGTACTAAACTCCTGAAGTTAATGGCAAATTTTCTAACAGTTTCTTATTCACACACATAGTAGTTACAAAGTCACAGTAGAGTTTCTAGAGTTCGCCCAGTATCCAGTATTCACTCTTTTTTAGAATAAAAAGCAATAAATATCTGGCCCTCAGCTGCTAAATCCTCCACTGTGTTCACCAGCTCATCTCTAACTGCTGCTGAACATGTCATGTACAGTGATGTGTTTTTAGAGCTTTTCTTCTAAAAACAGAGGCCTGCTGTGCTGTTTCCTCCGTAATCGATGATGTGAGAGAGGTAACAGTGTAACAAATCAGTGAAGTTGTGCGGCAAACAACAATCGGTGAGCTGAAACTTGCTTTAAAGATCTGCAAAGCCGTTATGAGAACACTTGTTATATATATCTATATCTATATATACGTGTATACACTGATGCTTTCAATGTCAGGGTTTTTCTCAGCTATGAATACTTTTATAAAATGCCCTAAAAATGAACTAAACAGATTTCTCTGTTGATTAGTGCACAGACACACAGCCCAGCTGGAAGGCTTCCCTTGTAGATTTAGTCCTAGGACAGGAGAAACATTGGTGGGGTGTTGGGGTGGCAGAATAGTTTAGTGTTTGGAGATATCCTTCCTAAACTGAAGGATAACGTTTGCACTCCTTATAATGCAGGATCACCTACAATAATTTCTAACTACAAAAACTACAAAAGAAATAAAAAAGCATTTCAAATTTGATTCTCCTTTTGGACTCTGATGATTTAATGTCTGATCATCTGGGATGACATGAAAAAATATGATAGATATCTACCAAGTACTGAATACTGTGTATAGTGTCTTTAAATTGGTCAGGTAAACATCTTATTTAGTTTATTCCTATACTAAATTTCCTTTCCTGCTGTAACGTGTGTCACACTGTGGGTGTCCTGCAGTGTTAGTATGACTGTATCGCTCAGATTCTTCCTTGTCAGATAGACTGTCGTCTGGTGTGGTCTGAAAGGTAAACAAGACCCAGGGGGGTCTGAGAGCCCCAGTCTCCGTTCACTGCTCAGTGTCAGAGTCAAGTGTTGGCTAATGGAGCCTGTCAAAATCCCTGTAGCCCAAAACCACCTGCCTTGAGAGGCCTTGTGTGTGGATGTCAACTCACGATAGTAATACCCACCAGCCATGCAGCTAGACTCAATACTGTGCTGTCACACTTGATTTATACACCAATTGGAGAGAAATAAATGCTACAATTAATCTTAATTAAGCCTTAGTAATCCTGACAGAACTCTATTAGCTGTGACTTGTGTGACCTCTAAATTGAAAATGCCTCTGTGTGGACTCAGTCAATATGGTAACAAGCTTGGCATTATGTAGATCTGAGATCCAACTGTGTCATCTTTTTTGTTAATGTTTTTTCAACATATTTGATTTCCTGCCATTCGTACAGGGCTCTACTGTGTCTCAGTAGATGGGAGAAAGAGAATGGGATAGAGTAACTGACTAGACTAATTACAGTGTTATTATACCAGCCAACATCTATATTAGACACACTATACTAGTGTGTACTGCTTAACAGAGTATGTTGTTGTTTGTTGTATTTATTTTTATTTCATTTGTGGATATCAAAAAATTAACTCATGAGACAGTTTAAAGACAGTTATTCACCCTCTTCCTCAAGATATAGATCCTCCTGGTTGTTCCTGGTCCTCCTCAAGATATAGAAGTAGTCTTCTGCTGCTGGTCCTGCACCAGGCACTGTTCATTCAGGCTGCAGACACACTGCTGGTGCATAGACTGAATCAGGTTCTCTCAGCTCACATTACCAACAACTACTCAGCCTCTTGGCGATTGCAATAATACACTGCTACTATTGTGAATGCAGCTGCCTGTCTACTGCTCTGTTTAAATGGATGTGTGTGATTGGTTATGTTACTGACTGCCTGGTTTCACTGAGTATGTAAATATGTTAGCACATTGAGTGTGTAGTATGGCTGCACCGTGTATGCAGATTGAAGCCACTGCTCAAAAAGTGTTGTTTGTCCCTTCAGAGTTACCCATCCCCTGAAAAGGTTCATTTTCTTTTGTTTATCCTTTATCACCACAGGTTAAGTTTGCTGAGCACGCACTCTCTTTTCTAGCACTGCTCTGAAGGATTCATAAAACTAAAAAACACATTCACAAACAAAATTAATAAGCAATGTCAATGCTGACTGTGTTGCATAGGTAACTGTTAAGAGGTTATTGCACAGCCTTGAAACTACAGCCCAGTGTGTTTTGATTTTTCGGTGGATTTGCAGATTATTCCATGAGATCAGTTTGCTTACAGGAAAGCACTCTTTTGCAGTGAGTTAAGTATGGACCAGAGTTCCAAAAATGAGATATAAGATTACAATTTTCCAACGGGAGCTTTGTAGATAAATAAATGCCAGTGTTTATGACGTCTCTTATTCAGGAAAGACCAACCAACCTTATCATATAAAAGGCAGTGGTGAGTTTTTCATGATGTCCAGTAATAAACCTGAGAGCAGAATGGTAGACCGGATCTTAAGGCCTGAGTGTGGAGGCAGAATCGTTTCTATAAAATTAGATCCCATAATACAGAGAGGAAAACTTCAGTAATCTTTTCCCCACAGCTTTGGCTGTTTCTTTATAAAAGTCTTTTGTTTATTAAGTTTATCCACCAGGTTCCATATGAAATTATCATTCTCATCAACACAGGGTATTGAATGAGACTCTCTTATTATAAAACAGGGAAAAGCAGATATATTAACAAGACAGAGTCATATAAAATTGACTGTATTCCCTGTCTCTGGATCAGGTGAACTCAATGATTTTTTATTTGAATTATTTGAAATTATTACAGAGTCCAGATTTAAGCGTGCAATTTGGGTTGCATCAAATAAAACTTGTAGTTACTCACTGGCTAATTGTGCAGAATAGCAGCATAGTAGTAAATAGTATCATCTGCATAAAGATATATATTATCCTTTATTATGTCCTTCAATAGATATTCATGTGGGCTGTGAAGAAGAAAGGACTGAGCAGTTCAATATTTACAAACCACATCACAGTTGACTGAGGTTGTCAGTGTGTGTGCTCAGCTGTGATTGATGGCTTTAGGGACAGAGGTGGTCTTTGGAATCGATGAGTTTGTTAGTCATTAGTTAGTTAAACTTACACGATGAAGAGCGAGAAAGCAACATGATTTCATCTGCCAGAGTCAAAGTTTCCTGTGATTAATGGACATTGACATTGACCTATGGTTATTTTTTGGTACCTATAATAAATCCAGGGTGTTGCTGAAGATCTATGTATATACTCTGTACACCAGGGACTGTGAATGCCTTTTAAAACCTTACCTTGGGTCATCCCAAGTTTTATGAAAGAAATGACATGAGGTCAATGTCTCCTACAGAGCACACTACACAGCAAGTGTTTCTCCTTCATGGTGCAATGGAAACTCCATACAGCTTCTCTGCCAGTCATCATGGATCAGCAAAATATCCAGCCAAGGAAACTTGAAAGTACTGAGTATGTTCTTCCCAGATGGTGTGCCTGCTGTATCAGCCAAACATGATGTACACGTGCCCTCAGCTGCACATACAAACAAATATAAAATGCTCTCATACACATGTGAATATAGCTACAGGCTCGGTTTGTCACATACACTCAACCATGGTTACATGCTCATACGTCCATGGGCATATGTTCCCTCAACAGACTTTATCTTTGGATTGCTGAGTAGAAGACTTAAATGAGAGTGCACATGTAGAGGAAGGAGCACTTTCCTTGTGCACCAGTGGAATAACAAGCCCTGCTGGGTTTTCTTGCCCAGCACAGATTAGATCAGAGCCAGGGCCTGATGGTTTGTTCTGTCTGAGAGCTCCAAGGCTTTGGCTTTTACCACTTGGACTACGTGGAGGCTCAGTCCCTAGGGAACAGTCCAGTTGAGGCCAAGTGGAGTGAAGTGCTGCAGGGAAAGTCCAAGTCCAACACACATGGGTCTGAACACCAGGAAGTACAGACAGGAAATGACCTGGGCCTTTGGAAGTCATTAAACCCTTAATCTGATACCACAGGGATAGGACACACTTCAGCAGCTCCCATCGCTGCTCCTGTGGATGTTTTATTCAGTTTTCCCAGTGAATTTTTAAGTTTGTAATTTCAGTGTTTTTGCTGCTGGAGGCCATATTTGCTTGATTTGATTTCTGATGATGGCCCAGCTAAATTATTAAATGCATTAAAGTGTTTCATCTTAAATATTTTAAAATCCAACCTATAATGGCAAAATCATATAAAAATGATCTTGTCACAAAAATACTTCCAACAGAGATAAAATTATAATTCAGACAGTCAAATATTGATCAATTGTAAATCACAAAAAATAGATTTAGTTTTTTACTGCTCTATTGTATTTTTTCCCCATGTTTTAAAATCTTTTAACTTGTCTTTGTTGTTCTGCATCACAGCAATGTTATTAGTGTCCTCTTTAAGTTACTGTATGACACATCCCCAATGAACATCAGACTGGTAGTATAGTGAGAGGAACAGTGCTGTGCACAAGTCCGGCAAAAGGGGGTGTTTAAATTTTTTAACATATGCCATTTTAGTGCTTTAATTATTGAACACTGCCAGTGAGCCGTGAATAACTTGTGCATAATGCAGAGCCAGAGAAATGTTTCAGCACCATATATTCTGAGAAATTTGGTTCATGTCTGTAGTCAGTGTAGTACTCATTACAGTTTTCTGAAAATAAAAAAGAAACAGTCAGGGGTTTGTTGCATGACTGGATTCAAAAGTCAGCAAAATGTATTGCTAACATGAAAACAAATTTAATGAGAAAATGGCCTGGACTTAAAACTTACTGACTTATTCATTAGGGCTCCTGTAGTTGGGTGAGTACCTTTGTAAATGTATCTGTGCTGATACAACAGCATGCCTCACCTTAGACATACAGATGTGAGCAAAAGACTTATTGACTTTGATGTAACAGTGCAAGATGTTTAAAGCAATATGGTTTTCTTGCTCACAATGTTTTACTTAAGAGATGCTTATAACTAGTCCAGGTCGGGGCAACTACTCAGATCACAACTGAAAACACCTGCACCCCCACATTCTCAATCATTATTTCAACAATAACATTTATCTGCACTGGCTTTGCCTTTAAAGGGTAACAGGGATCTGCTGGTACAGTGTGTCTGTGCATGCACCAGGCTCTTATAAACACTCCTGACAAAGGCTAATGTTCAATGTATCCTGGGGCACACACACCTTCTGTAAATTGAACCAAATCGTTTTTGCTCTATAAAGGAAGACAAATATTACAGTTTTCAAGAAATTTAATTTTTGTTTTTTTATGCCTTAAATTACAACAATGAAATCTCGGGTTTCATGGTCAATTAAACACACATTCTCTCCCTCTGCCAACACTGAATCTCTGTTTAAACAACATCAGTCATTGAAATCTCTAATGCCAACAAAGCTCTGCATGTACAGATTAATCCAGTCAAATACTTTTGCTGAGCTGCTGCTAACTGACGCAGTTATATTTGTGTCAATTTCCATGACAATCCAGTAAACATATTTAGGGGGTGAGCACTTGACCAGCTTAGGGAAAGTGGCTTGACACGTGAACATTAAGAAAACAAATGTAGGAAAACATGGGGAGGATAACGTGCTTCGACAATCACGAGAAGTGTTTGCGTCGTCACCGCCATCAGTTTGGCATTTTGGCTCTGTTTCCTGTGCAGCACTTTGTGGGTGTTGGGCATGGTAACGCTTAGACTGCAAAAAATATGGATATAGGAGAACTGCATTATCAAAAGAAGCAAGTTTGCTGTTTTTCTCTTGGAGGCAATATGAACTAAAACTTCCAAAGTATACATGCCCCTTTCTCCTTTAGTCCAGTCCTACAGCACACCTGGAGTATTTTACTGATGAGGTCAGGCTTTCACTTATCAGTGTCATAATGTTTTATGTCACAGTGCATCTGCTTGGATCTCTGAGACTATAACAAGGTGTGAGGGTTATTTCTTTCCAGTCTTATGAGGACAATAATTCATAGCTTTTGAAGTCTTGCTGTGTAAAAACGTAACTTATAATATATACTGTACTCGACGGAGACGAGGTGAGCAGCAAGGATCGTGATCATGATTTTTTTCCCTGATGTTTACAATGCTCGGGCTTAACCAAATGACAAGTGTAAGCTGTTAGAGAGGTTTCTCATTTTTGTCAGTTTACTTAAGACAGCCTTTCCTCCATTAAATGACGTCAAACAGCCTTTGGGAAGACAAAAAAGGGCTTTTTAAAGTCTGTTGCCATCTACACAACTGTCCTCACACTATTCTTAATGGGATATTTTAAGTCCCTCCTACCCAGTTGATGAAGGGGGAAAAGCGAAGGGGTGGAGATGCTCGATATTCTCAAATTAAGAGCTAAAAACGTTGCCTTAAAAGTCTCTGTTTAGGCTATCAACTGTGTAGTTGTTTCTCATAAAATGTTATTGATAGAGGAGGGAACAAGAGTGGAGAATTTGGAAATGAAGGACTGAATCTGCCTGTTTCCTCTTGAGGGACCACACACTTTATGGATAACTTCCTCCTGGTCTCTGGTCCAAGAACGGTCTGACGTGCGCCGGCGCCATGCTCTGTGATGGCAACCAGGATAAACGGCAGTACAAACAGCGGGGGAAACAAGGCAGCTTAAAAGCCTCTGTCCCAAATAAAAGTTACAAAGAAACAGAAAGGGAGAGGGGCTGTCAGAATCTAAAGATGAAGCCCAGCCATGTGAGATGGAAGCTCATTGGACACAGCCGGGATGAGGCTGAGCCTGCTGCTGCTGCTGCTGCTGCTGCTTTGGGGACAGGAAGTCAGCTGTTGTGTCCTGTCTTCTCTCTCTCTCTTGAGGTGCCAGTTTCCCTGTCTGCTGTCTTTAACTGTTTTTTTAAGTGCCAAAGCTCAAAAGTTCGGCCAGCATCAAGCCAAATTCTCATTCTTCCTTTTTCACCACAGAGCAAAGTCATGTTTTACAGTAAATCACTTGACAAGTTATTCAGAAAAACTGACTTTTATAAAGCTCTGCTAAAGTTTGAAGGATTTGGCCTGGGGAGAGGAAAGTTGACTTGCATGCTTCACTGAAAGCCCACAGCTGTTGGCTGATTCGGAGTGGTACCCTAAATTGTTCCGTAGGTTTTCATCCTTGATGATTGTTTGCGTCTGGCATTTGAAAGACCAATAGCATGTGCTTCAGATTCCTCTGTGTATGAAGTCCTCCCTCAGCAGCCAGACACATTCTCCAATAGCATATTTACACACCAGGAGAATAAAGTGGCCAGCCAGCCTCAACAGTGTCACTAAATTATTACTTACAGCTCGGAATCTGACCTTTTCTCCCCTGATACTGATTTGAATACATAAACTCAAGGTATCTACCAGTACAGAGTGCCAACACCAGTGCTTTCTTTTTCCCAAATTCAAAATATGTAAACCTCATTGGCTAAAATTTATGAGGACAAATCGTATATAAGGCAACATGTCTGGTGAAAGCCTTGAGTTCACCTGCATTGTTTTGGCCTCTTTGAGGCACCAGAAATAGGCTGTGAATACAATATATTTAAGTGACCACCTGTATGCAAATATTGACTTTCCTTTCATCCCTTTTTTTGTTCTCCATTTACTCCTGAGAAAAAAAAAATCTGGTTCTTTAGCTGATAAATCCTCTCCTGTGTCCATCAGTTAGACTCTAACTTTGTTGGTCTGACATTTGGTGCTGGTGAGTTTTTTTTTACCTTGTTTTAATACGTGACCTCAAAGACAGACAGTGATGACTCTCATCAGTAAATGTGTGAACCAAAGCAGTACATTTCTAGTGCTGTCATTGTTAGAATAAAAATATTGATTACAAATAAGCTTTCTGAGGGCTGAAAACATGTTCATCTTTTTCCTTAATTTTCTTCACAAACCAAAATTGAATTTAAAAAACAATGTAGCTCCTCCGTAGTTTTTTTTTTTTTCTTCTCAGGCAGATAAACCATTTTGCTTATGAAATAAAACATCAGTCCTCATTGTCTTCTGAGCTACTGTTCTTTATTGAGCTTGGTAAACATACAATAAAACAAAATTGTCCATGCAGTGTTTCATAATGACCAGTGGACAAAAACTACATTGGGTCAGTTTCTGGTAACACAAGCTAACTCTGAGTGGCTTTGTCAGCACTTCTGGTGTCACACTACGCCCTTATGTAATGCCTTTATTGTGACAGCTTTACTTCTTTACTGAGTTGGCTCATGACTACGTGAATGTAAGTGGCAGCAGAAACATTGAATTTTATATTGACCTATATATGGATCATGATGTACATATTCGGTCGATACCCAATCTGCTCAAGGACAGTTTTAGATAGGTGCCTGTTTTTATCACTGTATATGCACAGCCAGAGCATTGAGATTATTGTCAATTGATTGAATAAAAATGCCACCGCAAAGCATCAATAACGCTCATATTTCCTTACTTCAACAGGGAACCAGGGAACATTCATTATGAATTAACATTTGTGTGTTCAGCATGTTTCAAATAATCTATCAATCACATTTTGTTGCTGCAAAGTGAAAATGTTGTTCTCCAAAAGGTCAGTTTCTGGAGGCCTGACAAAGCAGGCTTGTTTTTAGCCTGACAGTCGCACATTTTTGAGTTCATCCAGTTGGCTTGGAAAGAGTTTCATCAGCACAAGTGTTATGGGATTTAGTCATTTCATAAAGGTCCTTATGATCCTTCAGCTAGTTGCACAGTTTCTCCCAGCAGTGATGAATCCCTTTGAGGGCTGTTCCAGATAATTAGTTGTTTAAACACACAGAACAAGGCAGAAGTATGTTGCAGTCAATCAGAATTTGTTTGATTGTTGTTTGTGATTATGCTTCTGGAAAAGGTTGTCCATTACCATCATCCTTTTTCCCGACTGGAAAGATGCTGTGAAGCACTTTACCCATGACCCCCTGTTTCCCTGACAAGTGAATAGAGCCTAAGGATGTGTTTCTGGGCCTGAGCTCCCAAGAGCATTCCTCATGTTTAGGAAAACATGTAAACTGACGTCAAAAAAATAAAAGTGAGCAGTCAGCTCCCTTGGCCTTTCTCGCGTGGCCCATATGAAAGCTGACTTTTGTGTGCTGGACAACTCTCATACAAGGTGGACGGCCGGTGTTTTTCCTGGCATGTCTTGAACAAACACAGACCAATTACACTGTGCTGCCTGGTGTGTCAAACCATGATCTACAGTTTTATTTTGCATTATTTGAGAAGGCTTAGGAAGTAAGTCTGTACTCTGCAGAACAAGAGAGACAAAGATATAATATAAGTTCCTGAAGTTTCCCTGGGTTAGCATAAATCCCAGGCTCAAGCAGATATCTAGCGCCGAAGACAAGCACTGTGTCCCATGCCAGCAAACTGCCACATGGTCTGAGCGAGCTGCGGCGGCAGAACAGCTCTGAAAACTTTGATCTGAAATGCTCAAAACTCATAGATGCAACTTTCCTAACTCCTCCAAATACATATGCAATAAATGTGTGGCTCCTTCCCCACTCAAACCTTGGAATTGCATTATTCATCTGAGGCAGTGTTTCAACTTTCTCTATTTCTCTGCCCGCAGCGCTCCCACCCACACCAGTGAATTAAGTACCCGTCTTCTAATTCAATCCCAATATTCTTCCCCTTCGTTCTCCAAAGTCGGAGTCACCTTAGTGCACACAGATTCTGTGTATATGTGCATGAAAGAGACATAAAAAACTATTTACCGCAGCGTCATACCAGAAACTTCAGGAAGATTTAGGTTATATGATGACTTTTTCCATAACAACTGTACAACTGTATATTACACATAGGAAAGGAGGAAATATTCACATCCATCACTTAACTAGAAGTAGAAATATCACACCGTGAAACTACTCCCATACAAGTAGAAGCCCTGCACCCCTATGAGTGTTATACTGTTATAGATTATATTATTGCATTAGTATTACCAATACATGAATATTTAAACTCATTTGTACTGCTTGTTTAAGTAAAGGTGGAGCTAATTACTGTTGGCTGGTTTTAAAACGATACATCATATTTAATTAATATGTCATGTGTTGTTGTATGTGAAATCTTACACCACCTGAGTAAACAGACCTAGTTACATTCAACCACTGACTGCATGCATGTGTAATGATTAGCTATGCAGCTGATGTGACCTTTTAATATGATATAGTGTCATCAATATTGTTGATATTCACCTGAAGTTGTTTGTGCATAGGTCACTGAATTGTTTAGCTGTTCAGAAATGTTTTCTATAAATATATTTCTAACTAGACATCAGTAAAATGTAGAAAACTAATGCTACATTTTGGACAGTCTGCCTGAGTCTGAGTATAAACTTTTTTACTGGCATGATGCAGCCCACATCTGCTAAAAAGTGTGTATGTGTGCATTTCTCTGATTTAGTGTGTATATGCGTGTGTCGTACGTGGACTCCTGTATTGGTGTGACATTGTATAGCCCTTATTCCAGAGACAGTATGTTACAGTCTGATATGTCTAGAGAGTCAGCAGCGCTGTTTACCAACAAGCACAGAAGGAAGGTGGCAACCAGAGCTTGTCCTCATAAACAACACACTGTAGAGAACTGTAAGAAGTGGATTATTCTCATCACTAGTTAATCTTCCAATAATTATCTCTCTTAATCAAGCCGCTGTTTGGTCAATAAAACATAGAAAATGCCTGTTAATCTTTTCAGTCATCATATGACTTGTTTTGTGCGACCAACAGTCCCAAAGCCAAAGAGCTTCAGTTTACTGTAAAATAAAAAGGGAGAAGCTAATCCTGTGTCTTTGAGAAGTTGAGCGTATCAAATGTTGAAACTGGATTAATTGATTATTGAAATTGCTGCTGTCTAGTCTTTGATCGATTTATATGTTGTTAGAGCTGTAGATCACATATTGTTTGTTTCATCACAGTATGCTGACCTTGTCTCATGAGCTTTGACTGAGGTATTTTGTCAGTATATACAGGTTTTATAAAACTGTATCTGGACATTTAAATCTCACAGCCCTCTCATGCCTATGAATCCCTGCATTGTAATTAATTAATGCAGTTGGCTCTTCTGTTGGTTCCTGCTTCATTTTCACTCTGATTGTGTAATACCACATATAGCTCAACGTCAGATCAGATGTATGTTTCTACAGAAAAAGGAAGCTTTTTGATTCCAAGGGTCCCGGCCGAGGAGATCCCTGTTCTGTGGCCACTCATTCAACTGTGTGTGTACACACATGGGCAGATAAATGACTGTGTCAGGAAATGTGTGCACATGCAGTTTTGTGTATATGATGGTGGTGTGTGTGTGTGTATGTGTGTGAGTGTGTGTATGTGTGTGTGTGGAGACGGGTGTCTGCAGCACCTCAGTGGAAACTTGGCCGTGGGCCGACTGTTGCCCATGAGGGCTGGTAAACACGCTGCAGTGGATCTCGCTCTGTGAACACAAGTGCCAAACACAATGTAAACTTGTTTCCATCACTCCATTCAGTTGCTCACTCATTTTTCCTTCTGTTTCTTGGTCTTTCAAAACAGGTCGCACTGCATTTAATGTTTAATCCTTATAGCAATGATAGCAATGAGATTTGATAGCTCAATACAGTTTTTTGTGTCTTATTACACCTTTTGTCCAAATTTACGTCAAAAAGACAACTGCTCTTCATACAAAGTTATATTTAAGATTATTGAAAGATATTTACAACCAGATGAGCCTGAGGTGTAAATGAAGTGATAGTATATCATCAGTTCATTTCAGTGTTGATATGAGCAGAGCATCAGGTCTGTAGGGTGACGTGGTTTAGTAGTAAACAACTCTGTAGGAAACCAGCCGTTGGACATTCACACTTCCTGAGTCTACATCAGACCTGTCATCTGCAGCCCCAGAGGCCAGCACAGGTTTGAGCAAGGTCACAACAGATGACCACCCCCCACCCCCCATGCAACATCCAAACCAGATGTCTGATGAATTGCTTCTCATAAAAGATTCCTCTTTTACAATGGACCGTGGCATTGCCAAATAGGGTAAGTCTGTTACGTGTGCAGTTCCAAGTCATTAAAATTCTTCCGGGTAATTCAGAATGGCCTCTGGACATGTTTGTAGAGACAACTGAAAGAAAATTTCACAATGATCTTGTCCTGTGATGCTGGGTGTAGTAGCTGCTAAGGAAGTGCTTCGTCTTCATCTGCCAGAAACTACATCTGAACCAGAAAGTGATGCTTTCCATAGGGGAAAGATGCAGGTTATGACGAAGTCTTTTCTTTCTGGACATTGACATTTAGCAGGAAAACAAGGCCAGCTGCTGACTTTCACGTCTGACAGCACCAGTGTTCTTCCAGCTATTCCACATCTGGCATAACTGCAGTTTTTTGTCTTGTTTCCCATCCTATAATCTAAGTCATTTTATATGACATTACCATACATGTTTATAGTTAGCTCCAACAACCTTTTGCACCTCACATGATTGATTTGCCCTTGAAATGTAAAAGAGGACCAACAACATTACAACATGAGTGCACAACCATGTCCTACAAATGAATCAGATGTTTGTATATACCTGTTTTATGGCCAACTTCAACTCCTCTCTCTTTTGTCTTGCTCTTATCTATAGTTTGTGAAGAGTGGATGTTTCTGTTCCTGTCACCCATGAAATAAACCATTCAGATGAAGCAGATGAATGAATTGTTTCAACTCTCCCAAGGGAAAAGTTACCTACAGGCTCTGATAAGGTGAAAAAACAGATGTTGTTGAAGAAATCTGCAGGCACTTGGAGCCAGCAGCTGTCCTGTGTGATCCGCTGCATTGAAAGGACTGTCTGGCACTCAGTGAGCATGTGCTGAGAGATGATGGACAGGACCTGGCCTCCTCCTGCTCCTATCGCTCCCTGTTAGCGCTTCTTCTCCCCTGCTTCCCACTAATCACAACTGACAAGGACTACACAGGACTCTCTGTCTACACTGTTGGATAGAAAGAGTCATGCCAACCTGCCCCAGTCTGGGGGAATGAGCACAGGTAAAGAAAGGGTTGAGAGAAATATGAAAATAAAGCCAAAATTTCAAGATCAGTCCTGCTAAATGTGCTGCTTCTCTGTTTAAAAGGCTGCAGGATTTTCATGAATTAATGACGGACATGGGGCTGCAAAAACAACAGCGTGGCATGACAGTGTTTTAAAAGACATCTTCATTTAGATGGTGTGAGATGTTGAAAAGCTTCAGGGTTACATGTATAAAGGTGTGTGTGTGTGTATGTGTGTGTGTGTGTGTGTATGTGTGTGTGAGAGAGAGAGAGAGAGAGAGAGAAAGCAGAGTTGTGAGGCACAGACTGATGCAGTTTGTGCGTCAGCTTCTTTGTGTGTGCATCAGCAAACGTGAGCAAGATACCATGTGCTTACTTCGCTGTGGATGTCTTTATATTTGCATATGGTGCACATATCCAACTTATGTCAGAGGGTGAGATCCCATGAGAGCATTACATGCACATCTGAGGGAACACACGTGTGCCTCCTGAACTGTGAATGCATGTGTGTCTGCACACAGAAGGTTTCTGTGCTGAAACATTGATGGAGAGCTTCCACTGTGATGCAACGCATTGTCAGTGACACTTAGAGTAGGATGAATATTTCAATGACCTGGTGGAGTGGGGACATAAGGAGTCGAGCTGGAGGGCAACCACTGGTCTATTCTGGGAATTTCACAGTGAAACAGTTTGACTGCAGAGCTCCCATTTATCTCATCAGCATCCAGACACTTCTCAATTAAAAATGAATTTGTGTGAAAGCATTTCAAGGCCCTCAGCTTGGCTTTGTAAACCTTAAAGAAATGTTACACCAAAACCACAAATCAAAATGCACCTACTAAGATAAAACCAGGCCTGAAATGTTTGTCCTGAAATCTACCTTGTTTATTCCATTCAGGGAGAATCTCACAAGGAAAATATAGGTCAGTCTCGTTATTTACAAAGGGATTTGTTACAGCTTAAAATAAAATAAAATAAAATAAAATAAAAACCATGAGATTAAATTCAAATTCAAAAATTTAATGAGAGAAAAAAATCTAAACAAAAGTCAGATCTGGGAAGACAACGCCTGCTGGGCTGGCTGAGGAAGGATTTGGGGGTTTCACTGCAGCTGCAGTATCTTGCTCCATGTGTGGAGTCGGAAATCAGGGGTGTGAATGAGCTGAGGACTCACGGCTGGTTGGAGAGCTAGTGACAAACACTCCGGATTTGTCTCTCCAACAAACCGAGCAATAACCTGCCGGACCCTCACTCAAACATCTTAGATTCCTCAGCAGCGTTTATCCTCGAAAGTACCGCGAGCCTCTGCCGTTTCACGAGAGACCGGGAAGTGGCCGGACAAAGGACACAGGGATCACGGTTCATCGCTGAAAGCTCACGGAACGGGACTGGTGTTTTGCACGGACCGGGCCGTGGGGCCACAGAGCGAAGAGGATGACAGCAGAAGTCACAGAGTCGGCGCGCCACAAAGGAGGGCAAAGCAGGACGCGTGTGTGCAGAGAAGCAAATGCCCCAGATCTGTGTAATATCTGAGCTACTCTGTCAATCAGGCTTTTCATGCCGTTTCGGGCAAGTGTCTCAACCCACACCTGGAAAAACAAAGAGAATGCTTTCAGTGGCAGCACATCTCCGTGCGTAAATGGAGACGCATCTGTGCGTATTCGCTGTAATTTTTCATCATGCCTCCAATAAATTATGTTTGTTTTGCCACTAACTCATGTCTTGTCCCATGACCACACTGGTATAGATGCATTATAGACTTCCTCATACTTCATATCTGCCATGAGTGATGGCGATGACTGCAGAATCTGACAGTACCTGTGCGCAGAGCAGCACTCATGAAAAAAGCTGCAGCTCGCTGGATCGCAATGGTTATGTGAAAACATGTGTCATCCCACTGTGCCGTGACCGAGACTACGAGTCGTGGGTGAGGCTAATGTTCACAAAAATACGGAGTTCCCAGAGACTCCGGAGTGCATTGTGCGTGGGGTCGCTTTCGGTTTTTCTCGCTCTGTTGGTCAAATGTGCAGACTGGAGAGCTGAAGCCAGCAGCAGCAGCAGCAGCAGCAGCGGCAGCGCTGACAACAGACTCTCGCATTCATCGTCTCCCTTTCACTTGGTTACAGCCTGCGCGGCGGAGCTGCTACAAACTTGCTGGAGTGTGGTTTCGCCATTGTTCACCATCGTATGTGCCTTCTTTTGGATCGGTGTGTACTTAATCCGCTGCGGGGCTCTAATCCAGACCGCCCTGTCCCTCCTAACCGTGTGCCACCTGGGCGAAGCAGCGGCGTGGTCCCTCCTGGACGGGACAGATGAGCAGCTGTTTTCATTCACCACAGCGGCAGTGGTCGTGGTCGTATGCGTGGCCACCGGCGCACTCATGGTAGCCCGGCTGAACCAGGGCATATCTGTGATCGTTTTCATCAGCATAATCAGGACTATTTCACTCTTCTCACTGCACAAAGTCAGGGCCACTTGGAGACCATACGTAGCGTACCTGGTTGGAGTGCTGGGCATCCTGCTGGCGAGGTATGCTGACAAGCTCCTTCCCAACCAAGGGAGACACAAGGAGGGCTGCACCCCCGTGACTGGAGCCAGGGAAGAGATCCCTGTATTTAAAAGGCGCAGGAGGTCCAGTTCTGTGATAGCGTCAGACATGGCACACAGTCAGTCCAACAGTAAGTCACATCGCCGGACCTCTCTGCCATGTATCCAGAGGGACCAGGTAAGAAGTTTCTGTCCCATTCAACTTTTCTATTTCTGTTTTCTTCTTCTTCCAATGACGACTTTTATGTTTGAGGCGAAGAGAGGAAACGAGGGCGCAGGCAATGCCAATAAAATGAGGATTGTTGGACTCTTGTTAGAATATTTAGTATTATTTTACTTCTATTATCAGGTTATTGTTATTATTGCTGTAAAGCAGTGTCATTAATATTGATGGATACAGAGTTTTTTTTAAAATGTCCCCTATGTGATGTGTATAACAATGACCTACACATTAGACCTACATAATAATAATAATAATATTAATAATAATAATAATAATAATAATAACAATAATAATAATAATAATAATAATAATACTGT
>CM076652.1:18362418-18395749 GCA_038496675.1 Rachycentron canadum
ATGGAAACTGATGTTTGTCCTGACATTTAATTATTTTGTAGTAACTCACTGATAGACCATCCCTTAGTTTAATTATTATTTATGTCCTTTATTATTATTATTATTATTGTTATTATTATTATTGTTGTTGTTGTTATTATTATGTGTTTACATGTGGTGATTGTGTTTTAGTTTGCAGTGTGGACATTACAGTTTGCTTGGCTGTGCTTTGATCTTGACGAGTTGTTATTGCTCTGATTCTGCACAAATAATTTTTGCACTGATTTTCGCACTGACCAATTTGCAGCCATTGGCTGGAAAATATGCAATTGTAACAATTACACAATATTTTTTCCAATTTATCGTCACAGTAACATGTTTATATAATGCCTCAAGAAATTTTCTCTTAAATTAAAAAATGAAAACTATTCAAGTGAATATGAAAGTGGTCTCAGACTCTTGGACCCCATGTTCTGTTCTGAAATGACCAGTTCAGACAAATTTGCCATATTTTTGTCTAAACACCTTGTATCCACCAGAACAAAGTGATGCTTTTAACATACAGTATAGATGCAATAGTGACTGTTGTCTGTGATTTGAAAATGAAAATCCAAATTTGGTATTTTGGTGCTAAATGGATGCTATTTTAGAAACAGTGCTTTCAAGTTCTGATGAGAAAGGGAAGCTGAGGATACGATGCCAGTGATTCATCTCATCTCTGGTTATTTATGTCAAACATTTTTCCCCAGATGATCTCTGAGCCTCTGCCACAAAACTGACAAATGCCTTTTTATCTTTCTGTCTTGGGCTTTAATGGCACTTGTTCCACATTGCTCATCGGGGCTTGTTGTCCTTAAACCCCAGGAATGTAGCAGCTCCAGCTTTTAAACCTTCTCTGATGCTGCTACACATGCATATCTGTATTAAGAGGAGATGGGGGGCTTCACTCTACCAAACTCATCTCAGCTCTTCAGCCCTCCTTATGGAAAATCAATGAGTATGCTGAGCATGTGAATGGGAAACAGATTTTTGCAGTGATCAAAGCTCTCGTTGTGACCTGTGAGTGCGGTCAGGTTGGGAGATGAGAGGCTGCACTGTCGGCCCAGCCACTTAAAAGATGCCCTCAGCTCTCAGGGCTAGTTATCGTTGTTGTGTGCTTGTTTGTTTTTCTTTGTGGTCACACACACATACACAGACACATACACACACACACACACACAAATTGAATATGAAAAGACTCTTATATTTTACAGTTTACACTGATTTAGGTTTGATGTCTCAGCTGAAGCTTATTCACGTGTCAATCTTTATTAATTTGATATCCAGTTGTTGCTCTACTGGATTGAGAATCTACCTTTGCTTTTGAATGAGTGATGAGTTGGAAAATGGTTGTGTATATAGTTTGGTGATTTAATAGTAAGTGGATGCCAATAAACAAGCTTGTGTACACATATTTTCACACACTACTGTGTTTCAAAGAGCAATGTGATGTTAAAAAGTTACTTTTTCTGTCTTACAAAATTTTTTTTTAGTACATATTGTTGTTCATATCTTTTTTGCAGTAAATAATGAAGCTATACCTTTCATCTATGAGCTCACATTATGATTATGCATCAAAACAATATATAGGTGAAAGTAAAAACAACAAAAACAGCCAAACAAAGCTTTAATAAAATCACTTCAGCTGAAGCAACGCACTATTTCAAAAAGACCAAATGTATAAAAGACAGCAGAGGGTGGACGCCATTACATTTAGATTCAGACTTCATTACTATATGGGATTCAAGATGGAGTTGGTTAGAGAACAATAAAAACAACACTAAAATCAAGACATTATTCGTTTACAGCTTGATGCAATGATGGCAATAAACACGTTGTGGTCTGCTTTAGAAATTTTTTCTTGAAATGATGTCTCAATAAAAACTGAGCAGAATGGAAGGACCAGACCAAGAAGACAATATCATGCAAAGATGCAAACATTTCTCATTTCCCACGACAGATGATCTCTATTACTCTCTATTTGCGTTTTTGTTGTTGTACATTAAGGCGGAAGTGCTCAGACTGCTCTGAGAGTTTATGAAAGAAACATTAAGGACATAATAGATTTTCTGTAACGAAGCCTGAGTCTGTCTTTCCCGCACATCTAAGACGCTTGTGCTAAGCAGTTGACCAGTCATGGCCTGCCTGTAATTGAGACACACATGGCGTACATATGCTGTCTTAGCCATGTCTTGTCTGTGTGGTCTGTAATGTGTAAACAAGACCATGCTGACCCACACCAGTCATCACCTCGCTTACACGGGGCTCTGGCCTCCCTGAGGGGGGTCAGACACTCGTTTGGGGGCCACAATGCAACCACCACACGGTGACTGGAACAGGGGAGATAGCAGACAGCATGAAGTGTCTCACTCACTGCCTGGAGGAACAAATGTAGGTTTGTAGGCACGGAAGCAATGAGGCCACAATTTTCCAGGTAGCGCTTCGTAGTTAGATGCCCTGAAGAGGCTGAGTGAAGTGTTAACACTCCTGTGCTTTTGCTGTGTGCAATAGAGTTACAATGTTTTAAAGAAGCAGTAAGAGAGGCATTATAAAGATTAGGTCTGCACTCTGTTGACCTGATGATGTTTGCATTAGTGCTGTGCAATGAAGTGTTTGAAGAATAGTGTCAGGTTGGATGGAGTACTGCAGTTGATGCTAGACTGTTTTTCTCAGGAGGCTTCGCCCACAGACCTTAGAGTCTTCAGAATGATAGTCACTGTGTAAAAACTGTTTATTCAGAAAATAAATAGAGCAAAGAGAAATCCCTCTGTCTCTTCTTCCTCACAAGCTTTAAAGCTGCCATGTTGCCCTTCGCCGCTCTGCCAAAGCCACGCTCATATGGCTACGCTTCAATCTGCACAACTGTAGATTTAATAAACAGCCATTTGCCCTCGTTTTGATTACAAATTGGCTGCCAGCATCTATCAGCTCACTAACTATGTGGATTTCGCAACACTGGGGTCATCCTCCCCATCATGGGTGTAATAAAAGAAAATAATTATCAGCTGATCTGATAGCGGTTAGCAGGGACCTCTGCGGGATAGTTCTGCTTCTCGGGTTAATACAAAATGACAGGCTGGTCTTCTGTATTTCAGCCGGGATATTGAACTGGAGGAAGAGGTGTGGACTTGTGGTGTGGATCGCTTTTCACAGCGTGTAAGGAAATTTGAGTCCAAGCCGCTCCTGCTGCAGACATCAGCGCTGTCATGGAACTTTCTCTCCTCACAAGCAGAGGAACGCAGTCTGCCATGTTACCAGTGGACATCGAATCTTTTCATTTAAACCTACCTGAGCTGAAAAGGTTTGAACAGGAGGTGATTGGGCAGGGAGGGGAGTGGACGTTGGTGTGTCGTCTCCGCTTTTCAGACGATTCTCTTTGCAAGGCGTTGGAAGCACCTCCCTTTTCTGTCTGTGACTCCACCCCCTCTCCACAGCACTGTGCTCTCTGTCCTTTCACTGACACCAACACAAATATTATCCCAACCAGAGGAGGAAATTCTTTCTTAACTTGGATGATAAAGATATTCTTGAAATCTATGATAATGACTTCCTGTGGAATGGGATCCAAACACAATTACTGTTGCTGTTGTAAATGTTTCCTGGTACTCTATTTTTGCAGCACCGTCCATAATTGAATTGTGTTTTGCATGGTGGAGGTTGTTGATAGCCTGTAGGGCAGTGATTTACCACTGGGCCACTGCGCACTCTCATCCCAAACAGCTTGTTTGTATTCTAAACACAGAGCCTCGTGGGATGTGATGTTTTTTGTTTTTTTTTTTTTTTCTTTTGACTGGACTGGCCTCCGGGTTAGAAACAGTCTCACTGAAAGCCTCTCATTGCATTTGGAAAGGAAGCTGATATCAGCATGGGGTTGTGTGTCTTGTGATTGGGCGATCCACTTCACACTTTCAATCCTCATTCAGTCTCAGTGTATTAGCTGTGCTGTGCGTGTGTGAGGAGGCGAGGGGTGGAGGAATTGGGGTAGGAATGAAAGTAGGTCATTCGAGGTTTTGTTTAGTAGCCAGGCAAAACAGCAGGCTTACTCTTACCCCCCTGAACGATGGAAGAGTCTTGCATTTGACTGATGCAGTGTAGCAACTTTTAGCATGCTTGTGCTCCAGATTTGCATTTGTTACCTCTGCTATGTTGGCTACCCAACGGGAAGCCACATTACACTGAGTTTTGTCCTGTGGTGGCATAAACAGGAGCTCCTTGCCCACTTTTTTTTTTTTTTTTATCTCACCAAACTGACAAGTTCTGCACAGTTCTGCGATAACCAGCTCCCAGCTGTGTACAGCATAATTTGGCTTTATTACAACCTGGGTCTTATTTTCATAGTCTTGGCAATCGTTTCAATCTTATATGATAACATTGCACTCGCCAAAGTAATTGTTAAGATTTTAAAACAACATCACAACAATAAAGTCTGAGGGAGGAGACAAGAAATCAGACAATTTGAGAGATTGTAAACAAACCAGCAGTTTACCCAGATTCTGTGTACCTCTTCATATGGGGTGAAAATTGAAAAACATAAAGTCTGCGTAGACTTCAATCCTAAAGAAAAACAGCGTTTCAATCCCAGTCACATTGTTATCATGTCTTTTGTTTTTTTTGACCCATTGAAGAGCCGTCAGGAATCAAAATGTAAACACTGATGGTCTTTTTCAGTAGCCTAACACACCTCATCATTAATCCCACATTGCACAAGCAACAACATTTAGTATTGCCAGGTCAAAATTGAACCAAGAAGCAAACTGTGGTTGTTCACAACAGATAGTTTGGGCTCTAATGTTACCATTTACTATTGTCTTGGTACAAAAGATTAACTAAAGTTTGAAGGAATAGTTAATAGTTCATTCATTTTGGGAAATACACACATTGAAATTCTTGCCAAGATGATTGATAAGCTTAGTTTATTATAAAGACTAGAGACAAGAGGAAACAGCCAGCCTGGATCTGCCCTGATTCTCTCGGCTCTGCTGGTTGCTTGATTTTGCAGACAGTGCATGTTTGTTGTTTGAAGTCTGTATGCTAAGCCAAGCTAGGCTAAACTAAAAGACACTCCGCTGCTGGATGTAGCCTTGTATTTAGTGTTTGGACACGAGACTGGTATCAATCTCTTTATGAAACTCACAGCATGAAACTGAAAAGGTGAATTTCCCAAAATGTAAAGCTATTCCGTTAAAACTTTATGATTATATAACTTGCTGCTTATTTCCCATCTATACTCTTTGTGTTAATGTTACCATTTTCTGAGAAATTAACTGAGTGAGAACAATGTTACTATTACCAACAGCAATAATAGCCAAAGTACAAAAATAAGACCCCAGTTGTAATAAAGTGGAATTATCCTTTAAACTCTACATTACATGGCTCACGCATCTGTGTCCAATTCTTTCATTACCTTCAGTTACAGCAACAAGAGTTGCTCATATCCTGATTCTTGCCCCATGTCTCTGATCACCTAAGCCAACCAAACCATAGGTCCAGGACTAAGTGTAGTGCCCCTCTTCCTTCTCTTCCCTACCCCTGGCACAACCACAATCTGGCTCCCTACTGATTACCATGGAAATTATGGAAGGACGTCTGTGTGAGCATGTGTGTGCATGTAAGCGAGTGTGTGTATGTGTTGCCAGCAGCTTGATGGCTGCCAGCTGCTGCAGGCTGAGAGGTTGAATCCGCTCGGAGAAACACGGAGGGCCTCAAACCACAGACACAACCCAACGCAGCTGGAACTGCTAGACAGGCACAGGCCTTCAGTCCTGACACACAGCACACATATTAACACCTCAGGATCCTAATAACTGCCTCTTATTTGAATCGAATGGTAGAATCTGAAGCGAATTATAGATTTTTTTTGTACGTGTTGAAGGGTAGATTACACACTGTACTTTCTTCTGCTGTCTGTTCGAGACTAAGGCAATTATGTCACTCAAGTTTTCTGTGTTACCATAAGAGACGGACTATTTCAGTGATGGAGGTGAACAGAATGTTCCTGGCACAAGTGTGTGTATGCATACAGTATGTGAGTGCGTAGATAGATAGATGGAGAGAGAGAGAGAGGAGTTTGTGTGTGTGTGTGTGTGTGAAGAACTAGATGCACTTCCATATGTGCAAATGTTAGCTGGACGGTATATGTTAGGTGTATTCATGAATTCAACTGGGAACTGTTAGAAATGTATGTAGTTAATGTGATACCTGGGTTTCTTTTACCATGGCAATACATTTGTTGATAATTTCCTCTCTCTGTAAACTATGTTTTACACAAGCCAAACTTCTCAAATGCTGGATGTTATCAAATTACCAGCAGCTACATAGGCAGTGTCAGAATTTTTTATTGTTGGGGTTGGTTGGGGGCTTCATTAGGGGAAGATGTGTAGAATTTGAAAGTATCTAAGTTGTACTACGCAGTAGTAGTATAGGAAATCAATATTAATACTGGACCCATGTACATACATCAGGCTGGTAAATGCAGGAATAGATGGCAGACAGCTTTGAATTGATTACAGGCAAAATAACACTGAAATTAAACATCTATATAATCAAATAACACAATCAGTGGCCATAGGAAATTGCTACAAAATATTGCAAAATTCATTGACCTTAAGTACTTATTCCAGCTCCAAATGATATGTGTGAAAATTTTACAGTGGGTATGTTGTCTAGACCAATTGCTGCGGTCCACCCCCTGGTTGCTGGCGAGCTAAAATCACTAACATTGTTTCTGTGAGTGAGCAGCACCAGGGGAGGTACTGTAGCCTGTCACAGGCAGCACCAGCATCCAAATCCTGAGGATCAGGCAGGATTTTTGTATGTCAAACTCCATCTCCACATTAGTTCTACCTATGAGCAGCAAGACGAGAGGTTTGCCTCAATGCAGTATCTGATCAAAGCATTCAGTGCCATCTTTCAGCAATCAGTTTGACAGCTCTGTACAACCCTGAAGCACAGTTTTTGCTCTCTAAAGGATGAGCAGGTTATCACATCACCTTTGGGTTTGGCTTTTATCTCTATTTAACCTCCCGAAGGGTTTTTTCTGTAGGAGAAGCTCACCTTTAAGACTTGGTGAGTCTTAGTTCTGTTTTGATACTTTTGTTGATAATTTACTAGAAATATGAACTTTGTTCTCTGCTTCTTTCTATTTGTCAAAAGAAACCAAATCCCCCAGTGTCTAAATAAATACAAGATTTTCTCCTGAATACAAAACAGTGTAAATTAGGAAATTTAAATCAGAAATATTAAGCCAAGGATCCACTGCTAACTTTCAGGACATGACCATTTTTGATACTCAAGACATTTAGGTCAGTACCAAAAAGGAAGCAATGTTTCTCTTTTTTAAAGATGGACAGGTTAGTAGGTACATATCCGGTACGGCAGCACATCACTTTGGGGAACTGAACCCAACATGTTTGGCTTTCATCTCTATTTATCCTCTTAAAGGCCCTTTTCAATCACACGAGGAGCCCACATTTAAGACAGTGATCCCTTACATGAGGGGACATTCCTGCTCTTGCCCTGCTGCTGAATGAACTGGAATGTGCAGGTTGAGCATGCCCTGAAGGACAGGCCTGTGGGCCCATTCACCCAGCCCTCCCCTTCCTGGCCCTCCTCTCCCCGTACACCCTGACCTGAGCCAACACCACCATCCTGGGCTGTCACCAGGTGTGCAGCTGGCCTCTGCCGAATGAATAGACACTCTCACATCGCCCTGGGAAGTGTGTGCTAGAGTGTGTATGTGTGCATGTTTGTGAGTGAGAGGTAGAAGCAGAGAGTTGGGGGGTGGGGGGGTATAGCCCTAGCTGCAAATAGCTGCAGTCAGTAGTATGTGTGAAAAACAAATGGAAGAAACAACTGTTAATTTCCCCACTCAGAGTGTGCATGTGCACATTTAGGACAGTGGCAAAAATCCCAAAAATTGATCTCATGGCTTTTGATTGGTGTCCAGGTTGAGAGAGGAAGTGCAGCTAATCCCTCAGGTCTGGTCTGGCCATGTTAGATACAGAGCATGCCACAGCCGCCACCACCACCACCACTGCTGCTGCTGCTCCTGCTGCTACCATGATTCATTTAACAAGCAGGAACATTTTGAACCCTTCTGACTGACACTGTCCAATAAATCCAAACATAGTCAGCTATTAATCGATTATATATTTCAGGGGCATGACAAAGGAGGCTGTTTTCACTGATGGATGATTGTATTTTGTAATCTTCTGCATGGTTGAATAAATGTGGCTACAACCAGACAGGCTATTGTATATATTTTATTTAACAGCAAACTGTTAAGGGGCATTAAAGCCCCTGTCAGAGTTGTACAGTATATTATACAGTTATTATTATTGATTGATTCATAAACATGTTACATGTTATAACAACTTATTATTTACTTTCAGGCAGATTATATTTTATAAACTGATCCTATTTTTTGTCAGAAAATTTTCAGCAAAGTAACTATCAGCTAAATCTGTCAATTTGACTAAGAGAGTAAAAAAACACAAACATCCCATCTGAAATGTAGAGTAGAAGTATAATGTATCCAAAGTTACAGTAAGTACGTAGGTTAATGTATTTAGCTGCATTCCACTGTGAAGTACAAGCAGTTATATTCTTTAAACCATTGAAGGAAACAGCAATTCTTGTCTTCTGATCCTTGCATACATTTCCACATTGTCAGATCTGGCATAAACGGCAGCATCACAGTGAAAAATCTAACTTTGGGATAATATCCTTTGGATTTGAATGTTATGAGGTTCAGTCAGTGAGCTGCATGTCTGTCTAGTTCTGTGGCGTGGTGCGAGGAAATGTGTTATTGTAACCTCTGCCTGGTGAGCCCTCCCCGTTCGTCCAGCCCACTGCCTCACTGGCTCGCCATGAGCCTGTCTGTCCCTACAGCCAACAAGGCCTCTGCTGTTCCCTGCTCAATGCTATGTTTTACTCTCTAAATATGTGAGAGAGAAAAAAATCTGTCTGTACATCTGTCTGTCAGTTGGGTTATTTCACCCCTTGCATGGGCAAGGGTCTTAGGTTTTGGGTTAAGGGCTGTTTTTACACAGTCACTTTCAATTAGTCAGGTATTAAAAGCGCAATGTATACGTGTAGTCCTGTGCTGAATTTGCATGATGGTATACAGTGTCTATATGATTTACATTTTTATGGACACACCATATATGAACAAATACCAATGCTGGTAATGATACTGAGTTTAACATCGTGGATCCATTTTTGCACCACTTTGGTCACATTTCTGAATCCACTCTGCAAACAGAAACTGCTTATGGTCAGCTCAAGGAAATGAGTTATTTTTATCAATTAAAAATAGCAATAAATGGGGAAAGAAGTCAACAAGCAGTCAGCATTTTTATATTTTAAAACTTTTTTTGCTCAGGGATTCAAGTGTTTGCCATTTATCTGTATTTGTCAGTCTCATTCCTGGTGTAGAAATGAGAATTTTGTGTGTCTGGAAGTTTGTACTAGATTATTTATTAATGTAGGACATTAGAAAAGTTTAGAGGAACTTCTTTACCCTTCAGTGTGCTAAGTGTTGTAAATATTTCATATTATCTTTAAAGTGAATGTTTCGAGTTGACAGTAACTTTTTGCATGGTACATGGTGAGGACAACACATTCAAAAGACCCAGAGATATCCCCACACTTGCATGAGTTCAACTAGACTGAACTTGTGAGTCTCTGCTCAGTTGTTAGACAAAGGCACCAGAGGCTCCAAATCTCTGCTGAGGTGCTCAGCTTTTTGTCAATGAGGAGGCTCATAAAGTGGCGACCTCTTCCACTACTACTACTACTCTATGCACTGTAACCACCTGCTAATACACACACACGCACACTTACACACACACGCACACTTACACACACACACACACACACACACACAAAACTCAGAAAACTTTCATTGATTTGTTGCATTGCCTGGAGACACTAAATGCTGGTTGACATGTTCGTGTGCAGGTGACTTCCGTTTATACTCGGCCACAATCAATTGCTATGAACAGCAGGCTCTTCTGTGCGTGTGTGTGTGTGTGTAGTCAGACACAACCTGTGTAGTGGAAATAGTGGACTGTTGGCTCCAAGCACCCTTTCCTGCTAAAGATAGCTTAGCTAACGGGCTAATTGCTTTATGAAGGCCAAACCAACCATGAAACACAGACGCTGATTCAGGTCATGTCAAAAAAAAAGAAGTGAGAAAGGACATACACCATGACAACATGTGAACCACATTGATAAGACGCATGCCATTGTTCCAGAAAACTTCCAATGAATCCCCATCCATGGCCCTCGTCCACACAGATAACACATAGCCACATGCCCTGTGTATTTCTGGGAAGTCTCTCTGTGTTGTAAAGTGAAAATGGGATTCACAACAATGTGATTGGTGTTAGAATAGGCGTACTGGGCCTTTATTTTAACAGTTATGTGCCTGGGGCTGCCTCAGGTTTCTCTCTCCACACTCTCTCTCTCTCTCCCCATAATGTTTTCCATTAGCCGCTGTTCCATTCATAGTCTCGCTGATCCCTGTGTTGTCTCCTTTGGGACTGGACAGCTTAAATGAAATCTTCATATCTACTGTAGCAGACACCTTCTCTTCTCTTCTCTTCTCTTCTCTTCTCTTCTCTTCTCTTCTCTTCTCTTCTCTTCTCTTCTCTTCTCTTCTCTTCTCTTCTCTTCTCTCTCTCTTTAATGTCAGGTCCTTAGTCTGTTCACCAGCCTCAGATCCTGGATCACAATGATGACTCTGATAGCACATTGTCTGTTCCTTTATAGAGCAGAACTACGTGTGTAACACTGGACAGATGTAGATGTCTTATTGGTCTCCTGTTTGAACTAATATGAATTTTTTATCATGTGTTTTTTCCTCTGAGCATAATCAACCCTTCACCTTGTGTCTTGCCGTCATGGTCAGACCAGCTTCAGTGTTGAGATTTAAGAATTGTGAGAGGTTTGGCAGGTGATTCATCAAGGCTTTGGAGAGAGCGTTTCCATTGTAAGGACGAGGAATGGCATGTGGTGGTTTTGGCAAAGCTCCACAAACTGGAGAGGCAGAAGGACTTTTGACGTCATCGGGAAACGTGACCCACTTCTCAAGAGGCGAGGAGCCTTGGGCTGGTTGAGCAGATGTTCCACAGATGAGCCTGTGTGCAGGCACAGACACACACACACACACACACACACACACACACACACACACACACACACACACACACACAAACTTACTCTGTACACTTTCTACTCTGCCTTTATTTTCCAATAAAATACCCACAGAAAAAAGATTTGATGGTGGAGGAACTTTAGTCGGATCTCATTTGGGTTTGTGGTTGTGCACAGGCGTGAACTGATGTGGTCGCCAGCTCGTGCTCCAGCAGGCGAGGTAAAGCATGACAAAAGGGAGGGTGTTAGTGGGTCATTCAGGTCATACTTCTACCAACCACTTTATTAGGAACACCTGTGCACCTGCTTATTCATGCAGATATCCAATCAGCCAGTCATGCAGTGGCAGTCAAATGCATAAAATCATGCAGGTCAGCCAGTTCTGTTAATGAGAGGTCAGTGCAGAGTGACCTGACTGGTTGGAGCTGACAAGAGGCCAACAGTAACTCAGATAACCAAGCTTTACAACCATGGTGAGAAAAAAGCATCTCAATATGCACAACACATTGAACCTTAAGGAGGATGGGCTACAACAACTCAAGACTACACTGGGTTCCAGGCCAAGGATAGAAACGTGAGGAAGCATCTGGCACAGGCTCAGCAAAGTCGGAGAGTTAAAGCCTGGAAAACGTAGCCTTGCCTGATTATTTCTGCTGATGGTCGGTTGGTGTCAACAGCATGAATCTATCCTGCCCTGTGTCAACAGTCCAGCCTGCTGCTGATGGTGTGATGGTGTGGGGACTGTTTTCTTGGCACATTTTGGGCCCTTTAATACCAATCAATCATGGTTTGCTCACCTCAGTATTGTTGACGTCCCTGATGAAATGCTTGGCGAGTTTTCTCTAGGCTGGTCGGAAAAGGGTAGAAAGCAACTTCTACAGAATCTCTTTCAGCTACATCGCGTCTGTTATGTAAGGCAGATGTAGGGAAGGGAAGGTGATGTTAGGCCTGAGAGAATCACTAGTTCAGTTCTCCACTGGCTCCATCCTGCCCTTCAGCCAGAGGCAATCTTCTCCTCCTCTCTGCCATCACTCTGGCACTTTCAGACATTATATAAAGCTTTTCTTTCTGCTCTGTCAGTTCATTAGATGTGTTACAGTGCAGTAGACTCTCTTTAATCTCTTTGCTAATATTCAACTATAGTCACACGAGAACATGTAGAAGATTTTGATCATGGACACAAACATGACTTTAAGCAAACAATACTGTTGCTAATTTTCCTCTTGAACATTTTCTTTGCCATATCAACATAACAGTAATGTCACTGTTGTATTTCTATCTTACTTTTTCTGCCAAAAACTTCGGTTTAGAGGAGTTTTTCTGCTTTATTCCTTCCTTCAGTTCTTTTTTGTCAGTCCATCAGTTTGTCATGTGCCATCATGTGACTCTCAGTCTGCTGTGGGATTTGATAATGTTTCACCTAATCTGATTTCAGCCTCTAAACCTCATACACACATCACGATTTGTGGTGTAACTGATCTTCAACGTAATTTGTGGTAATGAGGGGGAAAAAACTGAGGCATTTCACAAATTTCATTCTGATTAAATCAAATCCTGTCCGAGCTGCAGTCTGAGAGTGTTGTGATTTATGTTTGAACATCACAGGTTTGACTTATTCTCCAGATGAACACCTAATTTCAGGGCTTTTTCCCTGGGATCTTTCTTTGTGATGATTTGGATCATTTTTGGATTTCATCTAATGTTGCATGTAATTATCTCTGTTCATAATGAGGTCAGAGCATTTCTCCATTTAAAAAAATGTTTCCCTACCTGCCAAAACCACAGCTGGCACTCAGTTTACATTTTTTGACAAAAATCTGCCAAATATCCAGATCTATGGAAAAGGGAAACAATCATGAGCTTGGGTGTGTGCTATTGATATGTTGATATTGTTTCCAATCAAGCTCCATTTTGGCAGCAACATCCCCTTCATCAGTAGTTTTCCCCCTAGGGAAAAGTCTGAGTCCATATCATTTCAGGCAGATGTTGGGTGTCAGGCCCCTTTTCTGTGTGTTGAGAATTCAGACTAAGTCCAGAAAACAAAATGGTGGATCCTCCAGCAAAGCTTCTTGCACTGTCTATGATGAGCTCATTATTTCTGAAATGTCAGTGGTAATGAAGATTGGTCACCTTCAAGAAGCAACTCAATTTACTGTGATTGAGGTCTTAACGCCTCTCGTCACACCCAGATCCTTGTGGTTGTTTACTCTGTTGGTGAGGGCAATGGGCTGAGAGCAGACCCCACAACATTACATGCTTATAAAGATTATTTCTGCTTCGTTTCACATGCACCCATATTGTTGTTTGACAGCCGGAATGCACTTTGAAAATACAAACAGACAACACTTGCACGCACAGCATAAACACACACACACACACACACACACACACACACACACACACACACACACACACACACACACACACACACACACACACACACCTATGTAAAGGGGGCCTGAGCCTGTGATGTTGCCACAGATGTAATAAGCACTCATTCATTTCCACACTGGCAGAATGTTAAGACTGATTCAGGGGCTGGTAGATGAAAAGGTCAGTGGGCTCGCTTTGAATGAGTGTAAGATTTCCATCATCACGCCACACGTTCTACCAGGCCCAGTCCAAACTACATAAACAGTGTCTCCGAAGCCCTTGACAGCCTCCATTCTGCCATTAAGTCAATAATCTGCCCTCTCTCCTCCCTCACAACTGACCTGCTGTTAGTTTACGTACTTCCCTTTTTACTTACCCTCAACAACGCTTGTCCAAACAGCAGCATAACTTTCCCCCTTATGTGTTTCCCTTTCTCCCACCGTACCATTTTCCACAATTCTTCCACTTTTTGTCAGCTCCCCACTTCCCACCCTGTACCTTTCATTGTTTCCAGACAGTGGTGAAACATATTGAGGGAAATGTGTGGAACGTTCTGTTTGCATGGAGCAGGACAGACAGACAGACAGGCAGACAGACAGACAGACAGACAGACAGACACACACACACACACACACACACACACACACACACACACACACACACGGGAGGAATTGTTCCAGGAAAGTGGCATCTGTGCAGCCCATTAGAAAGGGATTCAGTGGACCTGTGCGGGCCTTTTACATATGGTGGTCAGCTGCTGGAAAGGAACTGGAACGAGGGTCACATTTGAAAGAAAACATTGGGGGAAATGATGCATGTTGGACACTCTCTCACTCTTTCTCTCTGTCTCTGTCTCTCTCTCTCTCTCTCTCTCTCTCTCTGCCTCTCTCTCTCTCTCTCTCTCTCTCTCTCTCTCTCTCTCTCTCTCTCTCTCTCTCTCTCCGAAGTCCTGTAGTGCTCTTCACTGCTGCCCTGGTAGTGTTGGACTAGCCAAGTGGTTCATATCCATAGGATCTGGCTGCAGGTCGAAGCAAAAATCTGCCCTGTGCGCTCCAAATAAACCGTCACTCTGTCTGACATTTGGAGGCTCAAGTCATTCTTATACTTGTCACCTTATGAGTCACTCCTTGAATCAAAAGCCCTAAAAAGTTTGACATTTGTTGTGAGGAAGTCTGAGGATCCTGCGTAAAGGGGGAGAGAGTGAACTCTGAAAGGCCTCTCATCAGTAGCAACACTGTTATTATTGTAGGAAAAGTCCAACCTACTGTAGTGATTGCTGAAATGGTTCTCTTGAGTGCAGATCTAACCCCCTGACTTCAGTGAGAGAAGACGAGCAAGTGAGGAAGAAAAGGGGAGTGAGAAAGTGAGAATGTTTTGCAAAGGGTTTTGGGAAGTAAAGTAAGGAGGGGGCCTTCTCTCCAGACCATGCAGCTGTGACTCATTAGTATATTTGTGTTGCTAGGTCTGAGTTGACTGGACCAAGAATGGACCTAGTCCAGGCCAGGCCAGGCCAGGATACTTCCTACTGGGCCAACCACATATCTTTGAACTGTTTTTATTCCAGGGTGCACAGAGACATTCCTGTTACATGTGTAAGGGATAAAACATGCTTGTATTATTGTGTATTTAGAATTGTTTTTCATTTTTCTAAAGGTCTAAAGAAAAAAAATCAAAAACTTTATCAAAGTTAATTTCCTCACAGCAAAATTATGGTTTATAAGGATGGTATTTTAGCTTTGAGGTTCTGCAGTCTTCGGGCTTTTCTCCCTTTTTGTTGTTTGTCACAATCAGCTGTCAAAAGTTTTTTCTTCACCTCAAATATTGTCCTTAACAGCAGGAATCCTAACAGCTTTATGATGCAAGGGAACAAGTCTAAAACAACCTAATCCTCTTAAACAATCTATGAACAGATCAGGGAGACTGTGGCTCTGTAAGGCTGGGTTTGTTGCTTCCTGCTCCTCATGCGTCTAACTCAAGTTCCTTGAGTTAGATGCTGGACAACCCATTTCCTACCATGCATGCGTGAATGTATTTGTGTGTGAATGGGTGAACTACAAACTGGTTGTTTTGCACCCCAGCCAAAAAAAACAGTGAATATGAGGCTGAAGCTTTGTGCCATTATTGTAGTTTAGGCGATCTGATGTAGTGTCATTATGACTGTAAGGCAATGATCAGTAAAATGGTGACATTACAGTATTTACCTGAGCATATTCATGTCTCACAGTGGTTAGTCATGGTAGTGATATTATCATAATCATAGCACTGTTGTTCAGCAACAGTATTAGTTTTTTCTTGACATCTGCAATATTAAACCTGTCCTGTTGTTCTTTTTTGGAAAAATATTTGCATATTGTGCATTATTGTTCAGGAGAAAGGTGACTATTCATTAATCTAAAAAAGTGAGATCTTAGACACATGTATTAAAAGATTAAAATCTTATAGCTATGTAACATTTGATGTTTCAGTTTGGTAAAGTTCCATACATCATTTTACTTCCATGAAATTGGAGTGGTTTGCCCTTTTAAAATGACACTACGTTCAAACAGTAGAAAGCAACATGATTATATGCAATGTAATTGTATTTTTCAGAAGTTAGCCAGTAATGAATTACATTTGGGAAGTAACTCAATAACCCTGTTTCAGATCATGTTCAGAGAGCATCCATCGCATTTAAAAGTCATAGTCAGGTAATGCTATTAGGGAGAAGTTTTAAAGGGAGATGTTCTTTCTGGGTGGTATGTTGTTGATCATGGTGATGTTATGGGAGGCTCGCCCCCCTGGGATGATACTGCTCAAGCTTTTTGAATATGTGTTGTGTCAGAGCACCTGGTCAGAGCCTCAGGCAGCGGATGTAGCTGCACATGCTGCATGAATATGAGTCTCATTAAGCTCACTGGCCTGCCAGGTGGACTGCAGCTTACTTTAGCACACACATATACACACATGGTGCACACACTTACACTATGATGCATGAATGTATGTATATGTGCTTGCTAATAGGTGCACAAGTAAGACACTTTCACACCCTTTGCAGGGACAGACAGAGGGAGGGAGAGCTGTTGGGCTTGTGAGCCTCTAATCAGATCAGCCTAGATATGGTATCATTGTAACCATATTAGTGATGATGTTGCGTATTGTATATCAGGTTTTGGCCAGAGCTCAGTCACATTTGTGGCAGAGAAGTGACATGGAGCACTTGTCCCAAATGCAATAACTGAACTTACGTCATGCACATTAAGGACAGTTGAAAATACAGACACTGCAGAGGAGGATGGACTGACACTGGATGAAGCTTAAACATGTAACGTTTTGTATGAACACAGAGCGATGGCTAATGCACTCACAATGTGTCTTTTCATCAGTGTTGCACTGTACCGTACTTGAAAGCTGGATGAAATTTATCTTCAAATCTGATGTTAAAAATCCCATGTAATGTGCAACACGAGTGCTCTGTTATGTGACCTCTTTATTATCGTTTTTACTCACTTAATTAGATGGAACATGATGAACAATAACCACTTATCTGTAATTTTCCTCATTTTTCTTCTTCACTTCCTCTGACAGGAAAATATTCTGCAGTGTGCTCATTGAGAGAAGCCTTAACACAGCAGATGGTGCAGTGGTGGATAGTGCACACTGGTGCAAGAAGGTTACAGGTTCAAACCCTGGAAAACAATGTGGATAAACTGTCATTCTGGTCATTTCTGTGTGGAGTTTCTTTGTTTTTCGTTTCGTTCCCTTCAGCTTCCTCCCAAAGACCAAAAGAGTGAGAGTGAACATGATTGGTTGATTGTCTCTGTAAATCTCTATATGTCAGCCCTGTGATAGACTGGGTCCAGGGTTTACCCCGCCCTTGTCCATCAGCTGGGATTGGATCCAGCCCTGATCCGACCTGACCCTGCATGGATAAGCGGTACAGGTAATGGATGGATATACACATCTAAATATCCAAAGCATCTTGTTTTCCCCGTTAAGAGCACTGTAACACACTGATAATTTCCTATGTTAGAAAAATCCATCTAATAAAATATAAAGTGTTGTGTATGAGGCAGTTTTTGAGTATGGGATCTGTCTATAAAACCTGTTTGTCTCCCTCTCAGTCCAGAACAAACACAGGTGAAAAACACAGGTACAACCACAATAATCAACATCCTCCTACGCTGCATTTTCAATAATGAATTAAATGAATGAATGAGTTGATAAGAAAATGTGCTGCATTAGTGAAGAGCAGGGCTGAGCAGCCCTCGCCATGATGGTTATTTATCAAAGCTTCAGCAGCAAAGTCAGTTATAAACTTATACTACATGAGCGCTGTGGCTCCTACCTTAAAGATCCTGTCATGTCTGAATAAATGTCAACATAATAGAGTCTGAATGACAAAAAGCCTTGACGTAGATGTTTATCAGACATCATAGGTTAAGGCAGTTTGAATACCGTCTATCATATAACTGCTGAAGCTGAAACTACTGGAGCCAGTCTCAGCTTTTGGGGTTCTGGTGTACTCTCCATCTGTCTGGGCTCACCTAATGGTCTTTGTGATGGGAATGCGTACAGCGTTAGTAATGGAGTCTCAATCACATGTTTGTCTCTTCATACGCTTCTCTGATAGGCCAGTACTTCTTAATTACCAGAGTGACTGTTTATCCACACTGTTTGCCTGGATCCTTATCAGCCCTAACAGTGTTTTAACTCCCAGTGGAGAATGTGTGGGAGATGGCGAGAGGAAGTGTGCATGCGTGTTTGTCTGTGTGTGTGTGTGTGTGTGTGTGTGTGTGTGTGTGTGTGTGTGTGTGTGTGTGTGTGTGTGTGCTTGTGTGTGTCGTGACGCACAATAGTGTACATGTCAGTGCACATGTTTGATGTACTTTGTCAGACATGGGTCAGATTGTGTGGAATGCAGAACATGCAGATTCTGCCAGTGATATCCTGGTTGTGGTTGAGCTGGTGAGGTGGAGTTTGTGCTCCTCACTGTGATGACGGAGAGTTTGGACTCTGCAGTCACTGAGGCGTCACTTGTGTTGAGGTTTTAGTGCTGAGCGATGAGTGTTCAAGTAATTGGCTCATTCCTCAGCACCAAGGTTATCGAGCAAATGTTGAGTTTGCATGTTTTATGCTCCAAATCAGGAGCCCTTGTAAAACTGTGCTGATTTTACTGAGTGGATTGTAAAAATGTTCGTACAGTGTATCATCAGTCTGCTTTTTATTTGAGGTGGCGCTACTCGAATGAGTTGGCACCTTGTGTGTATACAAGTGTGTGTCCATATGCTTTTGTTTGTGCATCTGGTGAATGTGTGTGTGAGTGCGTGTGCATATGCAAGCATGTGTGTAACCTGAGCTCTGGCCATCTCCATGTGAGTAATGGTCCCTGTTTTATTGGCCCGCTCCTCAACAGACTCTATGAGTAATCACATAATGCCTGCTCTGACGTCAGAGCTGTTACCATGGCAACACAGTGCTCCCCACTCTGGGGAGGTGCGTTCATTTTTTTTCCTTTCCCCCACATCTTGTCCTATGTGAGCTCAAGCCTCTGGCTCCGGATGGAGACATTACTCCTCGAGCTAAAATCTCCTCCCCCTAATCTATAGTTTCACAATAGGCTCGTATGATTAGAGCCCCGGACTTTGCTCTCTTTTACCTTCTACTTCTTCTTCTTTTTTTTATTCCATCCCCATCTCTCTACATCTGACTCTGATCCTCTCTCTCCTTTACTTCACTGTCCCTATTTTAGTCATCCTCTGCCTCTTCTTGCCTCCTGGCTCCATCTCTTTCATGATTAGCCCCCATTTTATTCTCTGTCTGCTCCCTTCCCCTCTCCTTTCTTCTCATCTCCAAACTCTGTAATGCCCGACAAACCACCTCTCCTATTTCCACGCCAGATGTATTCATTTTTCTCCCTGCCTTTCATGCACTGTTGAATTCCACTGAACGACCGACCCCTCTCTTCTCCTCAGGTTCTCCCTCCGTACAGTTTTCCTCTCACTTTCCTTGCTCTGGTGCTCAGATGAAAAAGAAACACTCTCTTATGCATCTGTATCTACATAAAATTAGTACAGCTCCAGCCATCCTGAGGGTAACAAAGGACAATAAAGCAAGCTCAGGTTTAGTTTAAAGAAATATCATGAAAAATTAACACTAATTTTCATGGTTGCATAACTGATACTGAACTTCACAGTGAGTCAGATATAGATATGTGGATGTAAGTATCCAATAACCAGTGTACTGCATGTGTAATTCAGACTCATACAAAAGCTTTTTAAGCATGAAAACCAAAATCTATCAGAGTTCCAGAAAGTCTGACTTTTTCCAAGCCTGACAACCATCAAAATGTCAATAATCAGGCCAGTCTCAATCTCTAGCTAGCAGTGGCCGGGCTGTCTGGCAAACACTCACATAGTGAAGCTCACATAATGGCTCTGTGTTATGTCTGTTGTCATTGCTCAGAGAGGCCGAGGCTGAAAGCATTACGCTGCCCATTTCCAACCCATTTCCTCCCCCTGTTGAAAGTGGTGTATCACCACTGAGGAAAAGGGTATTGCTGTTTCCTAAAAACTAGCAGTGATCCGCCCTCCGTCACTCATCCAGGCAGGAGTGTGATCGGTGGCTAACAATGAAGACTGACTGGTTGTCAGGGTGACGTGTTTGGGTCGGGAGCAGGACCGCTGTAATAGACTCTGTGTCTCTGGCTAATCAACAGGGCTCGGCTCACACAGGCGTCCGTCTTCATTTTCCAATCAATTAGACCCCAGTGGAAAACAGGCTGAGACACAGGTGCATGTGTGTCTGTGTGTGTGTGCGTGTGTGTGCTTGCATGCGTGTGTGTATGTGAAGTTTCTCCATAGATGTGTGGCTGCATCTGTGAGAGAGGAAAAAGAGAAAGACAGAGGAAGCACGAGGGGTAGTTCGTCAGTGTGTGTGATTCTGTGCGGTTTGCCAGAACTGCAGCCCAACCAGATGACGGCCATAAAAAAAATAGCCGCCTTACAGCTCAGCCTCGAGTCATGGCTGGGTTTCTGGCTGACTTGGCATTGCCTTTCAGAAGCCAAGGGACAGACGCAGCCATGACCATTAGTGCGTTGTTGCATGTGACTGGAGTTTTGACCCGAGCACATTATCGAACCATAACCCAATGAGCCACAGTTGAGGGCATAATTGCCTGAGGCTAGGCCCATTCTGCCAACATAGGTCCGCTGGTTGCTCACATTTTACTGTGGTACTGTCAGCTCAGCAGAGGGATCGAACCTAGCCAAGGACAAGGACAAGGTGAGTGTTAGAGCTAGACGGTGTGGATTTACAAACTGCATAGAGGATGTTCGAAGTACAACTTCAAGCAAAAACATTTGAAAAGTGGAAGAAACATTTTCAAAGGAAATATTTGCCACAGGGGGAAACTACTAGCCTCTGTCTGCCTACCTGCTTCTTCAAACTCACTAATTAACATGTTACATCTCATTTGTTTAATCCATATAAAAAACAGACTGGGGGCTATTTCCAGTCTGTACGCTAAGCTAAACTAACCTTCCCCTGGCTGTAGCTTTATATTCAGCAGTTATAATATGAGAGTGGAATTGATCAATATACTTCATTAATTTATCCCTCAGAAAGAAAGCAAGCAAATAAAGTGTTTACCCTGAAATATTAAACCAAATCCATAGGTGAATCCTCATCAGCAGTGCTGCTGTGTTACAGTCCATCAGTGTTGATCCACCAGTTGTTATCACAGAGTGTAAAAGATGTGAATGAAATGTGACACATGGAAAATGCACTGTTCCACAAAAACAATCTCCCTTCGACCTGACAGGCGTCATTTAGCCGTTGCCTTCCAACTTCTGACAGCTCATTACTGTTGCTGTGATTAGTTCTATAATGTTGTTATAATCACTGACAGTGACTGTTTTGGATGTGGATGCAGGTTGGGTGAGGTCTGTTTGCAGATTCTTCCTCCACTATCGTCTTCAGGGTTTTTACAACATGACAGTAGCAGTGACAGCTTGATCTGTGAGCTCTCTCTCCATTCACACCCTTTTTTTTCTTTATTCATGCTGGTTGTCTTCACCAGATTCATTTGGTCCAGGCTGGTGCATCTGTGCTGATCGGGTTATATTGGGAGAACTAATTTGTTTTGAGGTCTGTTTTCCATTATATTAATACACATATGTAGATGGTAAATGTGCAGATTTTTTAAAACAAAAAAAAAGACTATTTGGCCAAATTTCTGCAGTTTTTAACTCCAGGGTGGCCATTTTGTGTTTACAAGTCTTACACAGAACAGCCTTATCAATGGTGCAGTTGAAGCTGTTTATAGCTCATTTTTATGATACCTCTCTTCTGCTCTACCTCCCTAATTAATTGAACTACTTCCCATTATACTGGATTATCCTCTCCAATTGGGCATTTTTCGAGCCAGGATTGTTTTCACAATCCTGGCTGATGGTCGTCATTTATTCAGAGCTGTAGCAGACGTTATTTGTTTCTGCTTTTACATGGTCTACGGAAAGTGCAATTACAGCAATTACAGATGAGAAGTCACACTAGCTCCAGGCTACAGACCCACTTTGTCGGACATATATACGGGATGTGAACCCCTGCTGAACACAATTTTAAAACCATGATAAATCTTTCTTTTCATTGTTTGATGAATTATCCTGCCATCGTTACTGATTAGCCAATTAAGAGAATAACAAATGAGGGTTTGGACAATACAACGACTGAGTGTGGTTGTGCATGTTTTCTATTCTCATATGGTAGCAAGATGAGCCTGCTGTTCTGTGGTGTCTTTGGAGCATGGCGTGGGGAGCAGAATGTTAAAGGCAAAGGTCTCAGCAAATTGTTTCCTCAGCTGTGCTGCAGGGAGGACTGTTCAGGATGGGCTGAAAGTTTTGAAGCCCCTTTGCTTTGTTATCTTGTATTTCCCCTGTTGTGCACGTCTTTTTAAGGAAGAGAATGAAAAGTATGAAGCCACCATTTTGTCAAAGGGAATATGTTGGTATGTACAAGTACACATTATCACATCAAAGAAATCCTTATATGTTTGTGGAATTCCCTTAAATGTGAATTGCCGCCTGTATTATGTTCACTTGCAAAGTTTTTTTGAGTGTTTCAAAGCTTAGGACTGGAAGACCACAGACTGGGGTTTGCATCCTGAGTCAGTTTTTGGCAAAGAAAGCGCTTTGGTTAAGGTTAGGTGTGGTCAGTAAATAGATGTTTTTATGGTGCTTCAGCTCACTGTTGACTTTGTCTGTGTTAAACAAAGACCACAATCGTTCTCTTATCCCTTAAACAAGTGCTATAAATGCCTAAAACAGTTTAACCATGCAGTAGGTGCCACAAGTGGATATTGTAGGGGAACAAATGAAAAACATTGTCGAGGATCATTTTGCTAATAGGTTCACTGTCCGTATTTTGTGACTTGCTAGATCATGATGTTGATCAGTGCTCTCAGCAAATTAGGTGTATGTAAGTTTCCAGGAGACAAAGGCAGCACCATGTTATATTTGTTGACCAATATGTGCCCTTTGTGATGACACATTTATTCACATTATGTCTACACACTACATATTCTGAGCAATTTTAGTTTTTATTGGGAAATACTGTAGTCAGGCAGCAGCATCGTAACCAACCATAAACCAGAAATCCTGCTCTGTTATGGGCTGTTGTTGTGTGGTAGGTGAAAAGCTGCAGCTTCAACTGTTGCTTTAATGTCCTTCAGTCAACACCTTTCAGACCAAATTACGTTCAAACATACTTTAATCTACTTTGATTAGTAACTGTGTGCTGCATCACCAGTACTGATTCAAATGATTCATCCAGCCACTGTTCATTATCATACATGCATTATACTGTAGGATCCTTGTAGCTGCTGTCATCCATAACATAAGAAGAAAAACAAACTGATTCAACATTAAGCTGACGAGTGAAAGCACCAAACAAAACATAAAACATAGTTTAAAACTGAAGTATTCATGCATATTTATGTAGTGAGTTGTTTGTTCCCTGTATCCATCTCTTGACAGCAGTTTTGCAATTATTTATGGTTTCCATGTTTCAAGTGGAACAGGAAGACTATTTCAGGCAATTGCTGTTCATAAGCACACAACTGTTTATGAAAACAGATGGCAAATACAAAGTAACGCTTATATAACAAACACAGTCCCAGTGAATGATTGATGCTTTTATAATGTACGATCTCTGCTCCCTCTTTTCCTCAGCATCTGAGACAGTATCAGTGAGAACTGAGACTGATGAATGTGAGGAATGTGAGCTGACGTCACTGGACGTACTGTAGCTTCAGTCACATGGCTAGGTAAACATAAGTAGCTGTTTGGCCTGGTGTGTGTGGGTGGTACCAGTGGCTCTGATCAAGAGGATTCAGGAGCAAAATGTTCCTTCAAGGGAGCTTTTCTTCATGTTGTCGCATGTGAAAAAATACTTTTGTACAAGGATTCCCTCCATGTTTAAACAGCATCTAACAGTGTTTCCTCTAGCTTGTGGTCAGCCTTAATGTTGTTCCCAATACTAAAGATGTATACATGCACACACTATTACACAACTTACAGAGCACATAGAGACATGGAAACAGGGCCATGTACAAGCACATACTGCTGTTTATTAATATATTATTCAGACTTTACAAATAGTTAAACTTGGCTTTACCTCAACCAAGAACAAAATTCAAAAACTATAGCAGTAATCCAATAAAATTACATATAGTTATAAAACAGACAGGAGCTATTGTGCTCACTAATGAGTAAATTTACTTTCAGGGGATATTCAGACTGAAAACAGCACTGTGTTAAAACAACGTAACGGTCTGAGTTGGGAGTATCTCGCTTCAGGCATGAGACATAAAATATTATCAAGTTGGAATAACAGATATGTGGTTCCCAAATACTGAACTTCTGCTAATGTCACCAGTATCTGCTGAACATGTAAATTAGTCCAAGTTTGCAATTTCAATTTATAAGGCGATAATATGTCAGTGATGAGTATTTCCCTAATTTTTTCCCTAATATGGCAACAAAACAAATGATGCTACTTTAAGTAAAATTTTGAATGCAGGATACCTGGATCTCAATGCTTCTTCCAGCACTGGCTTACACACACATAAACATACATAAAGAATGTATCACTCAGAAAGTTATCGTTTAAAATACATGTGTGTCTCTGCAGTGGGCCTGTGAACAATCACTGTGGGTGGTCCAGTCATAGAGCTGTTGTCACTTTCCAGGAAAGCTCTTCTAAAACCATACATCATGATATACCTTTGCCAAAGGCATAACTACTGACCGACCCAGTGACAGCATATTATTACTACACTGTCTTTGGTTATTATCACATCGTATATCATTTAGGTGAGTTGTGCAGAGAGCTTTAAGAATGTATATATTGTCTATTGCCCAGTGAGCCCCAGCGAGGGTGTGATAAAAGAAGATGGCTCTGTGTCACTCATGGATCCTGAAGCCTATTTCCCCAGAGGACGGGCAACATTTCCTCTATCTCATTCCCCTGTTTGGTTTGCTTTAAGCCAGGTTTCCAAGATGGCTATCAGCATGATGGCTCAATGGTAATGGTTCTGTCCTTTTCCTCATTGAGAGAAGTCCACTGGAGTGTGTCAGGAAAGGCCCTCTCTTGTTCCTCTGTACCTTCATGGTCCCTACAGACCCCTGCATTCCTTTTGCATGGGGAACCAGAGACCTCTGGGAATTTCACTGACAAAGTAAGCATTTTACAAGCTACCACTGGAAAACCTGTCCATGGGGCTGACCCGAGTCTCTTCTTGGGGAACAGGTTCTGTAATGCAAATCCTTCCACCTGCAAAAAGAGGAAGCAGAGATTTATGCCCCCACACAAGTACACATGCTGTTTATTAGAGGCTGGCATTCACACACTTTCATGCACGCACACACACTTTGAGCACATCAGTCAGAACATACTGTAGGTGCTGTCCTGACTGTACGTGTATGTTTCTACATCAGTGATTTATAAAGGATGTAGGGATGTGATTTAAAGTCATATGCTTGAGCAGACAGTCGTTGTCTGTTTGTTTACTGAAGTCCTGTGGGAATCTTGATGGGACTGTAAATGTTCTATGTGCAGCTGAAACAGTGGGGGAGATGTGTGTGTGTGGTCCTTTCTCTGATGAGCACAGACAAAACACAGAGCACAGACCTTGCTGAGTCAGGCCTGTGAATAAAAGATGAAATAATGTATGCAAGGGAGGCAGCATGCATGCACAAATTCCCATGCTGCTTTCATAACATTGCCTTTGACTAAACTCTGTGTTCTCAGATTCTCATTCCCTATTCACAGAATAATCTTATAGCAAAGCACCTAAGATGGATTCTCAAGCAAGATCAGTGTAATATCAAAAATATCTTGTGTAATTGTTTAGCCAGAATTAGCACAAATCAAACGTTCACTACGATTGCCTCAGTTCCCATGTCAAGCTCAGGTCCAAATTGTTATTCAAGTAGTTATTAACTTTGAAAACCTCTCTTGACGTAGATTGCCTCCTCCAAAAGAAATATTGCCTCCTGTCCCAGTCAGACTTATGGCTTCATAAAAACATTTTATAGTGGAACTGTAACACCCAGCCCTGTTGTCTGAGACCTGCACTGTGCACGAAACTAGCACAAATCTATTCACTTTGCATAGCTGCAGTGAGACCTAGAAGCAGAAAAATTGGGGAAAAAAATGTAGCTTAACCCTTTTTTTATCCAGCTACACTCCCAATTCTCTGGCCTTTCATAATGTAATTCATAAACGTTACAGAAAGTCTTTAAGGAGATACGTAAATCAATATTACCATTTGCATTTTGTAATGGAAGCTCAGCTGGAAAATACCCAAGTGGCTGAAGCAGGCTGATTCACCAAGTTGATGGATGATGGGGAAATGCACTCTTTATCTCACTGCTGTCCATCCTCTTTGATGAACATGAAACCAGGCCAATAACACATGAAAAGCACGTAAGAGAGAGTTGACCCTTGATGTTTATCTAATTAGCCGAGCAGGTGCAGTCACCTTTGGGAGTTGTATCGACCACTGAGTGAGTGACAGCACTGGCTTAATCTCTCTGTATTTCACTGGAGGACAAGTTTGCTGAGATTTATTAAATGAATTGCAATGTCACAACAGATTTATTCTGACATAACTCTCCCAAACAAGTGTCCTGCGGCCAGAGTGTCCACTAGGCTATTGTTGACACACTGTACACTGTTTGAATCAACTGTGAATTAAACCACACAAAGCCCACTGGCACCTTGCAGACTGAACAGGGCAGAGGCTTGTAAAACAAACAAACAAGTGAGTGCTGTGTTCCCTTCTCAGCTCTCTAGGCCCCAGCAGTAATCCTGACTGGACCATTATACACTAATGGCTTTGGCATGCTGTTTTGAGGTGGGATGCCAGGTCTGTCCAGCCAGAGCCCCTCTTTTTCACCCAGCTGAAAGTGCAGAGCTGGGAACCTAACTGCTTGAGAGGGTGCCAGCCAGGACACATAAGCAAAGAAAAACAAAAATAAAAAAGGATCCTTTCTATTCATGATACCACATGGAAGTGGTTTTAAAAATATTTTTTATACTATCCATATCGACTTTCATGAGGAGGTTTTCGCTTTGTCAGTGACTTATTTTATGCCACCGTGTTAGCTTTTGAGGTCAGAATATGGGGTACTCCCATTGAGGTTTTCTCTAGGCCATGGCATCCTTGTGGCCCAGGCTTTCACCCTGGGAGACTGACAGCTCTATCTCCGGTGGAGACTCATACACTGGGTTTCTTCTAGGATCAGAATAAATCTCTCCCAGGAAATGTAAAGACGATCAATCCCATTAGTCACACTTCAGAAATTAGAGTCTGAGTAACAAAGTGTGAAGAGTAGGCGAGGAGTAAGCAGAAGCCCCAGTGCAAAGACAGCTGGTGTGAGAAATATATCATGGGGTCATATTTGTGCATGAGAGTTTTTAATGCACATGCACGTGTGGTTTTGTTCAGTAATGCTGTATGTGCCTCACAGGCCGCTGCGTGAGACAGAAAATGCGAGAGGGTGCGGATGCTAAACAGCATGTGTGAGCTAATCTTTGCATACACACAAGCGTGTTCCTCATTCTCCGCACACATACACCCACCCACCCCACTCCGCTTTGGCAGCCCACCTCAATAGTTCCCTTCCCTCCGCTGATGACGCAAATGACCCACAATGACTGACCCCCACGGTAAAACCTGTAAAACATTAGCCAGCGTGAATGGGAATGACTCTCCATCCTCTCCCCTCAGCAGGCAGGCATGGAAGGATTTATAGGTGTCTCCCCGGCAGAGAGCGGCTGGGTGGATGTGGCAGAGGAGGAGGTGGGGTGAGGTTTAGAAGTCACCTGGACAAAGAACCAGACAGTTTGGGTCCGAAATTTGTGTCTGCCTGGATACCAGGCCTTTCCACACTCTATTCCTGCAGTTTTACTGTACACACCCCTGTTAATTCTGAGCATTTTAATATCTGTTTTCCTTTGCCTTCTCATATTACTACTGCCCAGTGTCCAATTAACTGAAGTTTATGAAGAGATTTTCCAAGGAGAATGGTGTTTATTTAATGAAAATGTAGGAGAGTTAAAAAAAGTGAGAAAGTAAATACATTGTGGATAAAAAGAATCACATCTTCTTCTCATTTCCCTGTTATATCTGTTTGTTAATCATATGAAAATCTACCCACTTTACTTTTGTAGCCTGTCATAATGTTAGTGGTGATGTTAATTTATATTCTGCAGTCCAAAGCTAAATTTAGAAATCTCTTAGGCTGACAGTTATAAAGTAACATAAGCTAATCTCTTTTACGTGGGTGGCCTGTATCTGTCTACACTTCAGAGTAAGAAAGAGATCAAGACCATGTAGACCAGGGTGTTCAGTTATCAAAGCTCTCTGCGCTCAAAGTTTAGGTAGCAATTAATAGAGATGTTAAAATTTATGCTAGGAATTACAGTGTTTTCTTCCACAATATGTATTTTAATTCAACTGGTGCCATTATCCAAACAAGAAATACTGCAAATGTACATTGTCATGATTCTTTATAGAAGAATTATAAATCAAAAACGACAGTTCCGCAAATAGGGTCCCAAGAGAAAACAGTTATATGACACTAATCATGAGAATACCTCCATCTGCAGGTGCAAAACAAGATTACACTTCATTGTCAAAGCTACGATGAGCAATATAGAGTTTAGTGTGGCTCTAACACCCATGAAAGTGAGTACGAGGATATTTGATTGTTGCCTTGACAGTGTCCTTACGGCTAAGCCACTGTTACTTGTGAAGCCTACATATAGCGAGTCAAATCCGACCTACTTTCTTCTTGTGAGCTGAAGTGAAAGTGAGTGTAGGGATGTCTGAGTCAAGCTCTGCAGACGTCAGAGTATCTTTGACAGAGAGCAGTGATGAAAGAGCAAAGGAGAAATAAGCAAGAAATTTTTCGGAGACCCTTAAGCGGTGGGTGTGTAACTGAGTGCATGTGCGCACCCTTATGTAAGGAGGCAAATGTGTGAATTCATGACTTTGCAGATCTTACTGTAAGTGAGAGCATAGTCAGTTTAATTGGACAGAGAGGTGCTGCATAAAACCCCTGGGTCAAGCTGTTTGGAAATCCTGCAGACTGATCTCGTTGCTCTTCAGCAGCACTTTAATGAACCCAACTGAGCCGAAAGATCAGCACTCTCTCGTTTCTGCCCCTCTCCTCTCCAACCAGAATATCTCTAGTTGGCACTTCCTGTAACCGTGACCTCAATGGACACTGAATGTTGGTCCCAGTGAATCCAGTGCACTAACAAGTTAACATAGCTACTAAAGATGCAAGTAGACACATATCAACTCCTCTCATATCAGGCCAGTAATGAGGGACAAAATAGGACGCAGGAGGCAGCGCAAGAAAAAGAACGAAGGTCTGATCAAGACTGAATGATGAAGAAACACTGCTTGCAGTTATCTAGCACTGAGCTATATTAGGACCAGGTTGTTTCCGGTTCCTTTTCCAGACAGATTTAGAAAAGTGATCTGTAGTGAGTCGATGACAGTTGGGTTGGGCTCACTGCGAGGCTTCAAGTCGATCTGTGTAAAAGTGGGGCTTCACTATGGGTGCTGCTGTTGTAGCTCCCACCACTTCACACCCGCAGGGAAGTGGTTCTCAACTGGTTATTGGCTGGAGCAAGTTAAACAACAAGCATATTCCAGTAGTTTGTTTGTGCTTTGACACCATGGTGTTTACCCAGCACCTCAGAGGCATGGCAGCTTGCTGTGGGCTGTGGCTCAGAGCCATGGTGGTGGACAGGGCATGGCTACATACTGGCATCCACACTGCTGCCCTCTTAACACTCTGGGTGAGAGGAAGGCTGGGAGTTTACTTGGCTGGCACTATTTTGAGTCATGAGAGAGCAGTTCATTTACAGAGGGCGGCAGGCATATTTTGGCTCGCTGCTTTCTTTGTAAGTCTGACATTTTCATATCATCTACTTACGAGTATTCTTCCCAGTATTTACCTTTGTGACTATAAATGTTACTAAGCAAACTGTCACTGAGCTGGATAGTAAAAGACAGGACAGACAGACAGTCTACAGACACTGACTTAGGACTTCTTGTTCTTATGGACAAATCTAAATCTGTAAGCATCCCTGTTCTACATATTGGCCATGAAGCGATTCCTTCTTCAAGTGATTATACTGTGGGACATGATCCACATTCCCTGGTTTTGGGAAAAAAAAAAAAAAAAAAAGCAGTTCAGCCGAAGCTAATTTGAAGTTTCATCAGTTTGCGTAAACTGAATCAGGTCAGTATCCTGTGTCCTGTGTTTTGATTTTCCAACAAACCAACCCAAGGTAACATAAAGATGGAGTTTTGTACTAAAAAGATTAGAACGTCACTCACTCAATTTGGTTCACTCAGACCAAAGCCTCCTTGAATGGGTCACTTGATCTGAGTTACTAAAAAAAGGTATTGTCTTGCTTATTTAAAGTGATATCTGCAGATCATTTTGGTTTTATTTGTCCAAGTTTTGCCTGCACCTCAGTTCACTGACGGCAAAAGGAATTTTGTTTTCAGTGCTCAAAGCATTAAAAAGCAACATCTCTTTCCAGGAACAATGTCTCGCTTTCTCTTGATGTTCCAGACCGCGCTGTGACCTCACGGCGCACAGGCCTCATAGGTAGAAAGTAATTCCAAAGAAAACTGTTGACAGTGAGGTCTGTGGGTTATCCACAGCAACCGGGACATTGTTCCTGGAAAGACACCTTGCTGTTGGAGATTTTAAATAAAATTCCTTAGTGCTGCGAGCACCGCAAAGAAAATTCCATTCATGGTAGCGGAAATCAAAGGGATACCTCAAAACCTGGATAAATGAAACCATAACCCCAGGGTGTACCACAGCTTGTTGCCATGGGGTATGTAGAGGGCTTACTTAATCTGAAAAAAATAAAAATAACAATAAAGCGAAAAAAAAAACCTACTCATTAAGCCACTATTTATAATAATAATAATAATAATAATAAAATAATAAAACATGATATGAATGAGAATGTATGAAAACTAGAAGTGGAAACTGCAATGGAACATAGTTCTGTCATCCTCAGCCTCTCCAGGTGATAGTAGTATGAATGCAAACCAAAAAAAGGCAGACCAAGTCTAAAGATTGACAATGGTGGAGTCATCACATTAAAGAAATAAAGTGACACATTTGGAACATGAAGGGAGGTACAGATGTTTCTACTCCTTACTTCTTTACTTCTTTTACATCTGTTTTGTGGAAAAATCCCTTTGCTTGTCAGCACCTTCTCTTGTCACGCAGCTGCCACTCTGTCTGCTGCCACTAACTATGCTGGTACCACTTTTTTTCTCTTTGTTTGTTTGTTCAGAGCATCACTCTGAATCATGAAAGTACAGCAGATCTCCAGAACGCATTCACAATGGAGCCAAAGTCCCATAAAAATGCCTCAGACCTCATTGAGTGTATCATGTTACTCTGGTAGATAGAGCGACATGCTTCCATTTTCAAAGACACAAAGCGTTTTTTCTCCCAAGGACTGGTTTCAGTCTCTTATAAATCATGAGTATTGCTTTAAGTGATGGAAAGCCACTGCTAAACCTGGCTTATTCTGAGTTATGGGGCGACATAATGAATCTAGCAGAGGGTGAAACAAAGGGCATAACTTCTACAAAGTTGTTATTTTTCCCAGTAGGTGCACTGGAGCTTTAGGACAAAAACAAATCCATTTGGAAATTTTACTGCTTTGACTGTGTTATGCAGCTTGGAGGGCATCCATGAAAAACCAGGAGATATCTAAGAAATCATTCACGTGTGGTTTTACCTCTTCAGACATAATATCAGCAGTGAGCTGTCAGATATTTTAAGTATAATCTTTAGACCTTCCTGTGCAAAACAAGGAAATAAAGATTGAAAAAGACTTATTGTTTTTTGTTTTTCTTGTTTTTTGTCATCATCGTTTGTGTTTCTTGTCTCTGAGAAACAGATGATGTTTGTGTTGCAGTCATCTCTTGTTTATTCTGACACTGGTGGTTTGAAGTTTGGAAGCACTGAAACCAAACTTTGAAATTTTGTTTACAGATCTTCCAAAACTGGTTTAAAAAGAACATTTGAACACAGTGGCACCGGACTGCATCCAGTGTTTGACTTAGTAAGTGAGCAGTACATCATCCACATGTCTCAGAGGAAATCAACTCCTCTGTGGCCTGTAAAGTCGCTCTGTGCGAGAGGCTATCTGCGCTGCTCAAATGCTCCGCTTTGATTTTGTGTGGGGTTTTTTTTGTTTTGGCACATCAAAGGGCCCATGTAGACTTCTGTGTAGTCTGGGTCTGTCACTCAGAGCAGAGAGATGAAAGGTTGGGTTACATAAGATCCTAAGAGCGAGAGGCTTTTTACGTGCGTGTGTGCCTGGAGAACCTCACTGATTCTAGGACCTTCTAATGGAGCAGGACTGCACCGCGACCACGGAGGAGCCCACTGCCAGGTCCTATACTGTAAAAGCAAAGCCCCGTGATCGGAGCCATAAAGGAAAAGACAAACAGCTCACTGGCTATCTAATACTATCATTTACAGTCATTTACATCTCATACATCAACCTTTCACACAGCTGATTGCTTGTTGACTTCCTTTTCCATCTTGTATGGTTATTTTAATGCATGAGGAGCTGCTCCATGGAGCTTTAAAGTGACCAAATATTATCATGCTGATGGTTGAAGCATGTCGGCTCTTCAGAGAAAATGGAGGATGAGAGAATGAGGCTGTTTGTTGAGAAAGGGCAAACCCCTCATATTGCATTTTTTTATAACCTCCTAAATGTCAAACTATGGAAAGGTTGTTGTATTTTATGAATGGGTGTGCACTGCATTGTGTGCGGTTGTTCTGTTGGCGAACCTGTTTGCTCACTGTCTAACAGGTTCACCAATTTCACCGTGGAGCCAGTACCTTGACCAGTACAATGACACACACGAGTGTGATCGAAACTGAAGAATCCTCAGTTTAAAAAATCAAAACATTCGAGATCTTTATAGGCCTCTAGTCAAGTGATGGGAGCATAAGTGAACCATCAAAGTTGTAACAGTTGTGACTGTTGGGGGTTGTTGCCGACTGTCAGTCAAATGTGATCAAACCACACAGTGCAGGTGAAGCAGATTAGCTGTTCATGTTAACTGTTCTGACCTAAGCCTAAAACTTCTGCTTGTTTAGTCTTAATATTTCATGTTATAGACAAATATTTGTCACTACTTTGTATAGTGTGTGTATATATATTTATATAT
>CM076652.1:18396132-18510520 GCA_038496675.1 Rachycentron canadum
ATATATATATATATATATAGAGAGAGAGAGAGAGAGAGAGAGCGAGAGAGAGAGAGAGAGAGAGAGAGTACGCTTTTATACCTTTTCAGGGACTTTAAATACAAAAAGCACCAGAAAGCAGCTTAATATGTGTTTAATATATAACATATAACTTAATAAACAGTAAAATAGGCTTTATTTGACTTTATTATAATTAGATAAACATTAAAATATGCCAGTGTGATTTTTAAACTGTTTTAACTGCTGAAGAAATCTGGTCTGTGGATTATCTTCATGACTTATCATCTTATCTCATCGTATCTTATAAAGACCAGTTGATCCTGAAATTGATTTCAATGCTGAAATACACTATATAAATCCACTGAATATCCACAAATAACTTAAAGCCCTCAGCACATAAAACTGAATCAATGTACTATACAGTAAATGTGGGGAAAAGGAGGCGAAATGTTACAGACTGAAGTCTCTTATAATAAGGCGACAGGAGCCATAACTCCACTGTTGTGTTTGTATAGACCAAAGCAGCACTGTGGGAAAACACTCTACAAAACTACACTGCTGTCCAGACGGGCCCATAGCACTGGCGTCTGAAACCCACTGTTTTCCTAATGTCTTCACTCACAGCGTGACACAACTCAATGACCTCCACTGACACAGTAAATTACACCTGAATTATCAATTTGGCTCTTCTACTGAGCCCCTTGCCTCAGTTTGTGCAGCAGCAATTTGTCACAGCGACATGCTGGGTTTCTCTGGGCTCCTCAGCTCTGGGGCAGAGAGCCCTAACAGAGGCCGAAGGGAGGGGGGGCAGGGGGGTTTCATGTTGACTTGGCTATCCTGCAATGTGTTCACCAAAATCAGTGACAAAGCTGCACTGATGTATTTGGTGACTTCCAAGAAAGTGGAAAACAGGTTTACAAGGCCTGTGGGAGGACACAGTGGCTGGTAATTAGACAGCATAAAAATCCTCAGCCTCAACCAGCCCCTTCGGCAGTGAATGGGAGCTAAAGTAAACCAAACCTCACTGTGAAATTGCATTAGACGTCTGTGCTTAATGGAAAGTGAAAAAAATAGACAAAACCCATTTTTTGCAATTATGAGCGTTTCCAACCCCCCCCTAACTCTTTGCATCACCTCTCCTGCTCCTCCTCCTTTCTGCTATGAGCGCAGTATATCTCCATTATGGTGTTGTTTCTGTTGTAGGACACTAACAGGAACAGGATGTGCAGGACTGCGGTTTGAACATGTTTCTATCTTTTTTCCTACAGATGCTCTCCCGCTCAGACTGGGACCACAAGAGAGGCTCCCGAGGATCACAGGTTAGCACTGTCCACAGACATAGAGACACTCCAGTAATAACAATAATGACAAACAGCTGACAGAAAAACACACACAGACACACACACAGGATCTCTGTCGCTCGCCTACACACACCTTATAAATGACGCAAATAGCAAAAATCCTACCACTAATAGGGCCTGTGCACCGGCTCATTTTAGCCGTGGTTAAACAGCATGTCCAGAGGTGTCACTTCCAACCACAATCCTTGTTGTCCTCTGTTAGTCTAAAGGACGCAGAGCTGTGAATCGGCTCTAAGGTGCTGTATAGGCCATGAAAGGCCAGGGAATTGTAAGTAGAAAGACTCAGCACAGGAGACACATCTTGTAGAGGGCAGACATACAGCCACATCCTTGAGATTGCCTTTCCCATCTTTGGGGGAGCACAGTACGTGTGTGTGCGTGTGTGTGTGTGTGCGTGTGTGTGTGTGTGTGTGTGTGTGTGTGTGTGTGTGTGTGTGTGTGTGTGTGTGTGTGTTTGGGAACTGATATATTAAGCTACAGAGCCACAGGGCAGGATTCTGGAGTACATGAAGAACAAACAATGCCCTTGGCTTTGGCATGGTCATATACAGTATGTGTGTGTGTGTGTGTCCACGACTCCATGTACTCCTATCAGGAGGATATCCTTTAGAAATGAATAGACTGTGCGTCTCTGCTGACAATGTACAGCATGCTTGGGTAGTCATGAATACCACAAAGTTGTGTTTGGAAGGGAAATTAGGGGATTTTTCATGAACAGTGATCTTAAGTGTGCAGTTCAGGATTGAGCTTGAAATCAAATTATACACTGTATAATTTCCTTTAAGATTCATGTAATGGTATATCTGTTCCTTATAGTATTATCTTCTTCAGCATGTTCAAATAACATGTTACTCTTCTGAAATATTGTCTCAGTCTCAAATCAATTTGTTATGTGGGGTTAGTAGGCAAGCGCATATTTTTTGATTGATGCATTCCCTAAGCTGTCATTTAAACTCAGTGGTCAGTTCAGTCTTTTTTTATTTGGACTGGTGCTATGCATTCGTCAGTGGAATCCTGTAATAGTCCAGAGACTGACAGGACGTGTAAGAAGTCAAGGCTTATGTTGGCATCTCTCTCCATCTCGTGGCTGTTTTCCCTCAGCTCTGCTCTCAGGTTGATGGTCAGAGAGGCTGGTGGTGCTTCCCTAAGGCATGGCCTCATAGCGTGTGTAAATCACACACTCTGCTCTTTAGCCAGTGACCAGAGCGCTTGATTGATCTCCACTGTGTTGTGTTCGCCAACATGCGCACATTAGCAGGCTCAATTTCCAAACCGCATCTTTTTTTTTTTCCTGTCCAAAGCTTGTGGTGGATGTTTTAGCTTAGGAATTGACAGTGAAGTTATGTATGGAAAGAGCTATTTAAATATTTGTATTCGACTTGAAAACACATTGGTTTTGGAACATTACCCATGGAGATTATCGGAGAAAAGAGTGTTTGTAGGCCCAGATCTTGTGTCTGTTATTCTAAATTACAGAAAGGCTGTGAGAGTGGTCCGTCAGGCAGACGGGCTGAGACACTGCAGTCATGTTGATGATTTCTCAAAATCACTGTAGCACTTCAAACACATCAAATCAACATTTCTTAAGCTGCGGGTTTGGGAGTTGAAAAAGGTCACTGCCCCTTTTCTGGTTGGTCCTGTCATAACAGAATAGTAATGGGTCCTGTGGCAAGACTGAATTTAAAACATTTAACTACCTGCATTTCTGACTGTCCTCTGCCTGGATGATAATTGGATTTGCCACAAATGATTCAGCAAATTTCAACCTCCTGCTTTTCATGACATGGAGCAGTAAAACACCTCTGAGCTGCATGGTGCCATTTCTCTGAGAGAAACTGAGGGGCTTGGTTTTATTTATAGTCTATTCACTTCTCAAGATTCTTAAAAAACTCATGACTGTGCCCGCTGCAGTGCTGATGATGGATATATGTTTAACCACTTGTATCATGTGGTAAATCATCGCTCACTCGTCGCTGAGCATAAGCCATCTGTTTTACCTCATGCATCTCTTTTGTTTGCTCTGTCCTTCGTTTCTTGTTTCTGCCTCTACCAGTCTGTCTCTGTGTCTGTCTCTACCTTTTTTTAAATCTTCATTGGCGCTTTTGCTGGAATCAAACACCCTGAAATATGTAGAAGGAAAAACAAGCCTTTCCTTGGAGATGAGATGCTTGTTAGGGGTCAATTGTTCTGACCTTTTCCAGTAAATCTTTAATGAGGCAGTTATTCTTTTTTGTTTTGTTTTGAACACCACCACCCACCACCACCCCCCACATCCCTCATATCCTCCACATCCCTCAACACCCCCTTCTTTTAATAAAATATGTAATAGCATGTAATTGTATCCTGGCTGCAGCTGAGTACCTGGCTCAGCACAGCTTCGGTCTTCACTGATGGAGGGGTTGTCAGGAGTCAGGCCGTGGTGTGGGCTGCTTTGGAAGTGCGAAGTGTAGCACTGCTGGGCGTAGTTTTGGCTGTAGGAGCTGAAGCAGAGAGCGAGGGGTGTCTCAGTGGAGTTTTGTGTTACAGTTCTGCTGTGATTCACACTGTATCACTGCTCTGTTATTCTAAGTAGAGAACATCATCTCCCAGGCTACTCTTCAACTAATCCATCTCGACAGATGAAATCAGGGCCATTACACTAACTGCGCTGCCACTGAAATAGAAAACTGCACGGTAATGATTTTTCAAACATGCTGAGAGTTCTGTGCAAATGAAATCAACCTGAAAAAAAAAATAATAATAATAATAATAATAATAATGGACGCACTGGACACTGTATTTTTTAATATATTCTCCAGTTTCTTGCTCAGCATTTCTCAGAGTGTGGGGTTAATTGCAAAGTAAGCACCACAGTGTGTGTATCTGTGCGCCTTAAGTAGAGCCAGAGTTGCTTACATTATTGAAATGTGTTTACTAAGAGAATCAAATACCTTTCTTTCTCTAGTAGGCCCCTGAGGCATCCCAGCTCTCTTCTGGGATACATTATATTCTCACCATTGCACAATTTTAAGAAGCCCACATATCATGTCATTTTACTAGAGGCCTAAGGGACTGTGTGTTTAATGAGGGAGTCAAGGGGTTAAAAGTGCATGAAGACGGCCGTCTCAGAAATCACAAATATGTGACCTCTCTGTCAGTGTATCCCATTAATAATAGGCATTAGACAGAGGGATTGGTGTTTTTGTTTGTTGCACTGAATGTACTCCGTCTGTCCTCTGTAGAGTTAACTGCAACAATCATATTTCCATCGCTCAGCGTTGTTGCCATCGATGGCGTTGCTTGAAGTAAATGATGTTTCACATGAGAAACATGCCCACCCACGTCTCTGATGTTCATGGAGACAGGTTTGAAAATAATGGTTTCAAGTATACACACTAGCATTTAGCAAATATATATCAGAATTATTTATGTTATGTATTTTTTTTATATTACTTCAGGGGTGGGTGTAGTCTGAGTTTGTCATTCATTAAAACACATTGAAAAAAAGCTTTTTGTGTTAAATGTTTCAAGTCAAATTTCCACTGATCTGGTAAAACATCCAGATTAATGCAGCACTAAGAATTATTTGCAGATATTATCTAGTCCACTTTTGGTGAATATTGCTGTACTAGTGTAGCCTTGAGTGCAGAGAGGGACAAACAGCTTTTTACTCTGCAGGAGTGATTGCTGGTTTGTTTTGACTGGCCCCTGGTGGGTTTACATGAGCTGCTGAGCAGGTGTTAATCTATGGCATGTCTACTGACGTACTAAACTCTGTTCACACAGGCAATAAAGGACATTGATCATGTACATTGTTGTTAGTCATAGTAAAATGTCATAACACAATGTCCGTGCATGGTTATGTATGTGAATTGGTTTGTTGAGAAGTCATAAACACTGTTTATTGATGCTTGTAGTCAGCTTTATCAAATGTAGCAGCAAAAGTTGGAGGTTGTTGCACAGATTTGTGGTCATTTTGTGACTAAAGGTGCTGGCACAGGAGTGTGATTCCTGCCAGTTAAATGCAAAATGACTGGCCAGCAACAAAAACACCAAAGGCTGAAAGTAGGAAATAATCCACATGCTCCAAAAATAACTTATTGGATAGAACAAGGCCTCTACAGTGAATCTGTAAATGGCTTTTAAGTTTTAAAAATGGAATAAATACTGATTTAGATGACCCAGCTGTTAAGGTACCCTTGAGCAAGGTATTAAACTGCTAAGAAACTGCACTTTGTATTAACGTTCTTCCTTGTATCAGCACCAGTCAACAGGCTAAAATGTGACAAACTATATAGTGTTGTATGTTTCATTGAACTGAAGCTCTCGACCAGTTTGGCTTTGTTTTTTTTTTGCTTTTTTTATTTTATTTTTTTTTATTTTTTTTTAGAAATGTACATATTTTCCCTTCTTGCTGAGTTAGCTTAGAAGATCAATATCACTGTTATGTATCTAAGGTAAAAATGAATCTACTGCCAGTTCTTCTAGCCATCTAAAGGTACAGATTGTACAGACAAGATACAGTGTGCGTGTTAATTAGTGAGCTTTTGAGGTGCTGTTGGGCAGATTTGTTACTTTTGGACAGACCCGGCCCAGCTGTTTTCCCCTGTTTCCAGTCTGTGTGCTAAGTTAACTGGGTGTGTATGGTATTTTCATATTTACCATGAAAGGACATGAGAGTGGTATTTTCTCATCTGACTCTCTGCAAGAAAACTAATAACACTAACATATTTCTTAAAATGCGAAACTACTGCTTTAACATCTCCTCTGTGTCAGGATCATTCAGACTTGTTTTCAGTGTACAAAATGTTTTATTGTTGTGTCCAGAATAATATACCCATAATCAAAAATCTGTTGTATTGTGTTGTATTTGTGTAGCTGAATGAGCTCTTGTTAGTTTGTCTCCCAACAGACCTGTTGCTGCCAGCTGTTTTTTACGGTTGACAACTGTGTTTACTTTGGCTGGAAAATGAAAGATTAATCCATCATACTTGGAATGATGGACAAGGAAACTGCTGTTTCAATGATCAAAGAGACAACTTTTGTGTTTTTGCTCTGTAAGTTAAAGTAGTTACATATCTCCTCCACACCACAGTCTGAGGTACTGGATCCCAGACTAACTCTGAAGGGTGTATTTCTTTTAAAAGTCCCTACAGAGAGGAGGGTGAGCCAGTGGCAGACAGTTGTTGACAGTTCCCAGATGTGAATGTGTGTTAATATGATTGTGGTGTAGGGCGGCAGTAAAAAGAGAGTAATTAAACACATACACGGCCTCACTGGAAAGTGCACATTGATTTTGATTACAGTGTTTAATGGACTTTACAAACACTCCAGTTACATCCAAGGTAGAAAAATCGGCCATTGTACTTCCAGAGAAATATTAAGAGTGTTGAAACACAACATTATAACATCTGTCCAAAAGCTTTTTTTCTGTGATGCTCACAGTGCTTTTTCCCGCACAGGGGTCATTGTTTGGACCTCATATGAAATCTGTCCTCTCGGAAGATGAAGCCCGTTGCTGCAGAGGTGGCTGATAAATGAAACTGATCATCTAACCTGACAGGAAATGCTTATATAAGCCAATGACATTATGTAACTTACTCTCAGATTGATCTGTTACAGGATGTCCATTGACGATTCTTAGGTTTTGGGAACATCGGGCGGTAACTTGCAGCCAAGACTCAGCTTTTAGGGAGTACATGAAAACTTGAGTCTGGGATGGTCAGGGCTTTACATTCTTTAACTTCCCTGCAGTCAGCTTTGTTAAACAGCTCAAGGCTCCAACTCCTCGTCACATACCCTGTAGAGAAGTTCAGAGGGAAGATTTTTAAAGCTAGATTTACTTTAACAGCACATTTTTGCTAATGTCGGAACTGGCTTGTGTATTGTAGCAAACTACTGCTATTTTTTCAGGTCAACAAGAACAGGACCAATTCAGATTCCCAATACTCACATCTCAATGGCTGCCTATGCACTTGGAGCATTTCACTACACTTTATTTTTCACGTCAGGTTTTGGGCATTAAGTGGCTTGCTCCAGTCATCCATCATCTCTTTATTCTTTCATTGCCACCTAGGACCTGTTTTGGAGTTAGTCAATCACGGTGACATAATTCTCACCCTCCTACAAAATGTGTTTTTCTGGGTGAACACGCGCGTCTCTGTGTTGCATCCTCAGGACGATGCCCTTTGTATTTGTTTGTGAGCCAGTGTCACTGTATATTTTCATGTCAGCCTTTGTTTATGTTATGCTTATGAGTTCACTTGGCTGTGTGAGAACTAGGGATGTAATTTTTTTTTGAGGTGAGGATGAGGCTGTGTGTGCACGCACATAGATTTGAAGATACTCTGACCACCAAAGCATCGCTGTCGTCTCTGTCCAGCCAGATGTTCTCCAGCAGCCAAATTCTCCTTTAAACTCTATTTAGCAAACTCCTAAATCAGCCTGTAAATGAGCTGAGAGACAGGTGTTTACATCTTATCCGCACAGCATGCATTAGAGCAGAGTATAGGAAAGAGGGGAGGGAGAGGTAGAAGAGAAAACGTAGAGGAGAGAGGGGGGATGAGAGGAGCACAATAGTCATCTGTCCAGAAATGTTCCATCAGACGTCCCACAGGAAATAGGAAAATTATATAAATACAGTGACTTATCTGATATGACTAGGGAAAATAAAATACAAAACCTTCACTGTGTGCCCCAAGTGAAAGGTGTTCACACGTGTTGCTCAGGTCACACTCTTGCCACTTAGCCAGTGTAAACAGAGTCATTCTGGGTGCCCGGCAGCCGGTGTCAAAGTGAATGTGACATTGGGGGAGAAAAATCTGATAACATTCTTTGGGGAAACAGGGAATCTGTGAGCTTATTAGATAAATTAGCTGGCAGCCAAGACTGACCTGTGTTTAGTTGTGGTTGTTCAACTGCTCTAGGCACAGCAATTAAGAGTGTGTTGTGAACTTTTCATTTTACCCTGTGAAAACAAGGCCAGCTCACACTACGCTGGTGCCTTCAAAGCTGTGGGGAAGACGCTCAGAAACAGACGATGGCTGTTGGCCGTCTGAGAGGTCAGGAGTGAGGAAGTCAAAGGTCAGATTCTTGCTGAGACATTGCTAATGAGTCCATTCATTTAGCATCAAGTAATCACAGCTGTGCTGAACATGTTTCAGCCTGATGTTGTTGTTGAGATCTTTTAAAGGTTGCTGGTATGTCAACGCCTACTACTTTGAAGAACCGCTCCCTGCTACTCCTCATGCTTTTGCTTTCTCTGCGCTAAAATGAGTCAAATAAGGTATAGAATAAAACCTTTGATGTGTGAGTGATTGTAAGCATCCATGTGTGCGCCTAGTTTGGTGTGATACCACATCTATAATAGACTTTATTAAGCTTGGCTGAGTCCCAGTTGGACACTATGATTGAATAGATCTCCTGTATTAGTGGTCCAAAATCAATTGTCTATTGTTTTGTTATTTTCATATTGTTGTTCATTTGGCTATTGTCTCTGGTTATCATTTGTTTCATTTTGTGCCATGTTGGTTTTTCCCTGGACTAAGTGCACTTTTGAAACATAATTTGGTTATGACTGTGTGTGCTGCCAGTGTCCTTATATAATAAATTCTCTATTATCCTGGGACAAAGCTCCCAAGACGATTGTTAATTTTTTGCTGCTATACAGTTGGCTTCCCACATCATATTTGCATGCAGACTGTGGCAGCTTTCAAATTAGTCATTGTTTTATCAGTTTTAGTTTTTGCTGTCATATAATATTTTTATGAGTAAAGAGACTAGTGAAAGTGCAATGCAAATTTGATAAAGTGATAATAATCAATTACAAGTAAAAGTCCAACCTTAAGTATTCAAGAATCAGCAAAATGTAAATGTACTCATATCAAAAAGTATTAATTATGCAGGAAGAAATGTCCTTATCAGTGTCACAGTTTTATTTCTGATATTTGATTGTTTAATGTTATTGAAACATTAGTGTGTAGTCAGCATTTAAAGAGAAAATCAGTGTTTAGATTCCCCCTTCTGCTTGTTTCCTGTGCACCTGAATCACAGCCAGTATCACCAATGAGTGTAGTTAGGCTTGGTGAGAAATGTGCTGTGTACCTGTAACCATGTCTAACAATGCATGTCATTGTCAGACGTGGGCACCTCAACAGCTGGGTCATCTAAATCAGTATTTATTTGTGTCAGATTAGGTGTATACTTCTATACCACTGCAGCAAAGTGAGAGGTTAAACCTCTGGACATCAGCAAAATCGAGAAATCATGTTTTTTTTATTTTGATGTAACATTGACATTGATTGTTCAGATATTACACTTTTTTTGAGGATAATATCCGGCTCTTAAGCTGTTAAATCCGTCACTGTGTTCACCAGCTAATTACTCACTTTGTTTGGTGCTGGGCAGGTAATGCAATATTTGTTTATCAGAGATTTGCCACTGAAAATAAACGTCTGCTGCAGTCACAAATAACAGTGATGTGAGCCATGAGTTAAGAGCAATTCGCTCAGAATTGCACTTAACAGCAGTATTTGAATACATGTAAACCTACTTAGTTGATTTCCACCAGATAGAACGATAATTTTGTTGCAATGTATAACATCAGCATAGTTTGACTGCCACTTCTGTAGGATAAATAACACATGTGATCCCAGCGTTACCCCTGACCACAGAATGTTCTCACAGGGGGACTGCTGACATAGTTTAGCCATAGTTTAGTTTGACTAAGCCATTAGCATCAACTCACATTACCGCAGCAGCAGTGATGTTAAGTCCGTGTGTCTTTGTCACCCTGTAGTCATCAGGCACCACTGTCATGGTGGACATAGCAGTGATGGGAGAAGCTCATGGACTAATCACAGACCTGCTGGCTGACCCCTCTCTGCCCCCCAACACTTGCACCTCTCTGCGGGCAGTCAGCAACCTCCTAACCACCCAACTCACCTTCCAGCCGCTGCACCGGCCACGCCCTGCTCCCCTGCTTAACCCCAGCGATGCCTACACCTGCTCGGACTCAGAGGAGGGACCTGAGAAAGGAGAGAAGACATCCATCCACAAGGTAAAGAGATAAGAGATCATGATTTAAATTTTACTGGTAAGATATTGAATGAAGGAAGCCTCGATCAAAGCAAGAATATTTCACTCAAATATCAAAAGTCAGGCTTGTTAATCAAAGGTAGTCAAACCCCAAACACAAAACAATTTGGAAACAGCTGAAGTAATCCTTAGATGGAAAAGCAGTCCAGCTTATTAAGGCCAAATGATTTATACACCACACAGCGCTCCTCACACATGTTAATCTTTTAGCCCATGTTTCAGCTAATGAGTGCTTCCTGCTCTCAGAGCTTTTAGCATCAAATGAAGGAGAGTATTTTCATAGAGTTGAGTGAAGAAAAATATAGCGCGTCTACTGCTCGGAGCACTGTTCTCCCTTTCATAGCCACAGCTGTGTCAACATGACAGATGTGCAGAGCCAGACAGTGTGTGTGTGTGTGTCCGTGTGTGTGTGTGTGTGTGTGTGTGTGTGTGTGTGTCCGTGTGTGTGTGTGTGTGTGTGAATAGTGTAGAAGAGAAGAGGCAACGTGAAGGTGAACACATCTTTCAAAGGGTTACAAAAAGGGGATGAAACAGGCCCCCCACCACGATTATGGATCCAGCTATTTATCTGAGGAAGATTCCTATTCCTCGCTGATTTTGAGGCTGGTGTGTGGTCAGTGGCTGTGATGCCATCTCTGCCAATTGCTTGTCTGACAGGTGTATTTTTACATCGCATCGGCTAAACTTTGCAAATGTTGCTAAGACAAGCTAAGCCTGTGGAGTGGCTGCACTCACTCCCCAGAGACGACGTGCCCCGCCTCTAACTGCCCATGAGGAGAATAGAAGGGGGAGTAAAGGTGGTTAGTGGAGGAGTGGAAAGCCCTTTGCTTGCTTTTCTGCCTGCTGGCTAAGAGTTTGATCTCATTCGTGGTGCATACTGATGCCTTTCAAGCACTTTTCCAAAACTCATTTATTGTCCTACACAGGGCACACTCGCCGTCCTGCAAAATAAACATGCAGTGCTGTACAATCAAGAACTATCTGCAATATGTCACTTTCCTCATTTAAACAGTTATAGAAATAAGTCCAGTTCTAATTTAAATCAACATTGGCAGCAGCAGGCAGCAGCTGTAATTTTTTCATTTTCTTATTTATTTATTTTTTGGGAGGATGGCCTGGTTTTGCCAGGCAACTGCCAATGGTAGTGTGTGTGTGTGTGTGTGTGTGTGTGTGTGTGTGTGTGTGTGTGTGTTTGTGTGTGTGTGAGTGTTTCTGTGTCATGGTTGTTTCTGCTTTTGGTTTGTGTCTCCAGGGCTTTTATCAAAGGATGGAACAATGGAGCTGTGAAATCATACTACATTTCCAATATGTTCCAATATATATATATTATTATTTTTTAATTGTTAATATTTATTTTTTTACACAAACTATTCAAAATATGTCATTTCTGTCCTTAAATCATTGTCATGCTTATAGCTCTGAAGTGAATGTAAGTCAGTGAAATGTCCCTGAAAGTGACCAACACCAACACTCTTGTGTGAGTGTATGTGCATGCACTCAGTGTATGACGCCTTGCTGTGAATGGGCTCATTCAGGATTCTGAGGCGATCTTTACTAGGTCACCCTGCAGAAGGCTGAGAGAGAGAGAGAGAGAGAGAGATGCCATGTTTAGTGCTGCTGTGCCAAGCTGCTGCACAGTACCAAACAGATGGAGGCATCACAAGGGCACAGACCACTGGGAATCCCAGAGAAACAGCAAAGGAAATAACGATCTGAATCTGTAAAATGCAATACTCACATTGTATCTAATATTATACCATAAGTTGCATTCCTGGCACAGCTGCCTGCCAATGTCCTCTGCCTTAGTGATGACCGCAGTGTTGATTCTCTGTGGATGAAGTGAAAAAAAATGTGTCCAATAAAGAAAAAAATTTAATCCAAGTTATATCATCTGTATCATTTGTTTAATCTTGGGCAGATGCAAGAAAAACAACTTTCCCATCTAGATGATCCATTTGACTGGAGAGAAAGTGAATAAGCCTTAACTTTATCTTACAGGTGGGAGTACTCTTAGAGCTTTTATCTGAATGCAAATACAATTACAGCCATGTTTTTTTGACTCTCACACTTCATCATCGGTAAAGATTGTCTTAATTTCCAATATAATGATGACCAGAGTTTTTCAGTCATGTTAACTGTTCGTGTATATATTTTCTTGTGTGTGTGCGCCTGTGTACAGCGTCTTAGGCGGAGTCTCCACCCTGGTCTTCTGAGGAGGATCTCTTCCACGTGGACCACCACCACCTCTGCCACAGGCCTACCCACCATCGAGCCCGGGCCTGTCCGAAGGGACCGGAGCGCCAGCATAAAACCCTACCATGAAACACTCACCTGCAGGTACATGAGCTACAACCCAGCATACACCTCTTTTGTCTTCTGCAGTTTTGCATTTACAAATGCAGCCCTAACTCTTTATTGTCTGCTTGCTGTATGATCTCTATGTTTGAAGAAAATCTCCAGAGTTTGTGATTCAGTACTAACTAGTACAGTGCAACATTGTGCTACAGGTATACATGACTGTGTTACACACAGTGGATACCACAGCATGACACACACCACTGAAGGTTATGAGATGTAGTCCCAGCAGTGTGGCTGTAGTTCAACCAAAGGCAGCAGCGTGAGTGAACAGCAATGGCGCAGCAGTTTGGAAAAGGATGTGTGTGCAAACGGAGCCAGAATGGAAATATGCCCCACAGGCGAACGCATTAACCTGAATAACTAAGACACAAATCAGCTCTCAGCACATTAGCACTGAAGATAGCATGAGGCTGGGGCTACACAGAAGGTTCATGGTTGTACATGGTTTGATACAGGTGTTTTGGAGTTTTTTTTGGGAGGGAAAGATATTCTGGGAGGGAGGGGTGCAGGTTATGTGTGAGTGCTGTTAAGTGTTTGTGTGCGTTCATGGGGTTTTGTGTGCCTGTAAGCATGTATGTGTGGTGGGGTTTGTGGTAGTTGCACTGTGTTCATTTAGTACTTAGATGAATGCAGTGAATCAATATATCAAGACATGTCAGTCTCACATTCTTGAAAATACAACAAAATTATTTTGGATTATATCTTAAATAAACAGTGTTAATTTATTAGAGTAGCTATAATTACTAACTGAACTATTTGAGTATGATTTACTGTGATCAGTCCAGATATGGTATTCTTTAACAATTGAAAAATTTGGGTTATGTTTTGATAATCCTAGAACAGCTCGAGAAATAATGTTTTTTTATGAATTTCAAAGAGGTAGAGAGTGGAAATCCAGGTTGGAAATTTTTCAGTGGTGCATGTTACCTCAATTTGAGTTAACATGCATGCAATGTTTTTGTGATGTGGATGCGCAAACAGTCTAGACAGCACGTGTTCCCTGACTTTAAAATATTAACTATGCCTCAACAAGAAAGAGTCTCCTCATGTCTCATCTACTCTGTTCAGTGGGTCCCCTGTTGAGTTTGTGTCATGGGCACAAAAGTCTTCTTGTGTGTGGTGTGCCAAACCAAGGGGCACAGTTAGGACATAGTGCAGGTTTGTTTAAATGTGTGTATGTGTGTGCGCAGTTGTTTTTTAAAGTTAATTTAAATTTCAAATGTTGCATAAAAACATTTGTCTCTAAACTGAAGCTTAATTATTCATGTGTAGAAGAACTGAAGAAAACCATGTCTGATGTCTGACTGAGAGACGTGGTGAAAAACAGCCGGTTTGGATTCAAATAATACAGCGTAAACTGACGATAACCTTTGTGCTGCTCAGTTGCATTTGTTTGCAAGTTTATGTGCACACATGCAGAACGGCACCAAAATGTATCTGGTTTCTTCCTTTCTGTATTTTAACTATAAGCTTTATGTCTGGAGCCTGAGATTTGAATCAGCTTGCTCATGTATTTACTGGACCAGTCAGCAAACATTTAGATAAAACTGCAAACTCTTTAAAACTTTTACATGTAAAACACAAGGTGTTTTACATGTAAAATGAGGCATGACTCTGCAGCTGCATGGCCTATTTCCCACCTCCAATTAATTTACAGTCTAATTTTGGAGAGCAGTTTTGGAGAAATTCAATGTTTCCAGAGGAGTTGCCATGTTATTCTCTTTTTTTTTTTTTTTCTTGTTTGGAAATTTGAAGGAAAGACCAACCAGAGTGCAGCAAGTTGTGCATTTGTCCAATTAGGTGTACGAAGGGTTGATGTTGGTCACTAATTGAAGGGTACTGTCTTAATGTACTGAGTGTAGCTGGTGTAGATGATTTACTGTATCTTCTTTTATGCAGTTAACTTGAAATCTCTGACTCAAGTTATGTAGTAGTAGTCCATGTTTTTACCAGAAAGTAGCCTATTGTAGTGTGGGGATTTATTTTGATGCAGCTCTTAGTTTATTGTTGCTTTACTATAAAACTGAACTGTTCCCGTAAAAACATGTGGCTCTTGTCTTCCAAGGTAATAGTTTAAGCCAAGCTGCCTGGGCCGTCTAAGCAGCCAGACATTTTCTGCAGCTGGTGTGATCGACACACCTCCAGTATCTGCTCAGATTAAAGATTAATCTGAGTAAGTATTGGCACATAAGAGGGCTCCTCTCTAAATATTCATTAAAAGTGGCAGATTAGTGAGCTGCTGCATCCATCAGGATGGATCATGTAACACAGGAGCAAAAACAACTTCAGTATCTGCACAATGTAATAATTTTCTAAAATAATAAGCATGAAATATGAACTGATCCTTTTGCAGAAACCTGGCCTGTTCACACCATAAGGCCAAAAGTATATGGACACATCTGTCCCTTCATACAATAACATATATAACTGAGTACATTCTTTGCTGGCCAGAAAGACAGACATCAACATCGGTTGATATAAAGATATTGGTTTGGTTTGGTTGACCAAAAAAAAATAAATAAATTGTTTGTGTAAAAAAATATTTTTACTTATTTGTGTAAAAAATTATTATACACAAAGCAGTTGTGACAAATGATATAAACAGAAGTTAATAGAATTCATTGCTGTAGTGGTCAAAATAAAGACAAAGTAACATCTGCTTAAGTTAAGGTGATGACATGCAGATTTAAACACATTTTTACTCATTATGCAAATAGTGCTAAAGCGCTCAGATCTTTCCAGGTCCTTTCAAACCTATTTCTAAAGATTGTCATAGATTCCACATTGCAGTTTGCTCATATTGTATTGTTGACATAATGTACTAGAAAACTGATAGAAAAGCCTTCAACTAATTACTAACTATATTGTATTACTGTACTGTAAAAAAAAAACCCACACACACACGTTTCATTTTGTCGAGTCCTCTGAAGAACTGTACATGCTGCGTCTGTCAATGACTTGTTTGGGTCTGTTTCTACAACAGCAGTGTAATACTTGAACAAGTTCTGTAAATGTAAGCACACTGAGCAGCTTCTGTACACAAAGCCATGTCGCCTGGTCTTCAAGCTCAACCCAGCCCAGCAGCAGGCACCAGCTATGGCCACTTATGGTGGTGTGAGTATAAACAAACACCTGGGCCTCTCCCCCGTCACCAGAACCCTACGATTAAAACACACACACATACACACACAAGACACACGCTCAGACACACTGTCACAGCTGCTTCTTCTGGCACGGATTATGCAGAAACAATTGGAGAGTACAGAGAGTCTCTGGGTTTAGTTTACTGCAGCTGAGAGGGCTCTCTTCTGACTAACACTTCATTTAAATGTTGTTTTTCTGAAATTAAAAAGAAAGCTGGTAAAGTCTCATGTCTAGCTAAAACACACTTAAACAGGGCCCGTGCTTAAGGACTACTACTCACTGTTGTTGGGATCAAACCTGTGATGATCTCTTAGCAGTCGGCAATCTGCCAATACATTATCCCTCAAGTAGGTCTTAACACTGCGATCACAAGTTTTAGTGTAGTAGGAGGGGAGTGCTTTGTAATTTATGTACTGTAACCTGTATTTGTCAGTGTTATCCTGGCCAAGACAGCAGGAACATATGAATTTGTTTACAGATCAAACAAAACTACAATAACCATTCCTGATTTGTAATGAGTCTTCTCAGAAAAGTGAGAGACAGATTTTTGGGGAAGAAGAGAAAGAGAGAGAGAACACATGGAGGGGAGGTTGGGAGAAAATGAACACATGGCTTCAATTGCCTTCTCTCTGCTCCATCATCAAATCTGTACGATCTTAATTAGGACATTAGGCTTCTCTTTTTTCTCTCTCTTTTTTCCATCATGTCAGCTCTCAGTGACGTACAATGTTAAGAAGGAATAACACCAACATCAAAGCTACAATATCGGATTTTTATCGGACAGACCCGGTAAAAAAGGGCGATTGAATACCTTCCATTTTCCTCGGCCCCAACCACTGTGCTGTTATCTTCTTCACGTCATCTGGCTCGAGAGTAGGTAGATTACTGGAAGCAGAAATAATGGCTGCTGTGTTTATCGTGGCTTGGACACTGTCCGTTTGGGCTCTGAACCAAAGGTAATCTGTCAACCTGCTGTGAGTGGTTGAGTATAAAATCTGGGAGTAAACTGCAGCAAAGAGCGAAGCAGGCAGAGACCAGTCAGAGATTATTACATGGCTTGAAACATTAAGATAAGCAACATAGGTGGAGGAGAGGTGGCGGGGCTGTTCTCAGAAAAAGCAGACAATGTTGCAATTTATAGGCTGCAGAATTTCCTATTGCTGGATAATTAACTTGATTAAGGTTCATACTTAGAGTAAGAATGCCAAGGTGAGTTTGTTTTACAGTTTGTAAGAACAGGAGAGATTTTCCACTCCAGAGACAGACTCTCAATTGACTATTGTACAATGCTTTTTTAAATTTTAAATTACCTAATAACCAAGAAACCAATGTTGATCTTTGATTTTTATATGATGATGGTGTTCTAAAAGGGCACACAAAGCTACAGTCACACATGAAATGATATACTGACACACCAAATTTTAAATATATAACATAAAAGTAATTTTCTGTCTAATCCATGATGAAATAATCATTAACTGCACCCTTAAATTTATCTGAAGAGTGTTTATTGACAACACATTTAAAATGTTTTTCCTACTTTGACATTTTTGATGTTTTTGGTTATATATTATTATTATTATTATTATTATTATTATTATTATTATTATTATTATTAATAATAATAATAATAATAACAACAATGATAATAATAATAATAATAATAATAATAATAATAATAATAATAATAATAATAATAATAATAATAATAATAATAATGATAATAATAATACATACATACATACATACATACATACATACATACATATATACATACATACATACATACATACATACAACTCTACTCAGACCACAATCTCTCTAATAAAAAGTGTTTTTATTAGCCACACCACAGGATGTTGGATGTTTCCTCACAAACATGTTTGCAGCAGCAGTTACCTTATTCCCAAACACCTCATTTAAAACAAATGATGATGTCATTTTTAGGAGACAGAAACAAACACATACAGGAATATATATTTTATCTTCACACTTCGCACAGGGTCACGGCACTGTAACAGTGCAGTGCTAAAATACTGTAACCACACTAAAGCACTTTAAGTCACTTTCTACCTGACTGACAGATTCCTCAAGTGAAAATGGCTGCCCTTCTTATTTACATTCTGTGCTGAAGGCTTGATGTCAGTAGCTGAGGTTATTCTGCTGCATTAGCAGAATAGGAAGAATGTCTGCCAGTTCTTCAACTTTCATTAAAAGTAAACCTTTTAAGCCAAGCACCACTGCCTGCCCAGACCCCCCTGACAATAATGTACTAACTGTTCGCCCGCCAAACTATCAAACTATTTTATATTCCACACCTGCTAGGCATTACACACCGTGATCCGACCTGGTCGTGGAAACACAACAGAACTTCCTTTGTTGGGGCCTCAGGACCATTAGGTAGGGTGGGTACAGCTCCAAAGTGTTCAAGAAACAATTTATCAGAAGGAGATAGACACACTACAGGCCTTTGTGCTCCCTGTGACACCATGCTCTAATGGCAGGCATTTCCTGCTCCAAGAAGGCAGGTTTTACAACATTTAGGGAGAGGTATTTTAATTGGAACCACCTACAGCCTGACAGTGGCCTCGGTGGAGAAACATGGAAAAGCTGTTGAGAGCAGCTCGAGAGGCTCCCCATGGTGTCATGCAGCTAACTAACCAGCACAGGCCAGCCCAAGTCTCTTCCCGTATAAGATAATATTTGTCATTTGATTTATAAGCCAGTCAGTTAATGTGAATATTTTCATCTGTTTCTAAGGTTGTGGCGAGCAGCACACTGTTCCTGTGGCTGACACTGGTCTGTCATAAATCTAAAAGAGGGTGGGCTCAGTTTGTAATGAGTCAGTTATAACAGCACCAGTACCAGCAACTGTTTCACATTTGTTTTGTTGTGTATTCTCATTGCATTGTGTTAATGTGTGCATCCATTAAGCCCATTAATGAGATTTTTTTCTTGAAGCATCTGTTGAACGTCTGTTTCATGTGGGGACAGCACTGTGGGAATCCCATTAAGGTTTTTTTTTTTTTCTTGACAACTTCTGCCGACTGGTTACACATCAAAGACAGATGTAGTGAATGGCGTTAGTCCCAATTCTTTGGCACATCTACCAGCACCAGGGGCTTGCATGCTTTGTTTTCTCCAAGCAAACATACATGTACTGTTCTGCATTTGTGCCCCAGTGTTTTTATTTCAATATTTTGTGTTGATTTTGGAGTGGACTAACCAATATCATGATGAAAACCAAACTTAGTCACAAAAATATTTCATTTCATTTTGTTTCATTTTCAATTCATTTCTTATCCTTTAAAAACTAGAAAATATATTCTTGCTATGTATTATGCTGTTAGGATCCATGTTATCTGAGATTTGATTGCAAATCTCAGATAACGTGGATCCTGGTAGTATGTTGTTTTTTAATATTTAACTGTCTTTCACTTTGGTGCCTGTACCACAAACTTGAACGTGTTCTTCTTGAAATTGATTAATTCTGACATGTACATGCGGTAGCTGAAAAATCAAGACAGCAGTGTGACAGCAGGGAACGTCATGTACAATGGAATTAAATGAAACACATCCTTCTTTGTTCCTTGTCTCTAACTTCTAAAACTTCTCTTTTATACAGCTGTGGGAGACCATACATCAGACTGAGCCACGGGGAGGGCTCTATAGACAAGGGAGACAGGATACCACGGTCAGGTATGCTCACAGACTTTGTTCTTTCACCACCACTGCCAAACAAACAAGAAAGTGACTCTTCCAAGTTTCTATCTGTTGCATTGGCCTTATAATGCAAATGCGATTCCAGATAATACTCATCAGCTGAAGGTAAACATCAGGCTTTGGTCTCAATCACTTAAAGCCAAGAAATGCTTAACAAATTCACCAATTTGCAACAACCAATCAGTAAGAAATCTAGCAGTGAAAATGCAGACATCCGAGTTTCTCTGATGATACAGTCTCACAGACTTTAAAGCAAAGCAGCCACCACCAGATATGTTTTGAGTCGGGGGCATGGCAGCAATCAACGAAATGCAGGAAATGTTAATGAACAAGAGCACTCACCATCTATGGGACTTTCAATTTGAAATAATTTACTATAATAAACTGGGATTAGGGGAAGTGGTTTTACCAGAGAAGTGAATCACAAGCCCCCCACCCAAAAAAAAAAAAACAGATGATATGAATCCATTGAAGGAGATTAACAGTGGATTTTCCTTCAGGCAGCAGTGTGACAACTCCTTTTGTTTTGTTTTTTTTCCTTTTACTAGCAGAGGACCAAGTGGTTGTGTCATCAGACTATGACAGCACCCACGAAGCCAACCACAGTGACAGCAGTGATGTAGCACATACAGAGGAGGACACAGAAGAGGGAAAAAACCCTGCCCAGAATGTCATCCTCCACCCACTAATACCTCCTGAGGTAGAGTGAGGCCAGACAGACTGACTTCAGTCACATTATTAGCTTCTGATACAGTAGAACTTTAATGACGCACAACCAAAGGTCACACTGGAACATACATTATTTACACTGCATTTTCACGTCTTACATGTCATTTGTACAGGACAAACCAACACTGGCTCCAGAGCCATTAATAATGGAGAACATAGAGCCTCTGATGAGTCAGCTAAACAATTGGAACTTCCCCATCTTCAGCTTGATGGAGAAGACCAATGGGAAATGTGGGCGGATCCTTAGTCAGGTGAGCATCAATGACAGTGAATAACTATTTGCTTATTGATCTTCAATCATCATTTTAACATGTAAAAGCAGCACAAACCATTGAGATTCTTTGTGACATTATGTTTCTTTGTATTCATAAACAGTTGAATATTTACATACAACACTATAGTCATATTATTTTTTGATTGCAGATTCCAGTATGATATAATTATTGAAGCATTTTTACTTGTAATATGTCTATTACCCAAGCCTGGTGATGTTTACAGACTCGCTGACAATTTGATTTTTGTGTTTCAGGTCTCCTACAGGCTCTTTGAAGACACTGGTCTGTTTGAGACCTTTAAGATCCCTGTAAAAGAATTCATGAACTACTTCCATGCCCTTGAGAATGGTTATAGAGACATACCATGTAAGCTTTGACATCTCTCTCCTTGTTATATTTAGTCACTTTGCAGCTGTAACAATGAAACCAACCACTAGAGGGAAATATCATACAGTTTCTTCTTGTGTTAGTCATATAGGATACATAGCAGCCCTTTTGTTGTTATGAAGCGCAATAGCAGCCCAACAGTACACCCTGGTGGAGAAGTTAACATGCACTAAGCAAATGTGTTTATTTTATTTTTAACTGACCCAGATCACAACAGGGTCCATGCCACAGATGTACTCCATGCAGTCTGGTACCTCACCACACAGGCTGTGCCTGGTCTCCCCAGCCTCATCACTGACCACGGCTCTGCCAGTGACTCAGGTGTGTTGAGTAGCGCACACATGCAGACATTTAAATGACCTGGTGGGGGTGCTGGTGTTTACGTGAAATCAACAGCTCCATAAAAGTGTATTAAGTTAAGATGCCTTTTAAGAACAAATGAGCTCCCTTCACTTTATTGTTCAGGTTTTCCAACTTTTGTTAAGTCATTTATGACTGTAAAGATTTTCTTTAACTAGGCCAGACCTTTATATTTAGATTTTTCCATCTGCCTGCAGCTTCACTGCAAGTCATCTCATTAATGTCATAGCATCAAACCTGCAGGAGTGTGTGTTCTTATCCTACTCACAGTTTGTCTTATCTTATTCAGGCTTTTGGCACTTGCATTTACGTATCAAACACTATTTGAAGTCTAGAACAGCATGAAATTAAAGGCAGATTAGAGTTCCCTCTCACCCATATTTCCATAACCTCATTTGTATGCCTTACTGGGGCCATCCCTTTGATCCACATATAAGTGGATTTGAATGCTAGAGTGTGTTTTTGTGTGTGTATGTGCTCAAGAGTGCATTCGTGTGAGTGTAGGCATATGCACATGAACGTACAGTATGTGTGTTTGTGTAAATTCTGCCACCCTGCTCTTCACCCTACTCACTGTCTGTTCCCCTGCGGTTAGACTCCGACAGCGGAATAACACACAGTCATATGGGCTTCCTGGTTTCAAAGACCTACACTGTGTCAGAAGATGGGTATGGCTGCCTGTCAGGCCTCATACCTGCTCTGGAGCTCATGGCCCTTTATGTGGCTGCCGCAATGCACGACTACGACCACCCCGGGCGGACCAACGCTTTCCTTGTGGCCACCAGCGCCCCACAGGTACATGCTAACAAGTCTATAATATAGATCAGTAGCTGGATTGGATCAAACTGCACAAAACTTAATTTGCCTGATTTAATGTTACCGCACTCTCAGTTTTTCTTTTGAATCAACATCATGGGCATTTGATTGGCAGTGAAACAGTCATAGTGGAGGAAAATTGCCAAACTGTACCAACAAAGGGGAAACAAATCATCAGTCTTTTACAGTGTAATCAGACAATCACCACCTACAGTAGCTCCTCAATGTTTGTCAGATGTTGACAAGTCAGGAGCGAGGAATTGCACAGTTTTGTCTGAATGGAGACTGGATATTCTGTTTTATCAAATATCCTAAAGTTGAGGGAACAGGGTGTCATGATACTAAACGATTATATATCTATTATACGATTATATCAGCAAACAGCAATGTAGTACAGTGGCCCAATTTTTATTGAAAGTACTTTGGACGCATTATGTGGTTTACCCATTTCTTCCAGTGTAGAAGGACTCTGTTAGGATATAAGTTAAGTATAAGTTAGTTTTAACACCTAATAGCTATTACTAGTTGTTGTGAATTCTGATCATGAACATTTGAGTCACTTTTTATCCATGTCTATTTAGTACTGTTTGTGCAAGATTACTGGATTCATGTATAGACATTTTTGTGCATGTTTATTGTAAATGTAAAGTGTGTGTGTGTGTGTTCGCAGGCAGTGCTATACAATGATCGATCCGTTTTGGAAAACCACCACGCTGCCTCTGCCTGGAACCTCTTCATGTCACACCCAGAGTACAACTTCCTCGTCAACTTGGACCACGTGGAGTTCAAGCGTTTCCGTTTCCTGGTCATTGAGGCCATTCTGGCCACTGATCTGAAGAAGCACTTTGACTTCCTAGCTGAGTTTAATGCCAAGGTAGCTCCAAAAATATTGTTGTTCTATGCTGAGTATTAAAAAGATATGGAGATAGATGGGGAATAAATCCCTCTCAAGTAACTTTTCGAGTGACCTTAAAATTTTAATGCTAATTTGAAGCCAATATCAGCACTGGGTTGCCCATCCACAGATATGAAGTGAAAAAATAAAGTTAAATCTTAAATAGTTATTTTATTGTGCTGCCTGTCTGGGAAACTTTAAATGGTAGGAATATTATTCAGTTTTTTACTTCTTGTTTGGTTGAGTTTGGTTGAGTAAGTGTATTCTAAAGGTGGTGCCTTCCTCATACAGTCATACCTTAGCTTTCATATTAATATATATTTTAATATTCATTAAAATGCTTTTCCAGGAACATGTCTGTTTGTGCATCACATTGCAGGACTTGAAATATGTTCAGCAACACAAAGCACCCTGCAGCTTTTCAAGAACTCGTTCAAGTGCAGACAGAATGTTGGCATTAGGTTTGAGGGTCTTGGGGTTTTCCATTGTGAGTATTAATACAGTGGAGGTGTTCGAGGGCCGGGGCCTGTCAGCTAGCATTGAGTTTGCTGGCCTGGCAGCAAAAGTAGCAGCAATGTTTTTCAATGTAGTGCACTCTTCTCTGCTCTTCCAGGAAGCAAATTAGCTTTCTGTGAAGTACCCATCAAGTTTTGCGCTTGATCTCCTCAGCTTCCTGGGTTATTAAGTTAGGATTAAAATCTGAGAGTCCATGGACATCCTCCTTCAGGTCTGAAGCTCTTTAAGTATAACTACAAATTATGGATTTGTTTGAACGTTTAGTGTTTAGTGCAAGCTCTAACTTCATGTGTGGGACTGTGGTCATGTTCCCTGAAATTAGTTGATAATTAAAACTTTCACAGGTTTAATCCATAGATCTTCATATATAACTACATTTTACAGAAACTAAAAATGGTCATTTAAAGCATGGTGATTGTTAAACAAAGCATCTCACATGCTTATGGGCTTCATGATAGAGGGAGAAGTAACATGTAAAAAAGGTTCAACTCCTCATTGATTTTGTCTCATTCACTGTGCATTTCAGTTTTGCTGTGTGTCTTCTCACTGACTAGTAATCCCTCTAGACAAACACACAATCTTTCAACAGCATCTTAATGACATCTCATTTACATAATATCTACAAGCCTCACACTGTGTCCACCAACATGTTTGTATGTTTAAAATGTCAACGTGTGCATTTGTTGATCCTCTAGGTCGGTGATGATCCATCCACAGGTATCGATTGGTCCAATGAGAATGACAGGTTGCTGGTGTGCCAGATGTGTATCAAACTGGCTGATATCAATGGGCCTCTGAAGTGCAAAGACCTGCACCTGCAGTGGACAGATGGCATTGTCAACGAGTTCTACGAACAGGTGTGTGAACCAGCTCTGTATTCACTAAACTGACGGTCAGTGTGTCTATTTTGTGTAGAGGACACATCAATGCAACCACCTGCACAGTGTAATACACTATAGTTCAATACAGTAACATATGTTAGCACTTCTTCCAGTGAGCCCGGGCATCAGTGAAGCTGTGGCTAGAAGAATATAACATTTATAAATATGCAAATAAATAATAATCCATCTATCTGAATAGTTAAAAACAGAGGCCTGTATCTGGACTTGTGTTGTTGCCCTAAAAATTAGCATTTAAACTATATGTCTTCCGGACAGAGCTCACTGCTAACCTGATGATTTTATAGTATATAAGGAAGATTTTCAACAACTTCAAACAAAGCATCTAATGAAGGCCTGACAGCTGCAGCATAGATGGACCATATGATCCAAAATCTAAACCTATAGTTATCATAGAAAACAAAACTCAATTCAAGACTGCACAAGATGACATCTAACTATCTATCTAACTTTGTGCCTTACCTAACATATCTATCACAACCATAACCTCAACATAAGCCTAAGTGTAACTTTAACCCTAGAACTAATCTCTTGACCTTCACCTTAATCAGTACCTTGGGTAAGTGTGAGAAGCACAATGTCCTTTTTCTTCAAATCAAAAAATTACACTGGTTACAAACACACACACACACACACACACACACACACACACACACACACACACACACACACACANACACACACACACACACACACACACACACACACACACACACACACACAGAGCGAGGCAGTAAATATATTTCAACTCCTTGAAATAGCGAGCAGACAGAGCACAGACAAACAGAATGACTCCTGAAAGCATGCTGAGTGTTTCAAATGGCTGCTTTATTTTGTCTCTAAACCCATACAAGCAAGTATAGAAACTGAAATACATCCCCCCTTCCCTCTTTATTTTTTTCTCCACATAAACTTTAGGCTTTGAGACTGAGTGATTTTACCCCAATCAATTCATTTTTCATCCAATGTCTCTGACATTTTGAGGTAGTAATGGCTGTGCTCCCTCAGAGCCGCTATTGTGTGAGGAGCTATCACAATACATGAAAAGACATATAAGATACGTAAGCATATCATGTTCAGTTATGTGCTCTGCTTTTATGTTCTAAATTTACATGGTATTTGCAAATCAAAGGTATCTGGAATCATTTTGCAATAAGGTGATAAGGTGGTGATAAGGATTCACATGTATGTTTTCTACATATGAATTTATTGTCAGTGTAGTGAAACATTTTAACCGGTGTCATTTTAAATATACAGTGCTGCTGTAACAAATAGTATCTAGTAATGGTTTTAGCCTAATGCCACCTGCAATGACCTTTGTTACAGTATGTCCCTTGGCACTCAATGGCTGCTAATTGCCTCTGGGCAAAGCACACACTCCTCGGGCCCTTATGTGCCCTGGTACTTCAGTTTGGTGACACAACTAGCTTATTACAAGCCACTCTGAGGTCTAAGGGATAGACACAGAGAGCAGGAGTGTTAAGAGAGAAATGCTCTTCAGGGCCAGGATTTCAGTATTGCTGGATGTGGTGACGCAAGCAGGGTGTCCAGGCAATTTTCATTAAGGTGCAACATCCTCTGATTATGCTGACGGCCTTGAGAGTCCAACAACCTTGAAAAAAGAAGCAAAGAAACATTACTTTTATGTTCAGGCATGTATAGAAAGCATACACAATGTCATTCACAAACACACACACACACACACACACAAACACTTTGCTATGTAGTACAGAAAGCATATTGAAGGAACCTTGAGGCTGACATTTGTTCACCATGATAAGAGGTTTTCTAAAGCTGATAATGATAAGTGACCCTGGATTTGGAATCAGTATTATCAGTAATACTGGTTAAATCTCTGGTTTTACAAGTGCTGGTTCTCAATAAATGCTACTGTATTCCAGAGATGATCACTTAAATTAGTTCATTTGGATAGATGAGTTAGAATACATCACACTACTGTATTTACAACACTTCATATGAAAAGATGTGATATATTGATTAGGGAGAGCTAACCTTGTAGTTCTTCAGAACTCAGTTTCGGATGTAGTCATGGTGACAGCTGGATCTCTGAGCTCCTCTTTCTGTAGTTTATTTCACCCATTTATGTCTATTCACAGGCCCGGAAATTCCATCAAATGTCATATTCACCTGAAATCCCATCTTTTGATGACACTTATTGTGTTTTACATTAGAAACTCAATGCGGGGACAGAGGCACTATACAGCACAATTACTGTATGTATGTATGGGATGACTTTAGGGGGCAGTCACCAAGGCAACCAGGAAATCTGCTATAGCTTTTGCTTATTTCGAACCATACAGACGTCACTGACAGCTTACATGTTGCTGCCCCTCACTCGTCCTTCTCTCGATCTATGTTTTTAGCCCTTTGTGTAAATGACTTTCATTTCAGCTTGCAACTCATTTCAAATGTTAGCGTGTGCTTTATATACAACCTGATAGTAAATTATTGGTAAAACCTTTTTGTTTAAAATAATTTCAGAGAAGATAACATTTAACTAAAGATTTGTATGAAGGTTCCTGGAAATTATGTGTAATGTGTAATTAAATACTAACTGTAGGGAGCACAGAGCCGCTGTTCAGATCTCACATTTTCAGTTAAGCATGTACAACACATTAGTCTGCAGCTAAGTTCACAATTTAACATATAAATAGATGTGTAAAGTCTGCAATAATAAATAAATAGTAAATTTGATCTTGGATTCAAATGTATTTTCAAGGAAATAAATCTGGAAATTAATAGCATCTTATAAACCAAACACAATTTATTGTCTGCCTTGGTTCTTTCTAGAAGACATAAGAAATTACAGGCATAACAGATAGAGTTTTACCAAGGTATTATGTAAAATAAATGTGCTCTGACATTACCATGGTGAATGTCAATGGGGTTATCGCTTTATCAAGCAGGCAGTTCTTCATCTTGTTTTCATTCATTTACATTTTGACCTCTCTGGGGGCAGGTACATAAGGGCTTGGAGCAAGGACTCAGCAATCAAGTCTGTGCTAATAGCTTCTCACCCTAGCCTTCAGAACCCAGAGTGATGCCAGGTTAAGTGAATCACTTGGCATCCCAGGTGTAAAATAGTCATTGATTAGGTGGCTAGAATTAAAATGAATATGGCTTAAGCACCGGTATGACCAGTATGAACTACTGCAGCTTTCAGCTTCCCTCTTTTGTTTCACCTGTTGCATAAAATGATTTTCTTTGATTTCAATTTTCTGATGCAGTCAACACCAAACTTCACAATCTGACACTATTAATACCCTAAATGATTATGAAACAAATGATTTAGTGAACTATAAAGTATAATTTTGAAAACAAATAATTTAAGTCTTGACAGACTTTGACTTGGCATTAATCACACCTATAACACATCTGGTGATGAGTTTTTCATTAATGTGGATAATGCTTTATGTAGGGCGATGAGGAGTCCAGCCTGGGCCTTCCCATCAGCCCCTTCATGGACCGAGCAGCACCACAGCTCGCCAAACTCCAAGAATCATTCATCACACACATCGTGGGACCATTGTGCAACTCTTATGACTCAGCCAGCCTCATACCTGGACGATGGGTGGAGCCCAACCCAGAGGCAGAGGAGCCAGAGATCACGGAAAATGAGGAAGAGGATGAGGAGGATACTGCAGAAGAGGACACATCCACCAGCTCAGAGGCATCACGTAAGCACTTTATTTAGATATTTAGAATTTATCTAACATATTCATAACTTTTACAAGTTTTATATCAACCATTAGAAATAATGTGTCACATCATTCTCTTTAAACAACACAACTAGTTAGTCAGTGATGGTAATATGATTGCAGAAAAGTTATTAGACAATAATGGATTATAGTACATCTCATTAGGACAGTGGCACTACAGTAACCAACACCACTGTTTAAGCAAGGTTAGGTACTATTTTCAGTTTCTGAAAGTGAGAACAACAGAAAAGACCTCATAAAAACATATAAATAACAATGAGAATGTTCGAGGCTGCAGTTGATGTCAAATGTGCATCAGAAAGGTCACAAATCACAACAGTTTCTGAGACAAAAACAGTTTGTCGTAATGTTTATCATATGTCTTTAATACAAGTCATTAATTTTAAGTTGTCAGGTTGTGCAAAATGAATCAACAAATCCTCTTTTTTTCCCAGAGAAAGCAGCTCCCAAGAAGAGGAGGAGAGTGTTCTGTCAGATCACGCAGCACCTGATGGAGAACCACGAGATGTGGAAGAAAGTGATTGCAGAGGAAGTCCAGAAACAGGGCCAAGGAGCAGAGTCTGTCCATTTAAACAATGTAGCTGAGCCTATTCTGGCTATTCATGAGGAAGAAGAGGAGCAAGGCAGCAGAGAGGAGCTGGTAGAAGGAGAGGATCCAGAGGAGGTAGTGGAAGAACCAGAGTGGTCTGTGTCCCCACAGGAAGAATCTAAACCTCCAGAGGAACTAGAGGAGGGGGGCCCACAGTGAAAGAGCCCATGGGAAATATGGCATCGGTCAGGGCAAGGACATGAAAAAGTACTTCCTTGTTTCTTATCCTATCAATTAACTCCTGTTTTTGCCAGCACATCACTTAGACACAACACTGTAGATGTTTGGGAAATGTGTGCCTATACAGAAAAAAAAAGAGTGGGAAATTTGTGTTTTACACATTTTATCTGAATATCTGGTTTCACCAAACATTCAAAGGAGCTTTCCATATTGCAATACGGGATTATTCGTGTACTTTGGGATACAGACTCTTTTGCTACTGTCAAGAGAAGAGCAAGACTGGTTGCACAGACCTCAACCTACTGTGGTAACACAGGACTGCAGAAATTTGCTGCCAATTTATACATAATTATTTTCAGAATGCAATTATATATAGACATCACAATTACTTGTACTTGTGTTTCAATTTTAGCAAGAGGTTTTGAGGTCTCACATGGGCCATAATATGTTTTTTTTCTATATATGGATTGTAAAGGGAGTTAATCAAATGAGGAACATTGGTGTATCTTTCTTCCTTTCAACTTCTGCCAAAATTAATCACTCACCTATGGGCTTTAGCATAAAAACACAAACCATCATGCATTTTGTGTTTTATATTTGTTGCCAAATTAAGTACTTTATACCATTCAGTGTAGCCATGTTAATTTAAGGAGGGAGAGTTGAGGCTCTTTACACTCTGTATGTGTGCCTGGATGTGTATGTGTGTGTGTGTGTGTGTGTGTGCGTGTGTGTGTGTTTAAACTAATGTGCTCATATGCACAATTTTTTTGCAGCAGACTTAGACAAAGTCAGCCGATTACCTCCTATTTGTGCCATCTCTGGTCTTCAATCCCAAGGTAAATATAGCAATCACTGAAAGATTGACTGTCCCAAATGCTTTCGTGCAGAGGCCTGTACTGACACAGCAGCAGTGGGCTGTTGGAAATGGATCTGTGCTAATAAGACAAAAAAAAAAAAAAAAAAAAAAAGGCTGTATACACGATATACACAAATATACACAAAGTGTCAGTGAAATACAAGGGGAAAAACAATAAAACAGATATGAATTGATATCAATGATATGAAAACAGCATGAATTCAGGAAGTTTAATCTATTAAACAAAAATCCCCCAACTTATCCTTAGGAAGAAGACAAGGGTAGAAAAACTAACACATTATACTTTTATAATCTTTATTTCTCCTTCTTCTTATAATCTACACTTACTGGTCCTCATTATGTAAATACCTGCAAATAACATTGACCTTTAACCCTCAGGAAACCCATAACGGTTGAAATTCAAAGTAAACATTGGAATAACCTGTGAAGACGCCTGTGAGTTGAAAACATGGAGGGAGAGTAAGCTACTTAAGAATACGTTCTTAAAATCATCTTTGCAGATAAACAGTTAATCTCTCTGAATTTCTCTCCAGGCACCTCAGGGAGATATTCATTCTCTCACCTTAAAGAGCAGAGAGGACTTTAGAGTGCATTACATGGTGACAATGTACAGGGAAATTATTCAGATAAAACATAAGGAAAATCCACCCATGGTTGATAGAGGAGCAATCCATGCTGTTTCTGGACATCAGCTACTTATATGGCCAGTTTCAAATCCTCAGCTGTGGTTCATGACATATTTAATAGGGACATAAACCCTCTCTGTCTGAAGCTAACTTTTATAGCTGTTGTATCATTAAGTGTTGGCCAAGATTAGAGTGATGGCTGGTGGATGTGTTATTATATCAATTTCACACATTGAAATGTCATTTGGAATTTCCCATTGCCTGATGATTTGTCACTAATGTTCAGACTGTATGTACTTTTTATCAGTAGCACAATGTCGTTATATTCAGACATTGTCACATTGTCTATCTATAATGTGCATCTCTGGGTCTTCATTGTTTCAGAATCACTATGAAAACACAAAAAGTGAGAATGTTAGTTTTAGTCACAGTTAACAGTTGAAATCATGACTAAATAGGAAAGAGAAACAACTTTTCCAAAACTGAAAAAAAAAAAATTAAAAAATGTGTCCACATGTGATGATGATTTCACATAATCACACTGATCTGGATAACATTATAAGAGTGGTAAAGAGGTAAAATGTTCCAGTGTGCTGTAAAACTCAAAACCCTTTCTTTAAACTAAGACAAAGCCATGAGGTAAATCAGTTACATATAAATGTCTCAGATGAATATCCCACTTTCTTTTAATACTTCACATTTACATAGAAGACGTGTATGAGATACCATGAGTAGATCTTAAGTTTAATTAGTGAAGCGCTCTACACTAAGTTGTTGAGTCAACTTACGGTCACATACAAGTGCAGTGAGGCAATATGTAATGAATTATCCACTGCTAATCTTCTCAAGTTCCTATGACCTACATGAACATCTAAGTCTCTTATGGGTTGGTATCTCATATTACTGTCTTTAATAATCTTTTATTCCTTTTAGCTGATCGTAAAAAGGCAGAACAGCACGCAACAACCCATAGATTGGGTTGAGTTTTCCCTTCCATTGTAAATTACATTGTAAGATGTAGGTGTAGAACATCGTGTTCCTGGTTCCTTGCAGATCCTGCATTAACATACTATTATTTCACAATGTTCCTGTCTGCGGTGAGTTGCACACTACAGCGATAATGGACTGTTTACTGCTGCCCAGACTGTGTTAGAGGGGGAGGAACTCAGTCTACTGCAGCTTAGAGTCGAAGGTTGACCCACTGATAAGAGAGGCATTAGACAGAGAATCATTAGACAGAGAATCATTCATAATCAAATACAGTATCAGATCATAATTGTCAGAGACCACTGAATCTGAATGATTTTATTGGCCTCTGATAATAATGTGTTGCCATTGTATGCAACATGCCATGTTTTCTGTATATTGCCTGCAATTCATAATTAATGGGCTACAATGATCATTATGGACACAGTAGTACCATTTTCTTCAGCTTCTGAAAAACCTGATAAGATATCACCAATGTTTTAGAGGAAAACTACTGGATTCAACACAGACATCTTGACTGAAGTGGCCCAGAATTAGAAAAAAAAATGTTTTTCTTTTATCATTTATTGGGATAGTGTGACTTCTATTTTTAGTTTCCATCTCAGCTTATGCTTTGTGAATGTATAGATACAGTATGTGTGTGAGAGAGAAGAAGAGAGTGTGTGTTTGTGTCTGTTTGAATTCTTCCACTGGCCTCTCTAATGTGACCCTGTCCTGTATTTGACTTGTTGTACTGTTCACAGGAGGGGAGGTTATTACTTCTGCACACACATAGAGATGGTGATGCAGTTAGAAGTTCTTCAACCCTTCTCAGATACATTGATGAAATTGTTATTCACAGAAGGCCGAATAGCACATTTATTCTTGCGCTTCCTCTTTGATCTACACAATGCTTTGCCTGCAGACATGAGACTCTCACTTGCAATGGTGGAAGAGCATACATCGCAAAACATCCCTCATCTTTAAAGGTGATGGGATTCTGTCCACTGTGTTAATTTGTTGATGACTTTTTTTTTTTTTTTTTTTTGGATGATGCATGCATTTTCCCCCCCAGTCACATCAGTCTCAAGTCAATACTTACATTTGAGCTGATACAGTATATCAGTTTTGATAGTGTATGTTTATGTGTTAATTGGTTTTATTTGATTGTCATACTTATTCACACACGTAGCATAATTGTAACCATGGGAACCAAACAAGCTTTACAATTATGTAAACAAAAATGAGATGAGTATTTTTATATAGTTGACACGTGATTAAATAATTAATTGCTTTCTTCTCACTAGTACCTTGCACTTGCCACATGTACTAATACTTACACAAGGAAGAATATGTCCAAATACACAGTATTTGTGAAAGTTAAGTCATGATTTTCCTTGCAGGTTGATGCTCCATTTTGTACAATACACATATATGCTGTACAGTAAAGAAATTTTAAAACTACAAAAACTCTTTTAGATATACATTATTTATTTTTACCATTTTGTAATTTAGACACTATACTGTAGCTGCAATATTGCCAGACTTACTGGAAGTGCCTATATTGGTATTATGTATCATACAGTGAATATATTTGAAGATCATTAGAAGTTGTCACAAACTGAACCATGTGGATGTTGTAATGTGAATACATTGAATTACAAAACTATAATTTCTGTGGTATCCCTGTGTCTGTGCTGTGTTTATTTTTCAACTATTGATTTATATCTAGAATATGTTTTATATTAAAATCTACAAGATAATTCATTCATTAGATTCTAGGTGCTTCCTAAAGTGTGCGTCTAAGTCTAAAATACTACTAGTGTAAACCTACTTGGTTTTCTGTAATCCTTTTAATTGTCTGAAGTAGTACATTGTTGTCTGTATTTAAACCTTAAAAAAACTTTACATTTATTTAAGCATTGTTTAGTCCAAAACAATTGACGTAAACACTGAATAATTTTTTAAGTGATTTAAGTGCAATTATCAAATATTTAGCTATAGTGACTGTTTGAGGCACAACAGACACTCCACAATCCCTGTGTGAGCACAGGTGTCATTTGTCTTCCTGTGACACATTAAAGTTGAAGGCAGCTATTCTAAAATCACGGTAAACAGTGAAAACACATACCTGTGAAGATTTCACACACGGAAACAAAAATGAAAAAATAATTTATTGATAACCAATAATCATTGTTCTGCCGAACAATGTTGATCTTCAGCAGCATTAAGCAGAATGGTTGCCAGGCGACACAAAGACGCAGCCACACAGACGCAGTGTGACAGGAATGATTATTAACATTTATCTGGACGTCGCCATTAACCGTGCAATTGTTGACGCACAGCATGTTGCTCCAGCATATTCACCTCATGTAGTTTGGACTCAGGTCAAATTACAGGGGCAAATCACATTTATGCCCCATTACTGGCGTAGTTGACTCTTATAGTCAGACCTATCTTCACAGCCTTGAGTCGGCTATTATAATTCTGCTACATGGGAAACAAGACTGGGTCAAAACCTCGTCGGCTGTATGAGAACAATCCCAGTGCAGATAAATTAGACCTACTGTTAAAAATGTTGAATTGTCTGCCCTGATCATGATATTATTGATATATATTACCTTATTGTCATTACAATAATTTTAAATTTCCACATAACAACGTGCATCTGTGGTGGAAATATCCAGATGTTTAACACAAGCAGTAAGTGAAACAAGTAAAAAATAAAGATTTGTTATTGAAATTTCTAGTAAAAATACTTAAGCGTCGTTATTATTGCGTCACTTCCGTCTGCCATCTTTGTTTATTTAACGGTCAAATGGCTCCATTTGATTATTAGTGAAACGGGTCATGAAGTTGTTTATATTGTTCAGCGACGAACGCTTCTTTGTCAACAAGAGGTGAGTGCTGTCGTTTTACCGGCTGGGTTTTAATTCGTTAACTAGTTTTTAGAAATAGCCGAGTAACATCATTCATTTCTGTCCTACATGAGATGGACAAACTGTGCTGTCTTTGTCGTTGTACATTAGCCTGTAACATTAGCTCATCTGTGGAAAGCTGTTTATGCTAATATTAAGCTACAGGCACTGTACCGAGATGAATAGCTACAGCTAGCTGGTTACAAAAACACTTGATTTGAACAGTGGAGGTAGAAACTAGTCGGTGTGTTTTCAGACTGTTCATTCAGGTGAGTAACTATTACTCATTCAAATTAAAGTTGATAGAGTCCAGACTATTGATCACGTAAACTTTGCCTGAGCCATTTTGTTAAATAAACCTCTCTATCTGATACAGCGGCAGATTCTTATTAGCATCCTGTGACACCTGTATATTCACTGTGAAGTTTAAATTATATTTTGTCCTGAAAGAGAACATAAAACAGATCATTTATAACATATGGTGGTATCACAGATAGGGCTGAGCAATATGAATACATACACTATGATTACTGTGGCCCATCAGAGATTTTGCTGTGTCTTTGATGCTGGAGTAGATGTCACTTAATATCTCAGGGTGCATTAATCCAGTATGGGCAATGCTGGACATCAGAAAATATGACTGTTTTATACAAATACAAATGTTTAATATAACATTGTGTAAATGTAAGTGTGTCTTGGGCTGGATTTGTCAAACACACAATGACTGTGTAATTATTTTATCCATGTTTGCTATGTTAATATTGCCCACTCATAATCACAATTAAAATTTCACCTGTACTAATGTTACATTTCTGAAAGAAGGCTTGTTTGTTTGGTTCTCTAGATTATGAATTTTCTAACAGACAAACAAATGTGAATATTGTGTTTGTTGATCTCGAGTATATTATTTTTGTAAAGCATCATCAAAGTCATCAGGCAGAAAGCACAGAAATGTCCTCCTTACCTGGCTGCAGCTGGAGGCATTAATATGGAGAATTGTAGCACCTTAACCAATTCTGCATCTTACTTTGGGTATTTAATAGGTCATGTGAACCTTCCCCTGAAGCCACAGAGAGAGGCGTGGACATGTTCATAACAAGTGGGCCTGCTGTATATAGACCAGTTATCCCCATGGCAACTGAGAAACTTGAGAAATGAGATCCGACCACCTGGTGTGTCAGGAAGCTCAACGGGGGAATTATGACCTTATCTAACGAAGCATATTTATTAGGGTGGGGGCTTTGCAGGTGCATTGGTTCCTTCTTGTTAATATGGGGTTTTTACATTTATTTTTTTTATCTGCCTTTAATGAAAATTGCTTTGAGGTTAGTTAATCCACATATGCATTTCTGTTTAAACAGAAATATTCAATTAACTTTTTGTCCTGTATTGCAGCTTCTCTCCAGGCCTTTTTTGAGCCAAAGCATGCTCTGCAATTTGTTAAATTTAGTTTTCAGGCAAAGCATTTGGTATCTTTTTCTATTTGTGAGCCTTGATGACTAATTTCAATCAAGCTGACTGCAGTCATATGATGTTGGGTCAGTCTTGGACTTTTTTTTCCACAGAGCAGAGTTTTAAGACTTATAAAGTAAACAAAGTTGGACTTTTTTTAATACCATATTTATCATTAACATTGGCTTTAAGGTCACATGTTGTCACTATATTTGAGGAACACAGGTCTATCCCCACAGATCTGCAAGACGTGTCGATGAAAATATGATGCATTATCATCTGCATTTTTTTTTTTTTTTTTTTAGAATAACTGACTTGCTATGTAATGCAGGGGAGTTAAATAAGCTTATGAATTCAATTTCATGGTGACTGAACAGTTTAAAGCCCTCTGTGCACACCATTATACTCTAACAAAGTTGGTAAAGACACAAACATGGAGTGGTTCAAAAATTCAGAATCATATCCATCATATTTTCTCGGCTTACGTGTGTGCATGATATGATTGCTGAGCATATTCTTTTTCATTATCTAAATCATCCTTGAAAGCTGCAAACACCACACACCGATGGAAGCATAGGGGAACAGTTTGTTCACGCATGTTGTTTGAGCCAAATGATCTTGGTCTAATCCATCGGTTATTCATTGCGGAAATGTGAGTGGTGGCTTCGCGGTGTCATTTTACCGACACACTGCAGATGTTTGCAACAGCATTTCGCCGTTCTCAGTTTATTAGCGCTGAATGAAAAGGTGGGAAATGGTCTGGCCACTACAAATCGCAGCTCTGTTTCGCGCGTCACGTGTGGCTCACAGTCAGCACGGTGCTCAGTATCCACCCTGTCGTTGCCAATCAAACACAACACACCGCTCTCCGCTGCCGAGGAGCGTGCTCTGTATGAGTGGGTGACTTGATGGTAACAAGGGTCATTTCATGCGGCTGAAGCCTTTCAGTGAAACGACAGGACATTATTCTTGCATTTTTTTCCTTTTATATTTTAAATAAGTAGTCAGGGACATTGTGAAGAGAAAGGCCTGAATCTCCGAGCTTGGGTAAGTGTCATGATGTTTTTCATCAAGATTTACTGTCATCAAGAATCATGCGGATCCTTTTGGTTGTTTTGAAGACTACATTTAAGTGAAGTAGCTGCGATATGAGTTCAGATAATTGCAGATTGGAGGGGGGAGAAAAATCTGCCAGTGTCAGTGAAGCATCAACTCTGCATCACTTAACCGGTGCAGTGCGCAGAGCTGTGCGCGCAAACAGAAAGGGCTTTGAAGAAAGAACCCACAGAAAATTCATCTCGTTTCCAAATGCGCGTGTGCTATCCAACCGAGATCACGTGATTGCCACTAGTTTATTCCTTGATATATATTATTACATACATTTTCTTTGAACTCAGTGGTAGTTTTTTTCTTGTTTTTTGTGTTTATGAGGCATCATAGTTGAAAATAGGTGAAATAAATGTGAGTCATTGGGTTTCAAAGTGACTGTTCTCCAAGAAAATTATGAATTGTTTTTTCCACCTCTGTGATTTTGAGCTTAAAGGCCATACTCTACACCAGCTAAGCACTGGATTACTGTCAGGAATCTTGATCAGGAAGCCCCTCGCTGCTTTACAGAAAACTGATCACTATAAAAAGCTATAGAGTACATCAGATTCCCAGCAAAAAAAAAAAAAAAAAAATGAAGGCCATGCTCAGGAAAACAGCATAATGTGAAGATACTGGACAGAGGAGACTACAGCTGCATGGCTGGTGTTTAGCATGGTAGATGTTACATTTATGAAGGTTGATCGCTATACTGAAAATCACTGATATGCACAAGGGACTTATTATCACATAAGAGTTACAAAAGACCTTAAATATGTAAAGTACCTTTACTTACCCCTACTCCTCCCTAATAATTGTACAAGGCGACTGAAGCCCATCAATAGCCTCTGTTAGTCATATATACTTCAAAACAAACATTTTGAAAGTATGAAATATTTTCACTGTTGTATGTGAAATATTTCACATTGTGTTGCAGTTAAGAAGATTGTTAACAACAATAAAGTGATTCTTATCATCAGATGATGCTCTATGTGCAGTCATATTTTTCAAAAAAAGGAAGCCTAACTCATGCAATACACATACAAGGAGATCAGTATAGTTTACAGTTTTGCTGTGCTCAAAAGCCTTTATGTCGACAACTGCAGCTCCATTGTTTTTTCTTGCATAGTTCAAAGCCATTCTTTGGTTTGGTGCAAGGAGGAGGGATCCATAGGGAGTTGTCATGCCACTGAATAAGCTCAGCCTCTTAAATAGTGTCACAGCTCTGCTCTTTGCACTGCTCTGCTCTCTCTTTCTATGTCTTTCTAAACCCTAAGCTCAACAGACTTATTATCTTTTGGTGAATGAAACAACACTATTTTGTTTTCAGTCAGACTTGTGGTAAAGATAAAGGGCCTTGTGACTTCATCAGGTTGTTGATGGTGATAATGAATGATCACAAGTTTCCATGTGCACTCAAAACAGTATCCCTTGTTCATCTGTAGTATTTAATGCATAGTAATACTTGATTAATTTTTCTACAAGCTCTGGCCTTTGAAGAGATTCTTCTAAATGATATTTCCTCTTTCTGATTGTTTTAAGACACAAAAGTTTACCAAAGCCATTCTTACTGCCCTCGAGTTTTCACTGCTGTCTGTTTGGTTTATTCTGAAAACACTAACCTGTTTTCTCCTTTGTTTTTTCTTTCTGTCTGTCCTTATCACTTAGACTATACAGTATCAGTTGTAATCAGTTTCCGCTCCAGTAGGAAGCAGCTAACATGTTTACTACTGATGTGAAGTCTTCCTTACGCTTGTTTGTATTTCCCAATAGGTTCTTGAGTGCAGCGTGTATTGTTAATGTGGACATAACTGACCTATATATTAAACTTGGTGTGAATACATTCAAGAGTCAGAAAATATATGTTATGACATTGTCTTGACTTCTACTAAGCGCACTGTGCATTATGGAATCAGCAAGTAGAACCATATCACTAATGTTTAGTCTTTCTCTTCTGTTGGGCCTTAAATGCATTAAATGGTACTTGCATAATATTTTGAAAACTAATAGCTGTCAGTTGTGTTGGCTTTGCTTGCATCAGGCGAGATATGTAATTTGACAATTTTTTCATTGTCTTTACCCACTTACTACCACAATGACAGGAACCTCTTTGTCCAGGGAATATGATTACATATGGTAATTCATTGAATTTTGATTATCATGCTGACAATACAGAAGCTACGAAAACAGCATAAAACACATATGTTTACATATGGATATTGTCAGTGGAGTTAATTACTATGGATATAGTGTCAGTGCACCAGTAGCTTGAATTATTAGTGCAAGTCAGTATCAATTCAAAGGAATAGTTGGAAAACAGAAGCATTTGTCAGTGTCATGTTCATATTGGTCAGGGAGGTGATTAGCCAAGTTTAGGTCAGATTGAAAGCAGGGGAAACTGCTAATGGGTAACTGTAGCTTTAAGCATAAAAGTAAAGTGTCCCCTCCAACAGCTGTCAAACTGTCTTTGTTTAGATTTTGAATAGCTATCATCATTGGACCTGTTGGGAGTGCACAGAGCTAACAAATGGACCTATAATGACTTGCTTGTCTTAGACTGATCTGACTCGTGTCTTGTTGTGTTGTTCACAGATCTCTGCTCATCTCTAAGTCTGAATCCTTCAACAGGTGTGAGGGAGGACAACCAAAGTAAACAATCTGAAGAGAACTCACTGCTCAGGTAACACACGGTAGGAGGCTGCCATGAAGAAAATGGAAAACACAGCCACAGGCAGCTGGACTCTAGACAATCCCATCTCCTCTGCAGTGAAGAGCTCCTGCCACCCCAACCTGAAGGTATTGTGCCCTGTGGAACAGCTAGATCCCTTCTCACAACCCAAACCTTTTAAAATTATGTGAGATCTGAATTTGTGCAATAACAACAGTCTTCAGTAAACTGAGATACTTGTCTTGAGTTCACCGTCAATTTTGTTGAGCAGCAGTTTTGGCTTAATGTAAATGGTTTTCGTAATGCTGTAGTGAAAGCTTTTTTTTTTCATGGTTTGTGTGCACAAGGTACAAATTACCAACATTTCAGAAAACAAAACCATTTAAAAAAATCAACTTTTGAAGTGGCAGAGGGAGAGAAAAATGTATGAAATATCTTAGTCTGAAAAGACTGACCTAGAGGGGACACACAAATGTAAATTAGAATCATATGTGCATAAGAAACTGAGACACAGATTGCACGTGATAAGGGAATACACAGAATATGTAAAAGTCACGTATGACTGTAGGCACCTCTGCTCTACCATGATTCTTTCAGCCAGGTCATTTAAACAGCAGATTTTCTACCGACAACTAACTGAATATAAACACCTAAGGCATCCTCCATGTATGTTGATGTAAAATTATGAATGCTTTAACACCCTCTGAAAGCTTGAGTTGAGCGTGCTGCCTGTTTACGGCCAGGTGTTGAGTGCAGCAGCTCTCTGTGCCCTTTGGACTGGATATTAGTGGCTGTAAAAAAAATTCCTGAGACAAAGTTTGTGCTTCAGTAAAAGAGGTCAGGGCATAGGGTCTGTACCACTTTGCTGGATTAAGAAGCACATTGGACAACAATTAAAAAGCTGCTTAGTGAAATGCTTCAGCTTCAAGCAACAATAATGAGGAATTTCGGTCATGCTGATTTTTTTTGTCTGTGTGTGCTTCCCCGTGTGTTGCAACCCTGCTGTGAACTGCTATGTGGGATGCTTTTGATACAACATTCACTTGTTTATCTAGATAAAAGTTTTTGTCCGCTGCTGCTGTATTTTCATTTAGCCCAGATTTGGATTATTCACTGTGCATGTGTTTTACCTAGCATGCAAATACTTCAAGACAAAGGTGGTGAAACACTATTTCAGATACTTGTTGAAAGATGTTGAACATCTCTGATTTGAAAATTTAATATTATCAGAAACAATTACACTTTAATCACGTTTTTTTGTCTTTTTTACCATAGTAAAAAGCAGTATTTAACAGCAATAAACATTGCAATGCTGATGAAATTAGTCAAATTAATTAATCAAGGTGACAGCTATTCCAGCTGTTACATTGAAGTGACTTTATTCATTTTAAATTAGGTTTACATTCTTAGGTCCTTATATCTGTTTTGTTAGGGTTTGTGAAACTACACACCACAAGTACAAAGTTGGTGAAAACCAAATTAGAAAACATAAACACCATAGAATAACACAAACATTAATCATAGCTCATATCATATCGTATCATAGATAATGGCTAGATGAATGCACCATTGACCATATTAGGGTTGCCATAGTGACAATGAAGCAAGAAGGACATTATAAAAAATTGTAAATTTTTTTTTCATCTCACACTCAGCAGTTTCCATGTTAATGGATAATACAGCTACAGAGAAAGCGGGGAAAAACTGAAGATAACTGTTTATCAAGCTTGTAAATTTTCTGATGAAATGTCTCACCTGGTTTCTTAGGCTGTATACACATTACAAGCAGTTTAAATTGTCCTTGCCTTTAGGTTGAGCACATGCAGAGAGCTGGACTCCATGTTGGTAGCTCATTATTTACATAATCTATAAACAATACATTTTAAATGAATACTGAGGAAAAGTTATTACACATTTATGGAAATTCAGAGACCTCTGTTTTTAGGCATTTTGCTCAGCAATTTTATGATTGGATGCTTTTAAAGGTCAGCAATAAGTGTGTTACAGTCCACATGACCTAAAATGAGTGCAGTGCAAAGATATTAAATCCAAGGGGTGTGCAGTAGCTGGAACTAGCATTTCTGTAAAGTGTTTTGAGCCAGGACCAATAAGCCTGGTTCAAGTTTTTAACTTCATTACTCATGTTGCTCAGGAATCATCAGAATTTCTGTTTCTTTGGGCCACTAGTATTAAAGAGCCAATATTACATGTGGTTTGCTGAAAGGCCTAATACCTCACCATGTACTGTTTAATCTGTTTTTGCAGTCAGTGCCACAATCCAAAACAATAACAATTTTCAGGTTAACATGGATGGTACCAAACTATCTGCTTGTATGTATCTCTGTTACTGCAGCTGATTTTTGCATATTATATGCAAGTCCCTGACTAGAGAGTGCTGAATGTCTAATTGGCAATTCACTAATGGGGTAGATTATCATAATAAAGTAAAAATACAGTAACAAATTTATACATTAGTAATGTTTTAAATATACAGTAGTAACTGGACTTGATTGTGGTTCTTGGGAATCACTAGCTGCCTGACTTCACTATAAGTGGTTTCATAGACCACCTCCTCTGTTTAGTGATGGTCATTTCAGTTTAAAATGGTTGACTTCTTTTTTTTTTAATCAATCCTCTATGGTCAAATGTCTACATTCCTGTTCTCCAATGAACGTCCATTGTCTTTTAAAAGAAGGTGGACCGCTGAGTCCTGACCTGAAGAGTTAGCAGTTGTGATTAATGATTACTGTTTTAGTTATTAACAAAAAATGTGACTGGCTCCAGTTTCTCAATAGTGAATATTTGTGAGTGCCTTAGTGCTCTATTCATAGTATAATTATAGTAGCTGTCAAATGAGAATGAATGAAAAAGATGTGTGCATGCATGTGCATGTCTTCCAATCTTGGCCTATTTTCATTCCCAAGAGCAGATTATGGTTATCTCTCACCTGTTTCCAATTATGCTGTGTGTCAGTTGGTCTGTCAGCTCATAGTACATTGGATATGTCTATGTTCTGGTAGGATTGGCTTCTCTAATCCTCCCTTTGTTAGGGACTGTCAGTGTCCACAGGTGGCTGGGCAATAGGAGGAGGGAGCTCAGTACACAAAGGTGTATCTGCACTGCAAATTTACGTCATATACACTCAGATTCATTAGTTCACTAGCTAGTGCCCAGCACAGTTAGTGCACTTTTTTTTTTTCTTTTTTTTTTACACTTATTATGTTTTATTAGCTAAAATGAAATGAAATTTTGTTTCATTATAAAAATAATGGTCAAATTGTGAGGTGCTATTAATACAACTAATATGATTATGTTCCCAACAGGCCTCATAGATGCATTACGGGCAGAGCACTAATTTAGCATGTAATAATAATAGAAGTTAATAAATTCTTATGAAATAAAAATGGGGAGAAGAAGAAGCAAAGGATCATTTTGTCCTGGCTTCTTTCTCTATCTCTGCAGATGTTCCTTGCAGCCTTGTCCTTTGCCTACTTTGCCAAGGCTTTATCTGGCAGCTACATGAAGAGCACAATTACACAACTAGAAAGACGATTTGACATCTCTAGTTATCTTATCGGCATCATAGACGGGAGCTTTGAAGTAGGTGAGTTTTTCCTTTTTTATCCTCCTGTCTCTATTTACTCTCGCTGTTAATACACGTTTTGAAGCATTTAGATGCTAATGTTAGTAAGACAAGAATATGTCCTCAGCTGATTTGACACTATAGTGTATGTGCATCCCCTTTGTAGCTTTGAGTAGTCACTGATCTACCTAATTAACTCTTAATGAGCAAAAAATCCTTTGAAGCTACAGTATGTAGGCTTGAATATATGGATTTTGTAACAATCAGACTGAATCAGGAATATGTATATAGCATGTGTGCAGACAAAAATGACTTTACTTAATGACTTTGATCAAAACCTATACAGTTCTCTGGTTGGGTTGAGGCACATCTGTCCCTTATAGCCTGTGAACACCCAGTGTGCAGTGACCAAGATACTGTGTGTTACAAGCAGACACATGTAGTTTTTTGCAGTCAATTTTTTGAAATGACCAGAGAAATAGACACAGGGTTCCTCAGGGATTGTGCATTGAAAGACACATAATGAGAGCAATTTTGTGATGGGTGACAAAGCTGTGGACTGTTTACCACTTCTAAGTAGGTCTCATATTTAATGCCTTTGACTCGTCTGCATCTCCTCTTCTGATCATCTCAAACTGGTAGGGAATTTGTTGGTGATTGCCTTTGTGAGCTATTTTGGCGCCAAACTCCACCGACCTAAGATCATAGCAGTCGGATGTATCTTGATGTCTTTTGGGACCTTCTTGATCGCCATGCCGCATTTCATCATTGGCCGGTAGGCAAAGGATCACGTCTATGTGCATGGATTGCAGTTCAGAAATTCCATCCATGTGTTTGTTTGATGTAAGGCATCAAGTATTGTAAGCACAATGTGGTGACAGTGTTTCTTGCACTTTGAAAATGTAGTCTCTGGTGATTCACATTGGGAGTATCTAACGATACCTGATGTTTTCTCCCTTCCCTTGTTTAACAGTCACATTGGTATTTTGTACGCAGCTATAAGATCGAAACATCTGTTAGATCTTCAGTGAATTCAACCAATAACCTCTCTCCATGTCCAGCAAGCTCACCTGAATCCATCAGGGCAGGTGACAGACCCTCCATACTACCCTCTAGAGGTAAGATATGTAGTAGAACCCTTGCTGTGCTTAATCAAGAGAGGTGTCTGAGTTCATCGTGACATATTTAGAATAAGTTAAAGAGAATTTTTGTCAGTTTCTAAGACTTTGAATTATAAATCCTCACCTGATTTTTTCCGATGTAATTTTGAACTATAGGCTGTGAGCGAGAGTCCAGTGTTTCAATGTGGATCTACGTGTTTCTGGGAAATGTCCTGCGTGGGATTGGGGAAACTCCAGTACAGCCTTTAGGGATCTCCTACATTGATGATTATGCACAGTCTGAGAATGCTGCTCTCTATATTGGTAATTAAACTTGTTCGTTGTGTATGTTAGATTTGGACTGTAGATACTACAATTAAGGTCGCTCAATTTTCAAACCAATTAAGTGGATGTTCTTTACAATCATTTATCAAAATGAAAATGTTTCATATCTAGGCAACCATGAAATAATTTATTTTCTGTTGTTATTATTATAATATCATTACCAAAAATTATTGCCATGGCCAAGTCTGCTGTGCCAAGCATATATTAAATATATCCTGTGAAATATATATTGTCATTTATGATCTGTCACGCGTATAAAGCTGATGTTTAATTATAGTGTGATAATTTACCAGTGTCACATTCGTGTTTATTTTGTCTGATACAACAAATAACATCCTGATGCTTCATCCTTCAGGCAAATCAGTCAAATTATTTCAATTTTATTATCAACTCAGCGTACACAAATGTGCAGTAAAAATCTCAAATGTGTTCTTGATCTAGGTCCATATCAAACAAGTTTAAACATTTGATTATAAAAGTACAACAGTACAATGGTGGTAGTATGAAGAACTCATGCCAACTGGACTGAGTCACAGCATTTGACTGCATTTTCTATTGGCAGTATATTTAACGTGCTAAGATTTAAATTGACTGTACCAATTAATGTGATGTGTTACAGTAACAAATGGATTCTGAAAAAATAATTTATTATTAGCAGGTGTTTGTGGCTAAATCCGAAAGGCTGTCTTTGTTTTGTGTTACAGGCTGTGTCCAAACAATATCAGTCATTGGCCCTGTCTTTGGGTACCTTTTGGGGTCGCTTTGTGCCAAAATCTACGTTGACATTGGTTATGTGGACATGGGTGAGTAAGATCTGGCCACTGTCGTCTATTAAACTATGAGTCATTCATAAACAATGACTGAGTTTAGTGGGATGGTTTTATTGTGGCTTACCATTTGTTCACAATAATAAAATGTACATATAAAATGTTGTACATGACGGTGTTAAAGCTATCATCACACCTGCCAAGAGGCAGTGAATCAGGACTGGGTAAATCCTGTGGCACAGTATAATCTGACTGGAAAGCAAACAATTGGAAGCTTTGTAAACCTCTCTTTTAGTTATGTTTAAAAATATTTGAACAACTTTGAACATTTACCATTGCCTTAAAATGTGAGAGTATGCAAAGTTCTTTGAAAGTGACTGTATAGACTTTACTTAATTTAACTGAAATGACCTTTTTTGACTTCATGTGAATATAACTATATATATATACAAGAAAAAAAATGCATCTAATATAGTAAATAACTCTGAGAGGGTTTTCATCTCTTTGCAGACACTCTGACGATTACCCCTGGTGATGCCCGCTGGGTGGGGGCGTGGTGGCTAGGCTACCTCATTGCTGGTGTCATCACTCTCATGTCTGCTGTTCCCTTCTGGTTCCTGCCCAAATCACTACCGATGCCTGTGGATAAACACGATACCAGCTGTACTCCAGAGCAAACCAGGTTCATCAAAGATTCCCCAAATATGGAGCACAAGTTCAGACCTGAGGAGCCAGCAAATTTACATCAGATGGCCAAAGGTACGAAAAACTTCAGTGTTTGCAATGAATACTGAGTAAGGGCATAGTATTCAGTCAGTGGACTATTTAAGGATACATTTGCCTTTTACTGCTATCATAACATTTTTCAACTGACTTCCTTCTGTGATTAATTTCTCAAAAGACATACAGTATTCTCTCATTTTTAAGAACTTAATTTCCTCTTATAAATTCCAATTTTATTCAGATCTAAGAACACTGTTTGCAGACTGTCCCATTATAAACTCTGACAGATTAAACACATTTGTAGGTCTAATTCTGAACATCACATGCTGGTTATAGATGCAGTTGTGATCGATCAGTTAAGATTGAGTGTCACTGTTGTTTAGGTGATAAGATGCTCATGAACTTTGTAGCTTTGTGGCTCTCATATTCTCTCATGCCTTTAGTATAGACACTGGAGAGCAGTGTCTATACGAAAGGCATAATTTCCAGATGTGTTTGAAGACGTGGTATTAATTCATTTAAACTTCCCTACACAGAATTTGTGCCTACATTAAAGAGTCTTCTTGGAAATCCTGTGTACATCATCTATTTATGCGTGACCATCATTCAGTTCAACTCTCTCATTGGGATGGTCACCTACAAACCCAAATACATAGAGCAACACTATGGCCAGTCTGCATCAAAAGCTAATTTTCTCATGGGTAAGCACTATTTTGATAATTCATAATATTTACCTTGTTTCATGTTTTTTGTATCATCATTTTATCATAGTTGTAAGCTTGTTCAAAACCTGTGTTTCTTTGCTGAGAGAAAAGTATTTAGCGATGCAAAGTGATGTGAGCTGCATGGCCATCATAAGTGTTTCATGAGCTAGCTTTTGATTAATTTTTTATGCTCCAACTCCCTCATCCCTCTTAAGTAAACGCTGCAGCTTCAGGAAGACAACCAGGGTTACTGAAATTGTTGGACATTGTAAAATGACATTTAGACATTGATATAAAAAGCAATTATTAGGTCGACATAATGAAAGTGAAGACAGTGTAATAATGTAGCACTTTAATAGGTTAATAGTTAATGATGATGAGATGCATTCCATATCCTTTCAACTATCAAAAGTCATTTTCATCTTTTGAGACATGACTTCAGTTCACTTTACATGAAATATGTATTAAACTACTTTGATATGAATGAGTGTTCTGACTTTGATCCTTTCTGGGGAGTGATAATGGTGCCTGATGTTGCTCCTCTATTTATGTAAGAATGCATTGTATTCTGTGTTTTTGTCCAGGCATGATCAACATCCCAGCTGTGGCCCTTGGGATGTTCTCTGGAGGGGTTATCATGAAGAAATACAAGCTGGGCATCATGGCAGCAGCTAAATTTGCCTTTGGGACCTCCCTACTGGGCTACTTCCTGTCACTCTTTTTCTTGGCCATGGGTTGTGAGAACTCCAAGGTGGCAGGCATCACAGTTTCATATACTGGGTATATGATGTCCTTATTAAGTTATGACAATTCTACAAGTAGTCATTACAGCTAACACGCTTCCCAGGGTTCCTTCTGCATTGTGTTGCCTTTCTGTGTCTGTTTTCATATCCCGTGCTGAGTAATGGCCATGTTTTTTTATTTGATCTATTTTTCATATGGGCTGTCAATAATATATGCATTTTCTTCATGATGTCACATACAGAGTGGAAGGCTTGTCTTATCAGGAACACTCTCTCTTCTCCGACTGTAACTTGGGTTGCTTGTGCTCAGGAAGAGAGTGGGATCCAGTGTGTGGACAGAATGGGATCACCTACGTATCCCCATGTTTGGCTGGATGTACCTCCTCTTCTGGCTCTGGGAGGAACACGGTCAGACACACACACCACTCTCTTTAACATTATACTTCTATATTTCGTTGCATGTCTTCTGGCTAAGAAACAATAATATGTTAGTTGCTGTTTCATTCATATACAGTAGTTTTTAGTGCTGCTTATTATATACTGATGCCCAAAGAGTCTCACATTTATTTCAAGGACAAGCATTTTCTGCTGTTCTGCATCTTGCCCATCTCAGACACATTTCTTCTCATTTCTTCTGTTAGGTATTTGAAAATTGCAGGTGTGTGGCGCTGGCTGATACCCAACCAGGCAACCTGACAGTCACTCTAGGCCAGTGTCCACGCAGGGACAGCTGTGACAAAATCTTTCCATACTTCTTGGCTCTGTCAGTCCTCAGCTCATTCATTATTTCGCTTGGGGGGACACCTGGCTTTGTGCTGCTTGTCAGGTCTGTCGACATTCTTGTCATGGGCTTCTATGAAAAAGGAATCGCTAGTTCATTTTTACATGCAGCCTGTTTTTTGAACCAGTGTCATTTTAGATAGATTACACTTTCTGCTGCTACAACTTCTATATGATACAGTGTCACTAATGGAGATATTTTCATAAACTTAAAACTTAAAATTTTCAATTATTAAAGAATTTTGTACTTTTAAGTGTTGGGAGGTTAAAAACTGAAGTCTTTCACGGTCTTGTTTCTATAGGTGCATTAAACCTGAGCTGAAATCCCTTGCACTTGGAATCTACATGTTGGCCACTCGGACACTCGGTGAGAGCTGTCTTTGGTATTTTGTAGATTACTACACACAGAAATTTCAGAATAATTTATTTAGAATTGATCTCCAAAAAAAAACTGTAGATTGTATAAAGGTAAACAGTAAACTGCCAAAGGACTTAAAAAAATAAATAAATAAAAGTTCAGTTCACCAAAAACTGAAAAATTTCATGGATTAAGAAATTAACTCGCACTTCTGTTGGAACAAACTGTTATTACGCATTCTGATGCATTTGTGGAAACTTCTATGATGAACTTTCCAAACAATATTTTAATTTCATTGTAGAAAGAATGCCAGGACTGTGTTTGGTTGCTGGATCACAAAATCAGTGTAAATTAAGGATTTCAGATTTGATACAAACTACTAGAGAAATTGAGGTGTTGTAAAACAATTTACTAGTAGTGTAAATAGTTAATGAAAGTGCAACCTTATATTTGTATTCTATTTCTTTTTATTTCAAGTAACAAGTTATTTTGAATTGTACAACAGCTGGAATACCTGCTCCTATATACTTTGGAGCCATAATTGATACAACTTGCCTCAAATGGGGATATAAGATGTGTGGAGGAAGAGGAGCATGCAGAATATATAACACCTCAGCTTACAGGTAAATATGAGTTTGTATCCCGTAGGATGTCTTTTCAACTCACGTTCACGAAATTATCATTTATACTTGGTCATGTTGTGGTAGTGATGAGGATTTAGCTGAGCTATTTTTTATTCTGAGCCCTACTAGTTGTGTAAATAGGAACAAAACGGTGTAAGACTACCAGTTAAGTGTGTAAATGTTTTGGGGTTTTTTTTTTTGTTTTTTTTGATAAATTACGTACCCTGACAGCATTTCTTTGTGTGTTTTGCAGGATAGTGTACCTCGGTCTGACACTGGGCTTGAGGACAGTCTCCTTCTTCTTTTGTATTCTGGGTTTTTCTCTACTCAAACGACATATTAAGAGCGAGGAGAAAAAAGCTCTGACCAATGGGAGGGCAGAGCTGGAGTCACTAAGGAAAGAGGAGAGTAGCTCCATACACTGTGAGCAGTTCATACTGGCCTTGGACTGCAACCCTGACAGAGAAACTGGCTTGTGAGCCTCAGCACAACCTCTTCTGATTCAGCTCAATGGAGCAACTCAGATGTCTCCAGGAACACAACTGTGGACACTTTTCATAGCACACAGAGTATATATTTGTCCAGGTTTTGTGAGTACCTAAAATATCTGACAAAAAGTCACTTTATAAACAAGACATGCTATTTCAGGAATGTATAAATTTATGTGTTTGTATTTTTCATGAATTGAAGACTTTCATAGAAAAAAATATTATTGTGCTGTATTTTCTATGTTGGTCTTTTGTTTTTATGATTAAACTTGATAAAAATCAGCTTCAACATATGTTAATGGGCCTTGTTCATCAGCCTTGTTTTTTTGGCTTTGATTTCTTTTTCAGAGGAGATACATACGTTAAACAGGTCTGCAGACTGTGGTACACTTGCTGGAAGAACTGTGACTATAGCTACACAGGCAGAGAAAGTGTTTCTGCCTGCAAACGAATGAGGTCAGTAACCAGATCAAAGCTAGAGGCAACAAAGGAACAGCTGCCCACTGAAAGATTATCCTGTTGGCGTACAGAGGGGAAACTATCACTTCCTGCCCAGACGTAACAGAAATCATTTCTGCAGCAGGACCATCATTTCATTACTCTGTGGTTTCAACATTTAAACTTCCCAGAAGCCTTCGATATGCTCAGAGTCATCAATCATGGAAAGTTTGAATGTCTACAGTTTCATGGTAAACTCAGCCTACTGGCGAGGACTGTCACAGGGTCAACAGCTCCAGGACAAGTGTGTAAGTAAAGCTTGAGTTGAGACTTTTGAGACTAGAACTACTAGACTTAGAGGTCTGGAGCATTGGTTTAAAAACCTGACCACATTTAATGTACCTGTCATGACTTCTGTCCCAATCCTGTTTATTTTATTTTCCCCCATCAGCCAACAGACATCCATGGACTTTCCTTCCTGTACTAAATTCCCTGCACATCCACACTCCTGTTCCCATCTTCAGCCTTGCAGTCCCCTGAGCACTCGCCACCTGCACCTCATTTATTTTGTCCACCAGCTGGCTCCCTTTGTTTTCTGTCAAATCATCTGGTCATGTTTCTGCTTATGTTTTTCACGCTCCAGTGTGTTTTCCCTGTGAACCTGCTTCCTGTGTTTTTCATCCTATCCCACCTTGTCTTCCTATGCACATAACCCATGAGCCTGTGTTTTCACTATAAAAACTACCTTCATTGCATCTGCCTTTGTCCCGGTGTATTGGTCCAGGAGACCATAGCAGCTGATTGTAGGTGTATGCCATGTGTGGTCACCAGTCTTCCTTGTCAAGTTTTTTTTTTTTTTTTCTTGTTTCTTTCTTATCTTGCTGGATCCGTGCTCTCTAACATTAGCACCTTGGGCAAAGGCCTTTCTTGGTTTGAATCCTACCCCACTGGACAAATGTCCCTAGCCCATCCCCTCCCCACTGGAGTGCCCCAAGGATTGATTTCTGGGACCCCTCCTCTTTGTAATATACACTGCCTCCTTGGGTAGTGTTGGATCTGCTTGCACAGCTTCTCATATAACTGCTGACAGTACCCAGCTATACTAATTATTCCAACCCAACGCCTCCACTGTCTCTTTGTGGATCCAAACCTCAACAAAGCCTCTCTTAGTCTGAACTCCCATTCATCCCAGCCAATAAGTCTCTTCACCACAATATCAATCTCAAAATTCCTCAAACAAGATGTCAGAAACCTGGGTGTCATGTTCAATGACCAGTTATCCTTCCCTGACCATGCTGCATCCTTGTCTTTGTCATGTTGCTTTGTTCTTTATAACATCAGGAAAATCAGGCCTTACCTGACTCAGTACACCACCCAGGTACTTGTCCAGGCCTTGGCTATCTCTCGACCTCCACTACTGCAGCGCTCCTCTGGCAGGACTTCCTGTGCTTAGTGAAATCCTTACAGATGGTCCAGGATGCAGCTGCCTGTCTGATCTTCTATCAGCCTGAAAGAGCACATCACTCTGCTACTCATCAACCTGCACTGGCTGACTTCTGGGTCTGGACCCATCCAGCTCAATCATTCAGCCCTGTGCTCTGTGGTTCCCTGATGGTGGAACCAGGGACGTCCGTCTATATCTTCAAGAACCTCTTGAAAATTAATCTCTTCTGAGAGCACCTCCTCTCCTAAAAACCCTAACATGTCTCAGTGGCACTTTTGTTACACTTTCTTATATAATATCGCCTGCGAATATCAATTAATATATATAATATACCAAATAAACCAATAAATCATAAAATGTCAAGATTGCTGGGCCACCTTGAAATCAGATTGACACATTATACATAGCTTAGTAAAGTTAAAAGGCAAATGGGAGTAAGCATGAGCCCCTGAGGTTAAATGAGAACTTTTATTTCTCAAAATTTAAAAACAGTAAGTGTTAGAGTTTATCCTGAAGCATTGCCTCATTTGTTTAAGCCTATCAATTCAAACATACAGTATGCCTTGGTTCAGACCTAAAGGAAAAAAAAATAAAAAATACAAATATGGCCACTGGTGCTCTACTGCATATAGCACACAGTTCTAGTGAAATGAGAAGAAAATCCTCTGTTCCTCTAGTTACTGGTCCTTTTTGTCTTCAGGACTCTGGAGATTCTGTGGAAAAAGGATATAACCCCCTCCCCCAGTATTAGTAGCATCAACACTACATATGTTGTAATTGTGTAACTTCATGCTCATATGTGTTTTGTTTGCCTTTTACCTGGAGTTGATGATGTTCCCTCAAAAGTCTGTCATACTCTTGTGCCAGACCTTTTGCCTGCCTTTTCATGGCTTCCACTTCAGCATGAGACTTGTACACAGCTATACACACAAACAGTCCTGCATCTTTAAACTGCCCTGTATGTCATCATTGCCTCTTAAGATCAGCTTCTTTCATAATTCAGCAGCTGCATGCAAGAACAGATCTACAGTGGCCCATGGTCCTTGTGAATAATTTTTGTAAGAAGGGCTCTTTGTTTTTGAAATCTATAACTGGAGAGCATCCTGTCTGAAGGCAGCAATGATTACTCACCCTCTTCAGCAGCCTTCAGTTGACCCGCCAGCTTCTCAGCCTCCAGCTTCAGTTGTTTGTTTTTTGCTGACATTGATTTTTCATCATCTAGGAGAGCCTGAGCGCAAAGGATTATCTCTAATTACCAAGCTTAAATGGTTTATTTTAACAGCTGAGTACATAAAAAATAGAAACAATACTGTCTGGAAACATTTTAAAATGAAAAGTTACATTATACTCTGATAATACATGCTGTAACAGTAGATGGTGCCTTTTGGGGGAGGAAAGAAATTAACTGGCTTTATCAGACAACAGTTTAAATTTTGTCATCAAGCTCTGATTAACTCCATTTCTCACTTGTTTGAGCTTCAGGTTGTCGTCCTGGTGCTGCTTGGCTGCTTTGACAGCGCTGTCCATCTGTGTCTGAAGGCATGTACTGTTCTCCAGTGTGACAGCAACCTGGTTTAGTAAGGTGATAACCCGACGCATGATACTGTGATGATTTCACAGGACAGGGAAAGACAAGAATGTGGAGAAATCAAGGCAGGACCTCAGGAACTGTTAAAGTTGAATAAGTAAGTGGAGAGTTGGTGGAATCGTATAGTAATGTCTGTTGACATCTGAGAGACATATTTTTTCAGGCTGAATGTGGAAAGAAATACTCACAGCCAGAGGAAGAGAGAAAAACCAGATATGTAGAGGTTCCTCTGGCCTCTGAACAGCTTCATGTGGACGTGGTCGTAAGAATTGGGGTTCACCTTGGCATCTTGCATGGGCTCAGGCCCTGAGTACTTCTGCACCTCACGCAAAGCATCTGAGGATGAGCAGGAGAACAGAAGTGTCACTGTTGCTGCCTGGACTGGATGCACGTCAGCTTTCTTGGTATTATTCAGTTCAGTGATGCAGCTGATTGCTTACCGAGAAAAAGAACAATGAGGACCATGATCATAGTAAAGAAGCATTTGTTCCAATATGGTGATAACCAGTTCCATATTCTCCAGCTGAAAACCAACCTCCATCTACAAAGTAGGTCAAAAGGACACTGAGTGTAGTCGGCTTAACAAACGACAGATCTGGCTAGAAGGGATGAGGATGCACTCTGCTGGTAATTTGTGGGAACTGTTTTCTTTTTTAAAACCAAACTCTTTCACAAGACATTTTTTATATATTCACAAGGGGCTTCTGCACGAGATGCTGATCATTAGTTGCTTGAGGGACTTTAGATTATGTTTTAGGTTTGAATTAATTAATGAATAATTAAACTGCATTACCTCCGTGCTGATATGAAGGGTATACAGAGGATGAGGTTGACTGCTATCTCTCCATAAAGGAACAGAGCCACAGCCGTCCACTGGAGAGTCATTGTGTGATTTCCTGAGGAAATTTCACAAATTTTGTAAATTCTTAACTTATATAAAGCTTTAATTTTGGACACACATCCTTCCTTTATCATACATACTATATTTTCCATTAAGTAATATTTAGTACATATTGACATTATTAAACAAATGGCAGAGGAAGTCAGTGAAAGTGCAAGAATCTTAGTATAGTCTTGTTTTCTCTTTGCCTATTGAACTATATACATTTTATATACTACTGTAGGCCACACTACTCACATTTTAACTTTTCTAACTACACCCACCAATATTTCTCTAGGCCCAACAGGAAATCTGCATTGTCATTCATAGCCTTTTTCTTTTTATAGACTTTAAAGTCTAGTCTATATCCTCAGGACAAGTATCACTGGCTGCTGTTTTGTTTAAGAGCAGGACGTAGTCACTCTGTTCCAAAGCAATAAATAGAGTTGTTGGCTTACCAGACAAAGTTGAACGATCAGAAGAATGGGAAAGTTCAGACATGCGCTCACACGCTCACAACAGCTGCAGGGGAGCATCAGAGGCACAGCCCTAAATAAAACTGCTTGCCGATGACCTCATTGGTCAGGCTCTTTGGATTTGTTATCGACCACAACATTCAAACTAAGTAAATTCTTCATTACCAGTCCACTGAATAACTACTTATGCTACTACTCATCTACTACTCTTTATCTTTTTACTTTTGGACCAGTTTTTTCCCCTGGTTAGTGTATATGAATGTGTTTGTGTTTAGTGTCTTCTCATATTTCATGTTAGTTGGACAAAAATAGTCATGTAAAGAGTAAGGAGAAATGCCCCTTTTTTTTTTTTTTTTTTATTAACCAGTGATTAAAGGATAATGTTTAATATTTATCTCTACAGTCCTGATAGCCAACACACCAATAATTACTATGCACTATGTATTTGAATATGTTTGATTCTGACTGAGCATCTCCTGCCCAAGACAAAGCAAACACATGTCCACAAGGGGGCGATGTTATCTAATAATATATATTATCTAATAATAATATCTTTTGTACCGGACAGGGAATAGGTGAGCCTATACAGCTCTGGAAAAAATTAAGAGACCACTGCAAAATTATCAGTTTCTCTGGTTTTACTATTTATAGGTATGTGTTTAAGTAAAATGAACATTTTTGTTTTATTCTATAAACTGACAACATTTCTCCCAAATTCCAAATAAAAATATTGTCATTTAGAGCATTTATTTGCAGAAAACAACAAAAGATGGTGTTTTCAGTCCTCAAATAATGCAAAGAAAACAAGTTCATAATCATTTTTAAACAAAACAATAGCAATGCTTTAACATAGTAAGAGTTCAGAAATCAATATTTGGTGGAATAACCCTGATTTTTAGTCAGATTACATGTGTCTTGGCGTGCTCTCCACCAGCCGTTGCTGTTGGGTGACCTTATGCCACTCCTGCCGCAAACATTCAAGCAGCTCAGCTTTGTTTGATGGCTTGTGTTAATCCATCTTCCTCTTGATCACAATTCAGAGGTTTTCAATGGGGTTCAGGTCTTGAGATTGGGCTGGCCGTGACAACGTCTTGATCCACATTTTGATTGACCTGGTTGTGTGGCATGGAGCATTGTCCTGCTGGAAAAAAACAATCCTCAGAGTTGGGGAACATTGTCAGCGCAGGATAACCTTGTACGTGGCTTGATTCATGCATCTTTCGCAAAGACAAATCAGATCGGCCTTGCTGAAGCCGCAGATCATCACCGATCCTCCACCAAATTTCACAGTGGGTGCAAGACACTGCGGTTTGTAGGCCTCTCCAGGTCTCCGTCCATTAGACGACCAGGTGTTGGGCAAAGCTGAAAATTGGAGTCATCACAGAAGACGACCTTACTTCAGTCCTCTACGGTCCAATCCTTATGGTCTTTTGCAAACCTCAGCCTGGCTCTTCTTTGTTTCTCATTGATGAAGGGCTTTTTTCTAGCTTTGCACAACTTCAGCCCTGCCCTTAAGAGCCTGTTTCGAACCATTCTCACTGTGCACTTCACCCCAGCTGCCATTTGCCATTGTTTTTGTAGGTCACTCAATGTCATCCTATGGTTGTTGAGTGACATTCGAATGAGTTGGTGGTCATCCCGGTCAGTGGAGAGTCGTTTTCACCCTCTGCTGGTCTGTAGCTTTGTTGTCCCCAATGTCTGCTGCTTGACCTTGTTCTTATGAACTGCCGTCTTTAAAATTTTAAGGATGGAAGCAACCTGACACTCACTGTATCCCTCTGCCAGTAAGGCCAGAAGTGAACCCTTCTTTTCCTAAATCAAAACTTTTCTTTTCAACTCTTTTGACATCTTCAACAGTTATTTTTTGATTCCAATTACTTTTGAGGTACTACTAGCACAGTTTTTGCCATCCAACTGGTCCTATTGCAGGAGGACAGTGATGACCACAGCAGTGGTTTTTATATTTTTCCTCAATAAATAAGATTTGGTTCAGGTGATCACCTGATCAGTACCTTATTAAGTAGAATAATTTGTGCTTGTGTTGGAATTCTAAAGACACTGGAGTGGAATGGCTGCCACACATGTAGACATGCTGATTTAAAAAAAAAAAATTGCAGTGGTCTCTTAATTTTTGTATGTTTTGCAATCATTGCAGTAAATTTAATGAAAATATATCTTGTCAAGCTGATAAACAGATGAGCAACAGTGTGAATAAAGATCTCAGTTTACAGTTGTCACTGAAGGCTCATTCCAAAAGCTCATTCATTACAAAATACTTGATTGGATTTGCTCTTTTTGTATCTTTGTCTGTCTTGTAAAAAGGAGTCTAAACAGCAGTTGGCTTGCTCATAAACTTAAATTGCATAGGTGTTGCACATTAACAACAGAAACTAAGGGAGTTAGTTTTGAGTTGTTTTTTTTTTTTTTTTTTTTTACCTAATTCGGCTCCCTGGGCTATTCTGTGTATTTTGCCCTCTCTGCTGTATTCAACTTGCAAAGTGTATTCACCCGGGCTTCCTCTGTGAAAGGGACTGATAGCTGCTATCCTGTCTGACTGCATGTCTCAGGAGTGCTGAGGAGCAAAATGTTTACAGCTGCACCCTGTGATAGCTTTTTGAGAGCAGGCAAATGACTGTGGCAGAAGCGAATGTGCTTTGATTGCTCTCCTCTCCTCACCATCTCAGAGGTCGCAACTCAGGAGACTGAACAGTCATTATAGTAAAATGCCTGCAATGAGCAAATGGTCAGGCTACGGTGATAGTGTACTTGGTGGAGTCTTGTAACCTGAGAGCTCCATCTATTTTATTTATTCTCTGTCTATATATGTTTCTGTCATGTCAGGCACAAGTAAATGTGGCAATCCATATAGTCCTCAGAAATACTTTCTTAATGGTAATATAAGATATTACAATAGTACTTAGGAGTACCACATATACCTTGGAAACACATTTCATTACAATTTCCAGCCACCAACATCTACATACTATTTAATGCCTCTACCTGTTTCATGTTACCTTCATTTGTGGAAAAACTTGTCGACATGTGCAGGTGAGCACAGATGGGTTAGTACCATCATGTGTCTACCCATCTGTGACACTAATGGTGCTCTGTGTGTAGGCATAAATCCTGTGAGGCTGCTTGCGCGCCTTCAAACACCTGGCGAGAAAAGCGGGGCCTTTTTCTCCCTGGAGAAGGGAAGTAGCTGACTTTACTTTTTTTTTCCCCCTTGACTGAAGACACACAAGATCCTACAAGCGCTACATGACACAGAAACGTTTAAATACCGTTTCCTGATACCTGGAGAAGTAGTAGTATGGCTACATTAACAGGTGTGCCACTGGAACTGCATGTCCTTTCCTGGGGTGGTAGGGAGTAGTTAGCACTGTGGCCTCACAGCAAGGGGCTCTGGGTTCAAACCCCAGGCCCACGGCCCTTTTGCCTATGTGGCTTCCTCCCACAGTCCAAAGACATGCATGCTTAGGTTAAGCCTAAGGTTCAGGCTCACATCCAGGAGTGTAGATCAGGAACTATCTAATGGTGTGTAACTGATTGATCATAGCACATCAACTGAACTATAGCCTATTGGGTTCTCTGTAGACCTGTATTATGATGATCACCTTGGATTCAGTCTCTTTAGGGCAAAAACAAAGATAGATAAACAAACACAGATAACTCCTCCTCTGGTAGCATTGTGGTCATTAATGAGGAATATGGCAGTTACATAAAATCGGGTTGAACCTCCTCAACAGTGAAGACATGTTCACACAGGTGAGTTTTTATTTAGATGTAATTTTTGTTGGCTATATTTTCATCTAGCATCTCGGCATAAATAAGAAGTGTTTCCATAGAAATTCAACACACTAATACTGCTTAGCATCTGCTAAGTTGGTAGGCAGTTGTTTAGCTTGATTTAACTATGAAAAGATACAACTCTACCATTGACAAACCTTTTTTATAGCAAAATACTAGCTGATTTAAAAAATTATTCTTGGTATTTGTTGGCTCAAAAAAAAGTAAGGTCAATTAGGCTTCATTTTACATCTTTTGTGACCATTAAATCGAAATCTTTGAGTGTTGAGTCAATTAATTGAATGCTTGTGTAGTAGATTGCTGTTTTTTAATCAATTTCACTCAACACACTGTGGTCAGGAAGCAAAGAGGAGAGTCCTTTACAGCCCCAGGGCTAAGTTGTAGCCAACGTCTGGAAGGCTCTTTACAAGCTACTGAAAATATTGATTAATAGTCATAATTGTCTGGTTCTCAGATCTGAAATGTTAATGTTTGTCTGGTTTTCACAGTTTTTTGTGATGTAAACTGATATGGCTTTGGACTCTTGGTCGTACAAATCGAGACTTCTGAAGATGACTCCTTGGGCCTTGGGGAAATTGTGAGGACATTTTTTATAATCTTTCTCTGGTGTTTAATGAACTGGATGAACATATCAAGAAACTAAAAGACTCTCTTCTGCTCTCATCTTGAGCAGGTAAGGGGCCCGCCACCATATAACTGACATGACTTTTTTCTGAACCAGCTGGAGACTCATGACATTGGCTCTGATAACTTTATGATTACTTGTTCTGCCATAAGAAGAAACCCATTAAAAAGTGTGAATCAGAGCTATAAAGACCACTTTACACCTGGCATTCAGAATGTTTTGTTGTTGCATCTGGGAACAAAATACTGCTTCAAACAGTGGTTACTGACTTTTTCTTTTGTGTGGTGCAAATGCATTTAGGGCATGTCTATCAATTTTGCTGGTGAAGAAAATGGTTTCTGTGCCAGGTGCATGGTTCTTGGTTGTTCTAATTTTCTTAATTATCTATGAGAGTGTTTTCGGTGCAACATGCAATAAGCCTATAAGAGTGCAATCTCACATTCCCTTTAAAAGCCAGGTGCACATAGTGCAATGTTTCACACAGAATTAGATTCTGTTTGTTGTGAGTTGATTATATATTGTGACTGACCAGTGAGCCAAATCCTGACACATGCACACAACACAACATTTTCTGCACAAAAGAAGGGCTGAGAAAAAATGAGCTGCTCACAGCTCTACAAAGAAGTAACAGCATATTTTTAATTCTAATGAGAAGTGGCTACAAAACTTTGTCTTTTTATGAAACTGGGAAAATTTTGGTGATGAATGTGAAAATTTTACACATAAGAAGGAGCTTCTCTGCAGAGCCTTGTGTGTCATAGAGAGTCCAAGAGACATCCAAGACACATGGCAACTTTGTGCAACACACAATATACCACAAACAACACGCTGACCTTCTGAGACAGTATTCAAATGTTCTGCTTATCCAAACATCTAAAGCACATTGTCAGCACTTCCTGCTTGTTAATAACAGGCAGAGCGTATGTGCCTTGTGTATGTTACTCTCTTGATAATGCGACCTTGAAATAACAGTGACATACTGTGCCACTGACTTAAGAACAGGTCTTTGTTGGTCAATTGCACAATCACTTTCCACTCAACTTAAGATAGCAATGTGCCTGACCACACCTCATGTTAAGGCCAACATGCCCACAGGCGTACAGACGGTGCAGGTGTACTTGCCATTTATGCAGTGTGGGTGCTGGATGGGAAAATGACTGCATCGGTCTGAAACTAGCAAAGACACTTGTGTTGCACTATACAGCAGGTGTAAGATACAGCCCTGAATGTTTTATTAGGTTTCTGCCAAGTGCAATCTTTAGTTTGATGTTCCAACAGAATATGTTAAGTTCCAAGTGCAACATTGTCTTTTGAGAAAATCAATAGAATCTTTACTTCAGGAGCCCGGTAACTTCTGCCACTCTGCATTTATATTGTGGCATGAGGACACTTGAAGGAGAATGGATTCTATTTAAAATGCAGGAGACTATTTTGTTTTTAGTGGATACAAATGCTCACTAAGTAGTCTCAGACTCAAGCTGCCAGGCTGTGTTAGTGAGCTCTGTTATGGTGGTCCCATTCATATCTTTCCATGTGGGTAGAAGAGTGGCAGTATAATCACCAGACAGTAGTCATCACTGTGAGGGGAGCTGGAGGGCAGCAATTTTCTCTCTGCTGTCTCCCCCCTCACACACAGTGGTTGACACTCTGTCACTGCCTGATAAAGCAATTGGACTGACATGACTGCGTGCACATACTGTATGGACATAACTGCACATGCTGGAGTATATACACATATCACTACAGGACACACAGTGCTGAATGGATGCATACACATACACACACAATCACACACTGACTGACAGGTCCAAACACACAGGGACTGGGCATGCAGCCATATCTGCACAAAACTTCTGACTCCTTTTTGTCCTTCACATCTTTAGTCTGGTGCGATAAGAGTATAGCAGTTGGCTTCATTCTCTTCATTTCCCAAATGATGATGGAGACATCATAAAGTAATGACAAATGTCATCAAATATAAAAATCTTACACACTAAACTATCTGTGTTATACTTGATAACATAATTTTGCTTCATATAAAATCCATGATTATGTTATTGTTTTTTAAAATCATAATACTACTGTTGTCTCCTGTAGCTTGCATATAAAGTTGATTTTCCCTGTTTACCCCCCAGGAATAATTTGTTCTCTGATGTAGAGTGAATAATAATGGATGACACTTAATGTGTCATGAACTGTCTGCTCCCTGCTGATAACGACAGAGAACAGTAATCTGCACAGCATTGATTTAAAGGCAGACTGGTCTGTTATTTTCTCCAGTACAACACAATGGTGCCATTAGGGTCGAAGCAGATAGAGGTCATGCTCCATTATTTCTGTCTGCTCTTGATTCCTGGTTCCTGTCTCAGCCATGGATTTACTTTTACAGAGATTATAGGTAATATATCAGCCACATATCTTCCAACTCCATAAAGTATAACTCCATCTCTCTGAAATGTGGCTTGGTGAGAGTAACATTTGGAAAATGACCACAAGCAACAATTTGTCAAGCTGTACTGGCTGGTGTGCTCAATTTACTTTCTTCTTCTCTATGATAGCAGAATTACAGTTGAGTGTTCGCTGACCTAATGCAATAGAGGCTCCATATGGACAGAGTAATGTGATTTCCCAGGCTCTTATTCTGTGTCTGCGGCTGGATAGAGAGGGGCTCTGAAGAGATGGCATCTGAATTGGGGATGGCTGCCTAAGAGAGGGAGCCATTGAGCGAGAGCGGGAAGGACATAATGCATGTGATAGGGACAGCAGCAAGCAGCAACCTTGATGTGGTGTATGGGGGAGAAGGAAAAGGACACATCAGGGTCAAGTAAGTCTAATAAGGCTCAGACTGAAGCATCATTGAATATCTGTTTGACTGTTGTGAAGTACTGACTATTGTTTTTTTTTTTTTCTCTCTCTCTGCAGGTCAACTCAGGTTAGAGGTGAGGTTGTGTCCTGTTAACATATCCAATATTTGAACCAACAATGCTGACCTTGGGACTTGTATCCATGAAATGAGGCAGTTGACAGTGTCAGTTGTTCACCTTTTGTGTAAATTACCTGTCATATACTGATAAACAGATCATGTTATGTATGTCACATTGATTTTAACCTTCATTAATCTATTTTTTCATTTTTGTTTTGTAACATTTAAGCGCTAAGTCCCTGGTATAGACTTGATAAGTAACAGTATGTCCAGGCTCTGTGGCCTTTTCTTTGCCTTGGGTGGTTAAACATTGCTTAATGCAGCTTTAAAATTAAATTATATTGCATCACAATAATGAGATTGTGCCAAAATGAGTCATGAGTCACTGTCTAATGTCCACTGAAACATTTTACAGTGTGCCCAAAAGCTTTGGGTACTATTTTGGCTCAAGTGAGTTGCTGCCTGGTTACAGGCGTCTGAATTGCTGCTCACAATTAAAACATTTTCCAAGAGTTTCAAAGCTCGGTTGCTTCTCTTGTGAATGACTTTTCCCCCAGTTGGAGAAACTACTGAGGCAGTTGCTACCTTTTTATAGGGGGGACCAAGGTTATGAATGTGATGTAACTGTTCCAGAGCCAGAATCCAAACAAATATAGCAACAAGCATCAATATAAAAGGTGGAGCTTTCAAGGCTGCAAATGAAAGTGACCAGAAACAGCTCTGAAGTCAGAACAACACCATGTACTGGAGGCATTGCTTTAAAAGAAAAGAGTTTGCCATTTTCTGTAAGAGATTTAGAAAAGTTTTTTTTTTTTTTTTCATTTGACAGCGCTGCTTTATATGCACAGTGACAATAAATCACAAATTGTTAAATGAACATTACTCAACAAGGCATGATTAAAAGCTAACTGCTCCTAACAGCTCATACAGCTTTTATGTTGGCTGAGAATGACAAGGGAACAGATACCTGAGTTTTAAAATACATCCCCAAGAAAGAGAGAAAATGAATAATAAGTCAGATTGAATAATAAAATGTTAACAAAGTGACAAGTCACCACATCAGGCTGTTGTTTGTAAAAAAAAAAAAAAAACAACTTTTTGATTGGTTCACTGAGGCTGCAGCTAAGGATGGAAAGCAAACTGTGACCTCAAAGTCTAGTTGGTGTAAACAGTATTGGCCTTTGAGCGGTAATTTTAGAAGGTAATCAATACAAAATGATTTTTTTTCAGTAGCTGAAGCTGATGAAGTTTGGAATAGTGCCTGATATTTGAGCAGGGGACCAATTTATGCATTCACCAGGAAAGGAACATAGCTGGTAGCTGTGTATCATTGTTTTAGCAGTAACAGAAATACAACCATACATTTATATATTGATAGCCCACCTGTGATGTTTCAAAAAATTTTGAATCTTATGCATTAGACATTTATACTTTGACTCAATGTTTCATCTCATAGGTCATTTTCCTTCCCCTGTTGGCTAATCTGTCTCTGGCTACAATTCCATCTCCACTCTCAATCACAGACGTGCCCTCAAGGCACTGTGACATCCACACCGCCTGTTTACAGCAGGGCCATAAAGAACCTCGCCTGCATCAATATTCCCATATCAATGCTCTCTGTCGTGCTACAAACCACACACTGACAGCCAGAGAAGCGTCCGATCGAGGTTGTGTAATCACTTTGGTAGCCAACAGCCCTGTGCTCTCAGGATCTAAAGGGCTCTTCAATTTTCTACTGTACCTGTGACAGCAAAGGCGTAATAAGCTCATTACTGAGATATACTGTGTAATACAGTGTGCATATGCATTTGTGTGTGTGTGTGTGTGTGTGTGTGTGTGTGTGTGTGTGTGTGTGTACCTTTATGCATGTATGTGAATACATTTCACATATCCAAATCTTAGACAGAATATAATCCTTGACCTGGGGATTGTAATGAAGTGAGCTGCTGGGCTAGCTGAGCACGGCTTTATATGTTGATAGATAATGTAACTCTCTAGATTTAGTGTTAGGGCACAGACTGAATGCAATAAGCTGGCAGTTTGGGGTTTTTTTTGTAGATTATTACTACTGAAATTCTGCTGCAGCTGTATGAATAAATTATTTTTACTTATTTAGGGCAAACTCTGAGACAAGTTGAGCCAAAAATAAAAGGTTGGCTGCATTATAATCTACCAACAGCAGCCACTTGGGAAATATAATTTCACTGTTATTCCTTGACAAACAAAAAAAGACATGCACTATTGCTAGACATATGCAGGCAAATAAGACGAACCTCATTATCTGTGATTGTGTGTTGTGAACAGAAGATTTTTGCAGTAGGTTGTTATGCAGTTATGGGTTTTCTTATTTGGAGAGCATTGTTGTTTGGCTAGTGTTATTTCAAAAAACAATCTGATTTGAGCAAATGAATAATTTTCAACATTTTCCTTTAGTTTCAGTCAGTAATTTCTTTATGAAAACATATCATCTGATTATATCCTCTTTTCAGAATTAAAATATTTATTATGTTTTCATTGTGTTGAACTTGAGCATACCCCATCCCACCATAAAGTCTGGCTCAATTCATCAAACCAAAATAAGGCAACTGTAGATTTTCCATTAGGCTCAAAGAGGTTGCTGTTATGAAACAGACAAGGTTTTGAGTACATCTGGTTTATGTCAAATGAGATGATGAGAACCATGGCGTACTGTTGTGTGTCAGGAATGTAAGTGTTCTTCTTCAGCTCTAAAAGCAGTGATTGTGAGCAGTATCCCCATAGCTATAGGAACATAACATACTTTACTTTTCTACTTCCTTTCCATGCCTATTTCTCCATGGCCGGCCTGTCTGCCTTTATTGCATCCCCATACCTACAGTCTCATTTCAGCTCGAGGGCCTTGCCTCAGAGGGCTCACAGGCAATAAGGTCAGTGGTCACTGAGGACTGCAGGGTCTGGTGTCGGAGCAAGTGGCATGAAGGTGATAAATGGGAGTCATCTCACAGCTGTTACAGAATCATAAACACTTTACTTGGGGGAGAATAGGAAGCCTTTGGCTGCGTTAGGTGAGTGAACACAAAATTTATTATAAATATACATATACATAACAATTCCTACTTCTCTCTCTATTTATATACCTTGTTTACCCTAAGCTGTACACGTATTATGTATGTACACAATGTACTGTATGTTGTTACTGTTACAAAAAGCCATGCAATATCTACAGTACAGTATATGGTATATCTATGAAACCTACTTTATTTTCAATAAATAGTAATAAATTATCCACGTCTTGTTTTTGTACACTCTATTACACATATTAATTACATGACTGCTTTGGATTAATATTTTCCCTTTTTCATCATGACCTGATGTCAGTTTTAGCTGCTTTTATTGACTGTATACCCTAAAAATAATGAATTCCTTCACTCCACATCCTCAGATGACAAACATTTCTGTCGGGCATCTTTGTCCTCAAATGTCACCTTTTTGTTCCTCTTGGGATCGATCCAGGAGTTGTGGATGATGGCATTATTAGGTGTGGGATCTGCCTCAATGATGGACACCACTCTCTTCTTCATTTTGCTTTTCAAGACTTTCTGGAACTTCTGTCGAGTGAAGGCATAGAGTAGAGGGTGAAAGATAGTGGTCCCATAAGCCATGACCAGGAAGCCCAGTCTCAACTTGACCATTAGGTCACTGGGGCCCACACTCAGGATAACTGTGTTGAGCACTGTGATGGGTGTCCAGCACAGAAGAAAGGTCGAGACAATCAGGAGGGACATCCTGAAAACTCTTTTTTGGCGTTCCCGCCTTTCTCTGTGGCGTTTAACAGCCCTGCGCAAGGCAATGATTACAGAGACAGAGGTACGCATCCCCAGGGTTGGGTTGCGGCTGCCACTGCTCTGAGATCCATCCGTAGCTTCTTGCTGTGTTGTCATGGCCGTCATGGATGGACGCTTTTTCCTGCGAGCCTTCTTCTTCTGTGAAGCGTGGAAACGTGTGCCAATACGAATATTGAGTGCTTGCAGGATCTTTGAGTAGGTGATGAGCATGACAACGGCAGTAAAAAAGAAAATAGGAATCTGAGCAAGCAAATGGTAATAGAGCCCAAGTTCAGTGTAATACTGGTTAGTGTGAACCACATTTTCCACCACTGTCTGGTTCAGCTCAGCGTGGCCCTGGGCAAAGAAGCCCACCTCAATAAAGGGAACAAGGAAACTAGCAAAGGATAGCACCCAAATGGCAGCCAGCAGGGCCAGGGCACGTCCCATGGTCAGCACCCGGTTGGCTGGTTTGACTGAAATATCGTAGCGGTCAAGGGTGATAGCAAGCACATTAGCAGCAGTGGCAACACTAGCGAAGGAGACACAGGCTTCATGGAAGCAGCAGACGAGGGCAGTATCTCCCTCCAGGGAGAGCAGCACCACCACAATGGTGAGCGGGATGCAGCACACACAAACAAGCACATCCAACACATGGAGGTTCATAGTGACTATGTTACTGACAGAGCTAATGAGGTTCGACTTCATACAGTAGAGGGCAAGCACAGTGAGGTTTGAGCTCAGGCCCAGGAGGATTTCCAGCATGAGGAAGCCAGTCAGGGAGACCTGAAAACTAACAGGGTAGGGATACGAGCTGGGGGTTGCCGGACTCATGGTACGGCTGACAGGTTCAGTGTTATCGGTGACTGTGACGTTGCTCATGGTGGCTTCTTGTTCCAGGTAGGGAAGGATATGCATTATCCTGCGTGTAGAGAAAGAAAGAGAATTCATGAAGAGGAAAATGAAAAGAAGAAGACTGTGTGTGCATCTCTAGAAAACTGTAATTAACACACATCTTGTCAGACGCAATGCTGCCAGTCATCAAATGATAAGGAAGCCTTTTGAGTTAAAATGGGAAATGCTGAGAGCAGAAACTTTAATAGTGCTGGAACTTCTTTCCTGCCATTCCCTGCAGATTAGTGTCTCGTTATTCACATTGCAGGACTAACTAGTAACTATCTCACCTCAACCAGCTTCTACTTTTCTCATCACCATCTTCGATCCAACAGTTGCATCCAAAGCAGGGTCACATTATTTAACAGGATCCCTTTAACCACAAAGCCCTTTTGCTTTGGTATGTTTTGACTTTGCCGTGGCTCACTTCTGGCTTAATTTAATTAGATTTTACCCCTATTCCAAAAGGGGGATAGGTAATAAAATACTTGCCATATAAGGAACGAACTGAACCCATCATTTCTGACAGCATTTCAGTCACAGCTAAATGAGGACATCTGTCGATGGTTCATGAATAACAAGAGTTTTCTGCCAGAAAATCATGTTCACCTCATCGCCAGCAGGCTTCCAGCTCTGTGAGAAGCACTTTAGGCTCAAATAATAGAGGGACTAATGAGAGCAGCAAAAAAACACTGTTGGTGAATGGGACTGTAATTAATGTTGGGTTAAGAATGATAAATCCAATGGTATTATAGACGATGGAGAAAAACAGATTGTTTTTTGTTTTTTTTTTTTGCAATATTTACCCTTCCCTCCAGCACTATCTGAACACCAGGGCTGTGTAATCAGGCCATAGAGTCCATGTTAGATCCACCGAGACAAGCATCACATCCAAACATAGCCAGTGGAAAAGTGTTTTTGCTCCAGCAGAGCCCTCCAGCGAGGCTTTTCCTATCACTAATTGTCCCTCCCAGAGAGGCTGAGAGCCAGAGAAGCACCTGTCTGTCTTACCAAAGACTGTCTGTGGGCTGCCACCTTTTTCTTTCTGACCTCAATGGCAGGAAAGCTAAGGTATCAGCCACCTGCGCCCCGTGGATGATCGAGAATATAGGCTAATGTCCTCCACAGGCTTTTTCTCAGATCTCCGTTTGCTTTGGCGATGACGGGAGCACTGATGGATGAGTGGAACAGGGATAAGATGTCGTAGCCACCTCTTGTTTATAATGTCATGATATTCCCAGGCAGGAGAAACACAGCCAACCAAGAACACAAAGAAATACAGACTCTTTCCTCTGCAGAGAGTTGGAATGTACTGCTCATAGTACGGTCCAAATCCTTGCTTTTTGCTTTTTTTTGTCCTCAGTGAGAAGATAGCAGTTAGATCTGTAAAAACAGAAAAATAGTTGTATCCATTAGCTTGTACTCCAAGAGTTGGTCAGCCAGCCATGCAGATTCCCCAGCGTACAGCATAGTAATGTCCAGAATCAGTCCAGGAGAGGTCAGTGCGTCCGGGCAGCGTCCAGGCGCATGTCTCCCCTGGGATCACTAATGGAAAAGGCCTTCACTCTCCACCATCCTCATCGGTCTCTGTTTGCCTGGCTCCAGCCTCCATTGACTTGTAAATTGAGCACTGGTCTCCAGTTTGCCCTTTGACATGCTGTACCCTGAATCACTGGAGATGGCGCGGGTGGAGAAGATTATTAGAGTGCATATGTGTCCAGTCACCATGACATGTGTGATCACTGTGATATTTGTGGTCACCTTTATGTATATGCGCTTAGGGAGGTTGAATCAGCAATTTGAGAGAAGGTCATCCTTGTGAGGTAGTGGAACGAGGTTCATCAGATGGAGAGCTTCTTTATAGGTTGACAAAAAGGTCCCAGAGAGTACTTGGATTTTAGGAAGGAGCTGCATACAGCATCATCTGTCTGTCCTTCAGTCCCACATCTTTCTTTCACAGTGACCTGAAGAGGGGGGGGGTAATGGATGATAGAGAGATTCAGATAAGGAGAGAGGAAAAGTAGGAGGAGTAAGTGAGGGAAGTGTGGGGGATGCGTTAGTGAAAATAAACATATCCTCACCAGAGAGGCAACAAGGAAACTCTTATTAGCATAGCAACAAGCCTCTGATATCTTATCATGTTCCTGTGCAACGCCTGATGCACTTAACATCTTTCCTAATGGATTCACACAACAGTAGCATTAATGCAGGGCTTGTAGAAAAAGTAGCTGGTATTTTACATCTCAGCTTCCCATTTTCAGATGGAATATTAATTATCATAGTGTCAGGTTTGTTATTCTTTTGTTTAAATTACTGCAGGAAATGCTTAGTGCTGTTGAACAGCCACCGTGGTGCTGAAACAATCATACAGTTGTCATGAGAGGACAGACTTGCTCAGAGCTTTAGCGCAGTGTGATTCCTTGGGGAAGTTGTCATAAAGACATGTATGCCTCCATTTATGTCACTGTATGTGATCCATGTAATCTCTTCAGAGGAACATGTCGGTCACTGTTCAAGGTTGTCTGAGTGATGGATGAGATACTTTACTATATCACAATATCAGCAAAAATGAGCAAGTTTCTCATAAGAAACACAAAAGCTTGACACTTAGGAATATGATGTTGTGTAGCAGTAAAACACAAACAGACGCGCTCACACTATGGGAATAAACAGCCATCCTCATGCATAAACAAATAAGCAAAAACCTTTTTCAATGGGATGTTTACAGAAGTAAGTTTAACACTGAACATATTTTAATGAAAAGCTGGTTTCACTTTAACCATAACCATATTTCTAATCTTTCAAAAATATATTGTAGATTTTCAGGAAATTACATTGTTGGCTTCAAATTGTGTGCATTTGTTTTGTTGTGACAGAGATAATGAGTTTTATTTGCTGTGACATACGCTGGACTCAGCTGAGTGCTGTAAATCAAACCAATAAGTAGAGTGCCCCATCAAAACACAGCAAAGCTCACCATGCAGGGTAAACACAGATGCTCCGGGGCTGGTCCATACACCACGCTGCCCCCTCTCTTTCCACCTCTATAACGATCTAGGTCGACAGATAGAAATTGCTGGTTTATCTTTCAGCGGTAATCCAAGAATTAGGACTGAATATTCATGAATGCACAAGGGTCACACTACTGACAGATGTTCTCTCCTTCCCAGTCCCAGACAGAAAAAACAAGTCCACAGATTAATCCTGACAGGGATATTGGTGGGATTCTTCTTTTTCTCCCTTTGTCCCTGTTTTTCTTTTATCCATCCATATGGACTGGTGTGTAAATATTCCTCATCTCACCAACTCTCTGTTGTGCTCCCTTCCTGCATAAGTGTCTGAATAAGAGGCTAAACCATTACACTCCTGGTATCTCTATATCTCCTGCTCTGCTCTCTCCTCACTCCCTCATTCCCTCGTTCCCTCTCTCTCTCTCTCTCTCTCTCTCTCTCTCTCTCTCTCTCTCTCTCTCTCTCTCTCTCTCTCTCTCTCTTACTGCGGAGGTTTGCAGTGCTCCCCCAGTCCTGATTGGTCTTCTGTAATAGGCTTAACCCTTTCCTCTCCAGCGAGGGGAGGTATTTCCTTTTGTTCTGACTCTATCCTCTCTTCCCTGCCAGTGCCAGTGACATCCCGTGTGGGGCTGTAGTGATTTTGAAAAAAAGCTTCTACTATGCTTTTGCACAGGGATTGTAGATGCCACGGAGCTAAACACACACAACCTGCTACAGAGTTGGATAGGCAGACTGCTGAAGGAAAAACAGCCGAAAATGCTGGGATGATGTATTAATTAGCTCTGTCACGATGTAATGATCAAGTAATGTGTTTGAGCGCCGTAGGGGGAATGATGAGGATGGAGAGAAGCAAAGAGAAGCAATATGTTTTTGTATTGATTTTTGTGCACATACATAGGTCTTAATATGCATGCGCAAGTGGGCATAAGAGGCAGGGAGACTGGCAGAGAGGTGATAAATTCTTGCAGATGTGAGTTGGAGAAATGGATTATGCAGGAAAGAATGAAAGTCCGAAAAGAAGAGATAGAGGATAGTGCCTCTGATTGATAGTTTCAATTAAGTTGCTCTGTCAGATCAGTGAGAGGTTGAACACCCTCCATTCCTTTGTCAAGGCTCATTTGTCAGGTGCAATTATTGCCAGAGGGCATCCTAGTACCTGACAGCCTCTAGTAAAGAAGAGGCAGGCATCTGTCGCTCTGGCATGGCTACCTGATAATCTAACGATTAAAGTCCATGGAAGATACATCATGTGTTGTTATTCTGATGGTGACAATTTAATTGCACTTTGCAGCAGATGTCTCACTTAATTTTTAAGGCATTTAAAGTTGACTTGCTGTACTTTGGAACAGATATAAAAGCTTACAAAGAGAGTCAAAGCTTTGGCTGTGAGGAAAATTTGTCAATCAATGTAGTTGATTGACAGAAAACTTTAAATAACTATGCCTTTCATAATTTTATATAGTTGTACAATGAATAGTCTGGGATTTAAAGGTGTTCTTAAGAGAAAACAATGAGTATGATATTTTGGGCACTGAGGAATTGTAAAGGATGATTTTTAGAGACTGTGAAATTGTATTGATTAAACAATTAGCTGATTCATCATTGCATCCCTTGTCGCTGACTGGCCACTGTTTAACATTAAATGGCCAAAAATGATGTCGCTTTAGGATTGTACGTGTTGGAAGTGGCACGATGAGCTTTCCTTTTCACATCCGACTTCCTTCTTCAGAGCTGTACCAATGTTAGCCCTTCAATAAAACACAGTGGAGGTCAAGGGGAAAACCAATCTGGTGTTATCAAAGGGAATGGATACCCCTGATCATACTGCGATATATGTTTCCCTTCCACTTATAGGAGGATTAAGAAAACAAATAATTGCATGTTTTTAAGCCTGTCATCAACTCTAAGTCTCAGTGGATCTTCACATTACATGATATGAAGCTTGTGGTGTGTGTGTGTGTGTGTGTGTGTGTGTGTGTGTGTGTGTGTGTGTGTAAAGATGTGAGGTGTGACAGATGGGGAGAAGAGCTTTCACTATCCATGGTTGTTGGTGTGTAGTTGTTGGCTAACATGTGGGTAGGTCTTGTGTACACATCTACTTACTAATAATGTTCGGTGTATGTGTGTGGTTGCTATTGCATGTAGAATTGCATGTTTATAATAAATGTGCACCATGATGTATATGTGCATCCCAAGTACCTTCGTCCTACTTGGGATCCATCTGTAAGCCTCTGGCTCTCAGACTATAATTACACAGCACATCAGCGCAAAACAGCTTCTCCACCGTCAACTCAAGACACTGTATGTTTTATCAAAAGGATCATGAAGAGAGCAAAAAGTGGATGTGTGCTTTAGATAAGACTTGACCGACCCCTTGACAGGCTTCTCACAGCTCTTCAGGAATCCTCCCAGTTTAAAGAGTAGTAAACATGTTTCTGCAAAAACACAGCATTCCCAAAACTTCAGAGTTCAATAGAAGAATGATGTTAATATTTTATGCCCATTAATATTTCATAAAGCTTCTTCTCTTTGTCCCCAGACTCTGATATACACTACAGTTTTTCTCCCCTTTCACTCTGAGTGCCTGTAGTTGTCCATGAATGTGATGTGCACATGTGCCTGTTGATACTCTAGCTTGTGCATTTCTTTGGCTGTACCACACATGTGCACAGTCTCTTTGGCACAGCATGTGTGGTGTAACTTGTGAAGAGGATCCTCCGTGGCCTCAGTTCATCAGATAAAGAACATGCAGATGGGCCATCAGTGGCTGTCCTTTTTTAAGTCCATACTTTACATGTCATACATCAGTAGGCAATCGTGCAAGTGGGATGGAAGCTGGGAGACTAAGAGGACCCAGCACATACACTATCTCCTCTCTGCAGCAGGCATCCTACGCCTGCATTTGGTGCCACTGTGATTTGCTCCAGATTTCTCCAGAACAGAGCTGGCTCAGTGCTAGTGGAGTGGCTGGTTTCAAATGTTGTAGTGGTTGGATCTATTTAAATTGCCCTTGTCACGTAGTGAGGGGTTCCTGGTCCAACCCCACACGGACCTGGGCAGTCATACTGAAGTGGAGAAAAATAATGTTAACTGTGCTGCTGCTGTATTTGTTCCCCAGTTTGTTTGTTTATTTTATACACCTTCCAATATTTAGCTACGTCATCCAGCACATAAAAGATGTTGGAAAAGAAGGAGAGGAGTAGAAACTGAAAGATAAGGGAGGATCACATTCCAAGGTCTTCTGGGTTTTGCCTGCGGTTTGACCACAGGGCAGTCTTCTTTGGCCTCAGTCCCAGTGTCTCTTTGGATTCATGTTCATTTGTTGAGAGATGAAAGTGCCTCTAACAAAAAAGAAGAGAGCAGTGGAAAAGAAGCCAATGCTCACCTCCTCCTACATTAAACACTCCTTGAGATCGATGAGCAGCAGTTGAAGATAAAAAGCAATCTCAGTTGTAGAGGAAAAGTTGATGTGTCCTCTTCTATCCCCCTGCAGCTGTATAAGACTGGAAAAAAACACAAATTTTATTTGGTTACACAATGATTTACAGATCTAATTATTCTTGGTGTAATTACTTTTCAATTATCATTTAATTACAACACATTTTGAATAATTCAGGGACAGTGTGATTTAACAAGGGAATAAAACAGGAAAATAACAATATAACAAAGGATTTATTCAGAGAAAATGTTGCGCAGGTGGAATCATGTAATTATATATTTGCTTATAATAAAATAAAAATAATAAGTAAGTATGTCTTATGTTATTGCTTACATATTTATTAAAGGTGCTATATGTACATTTTCTCTACCACTGAACGTGGTCTCCTGTCAGGCAGGTGGTGAGAATGGCTGCTTGCCAAGAGCTTCAACCATCATTGCACTAGACAAGAGTTTATAAAACGCCCTCTGGGCAGCGCTACTTCTTCATCCTCTCAGGCTGAACTGAGGGCAGACTGGACGCTGCCGTATTGCAAACAAGTATTCTAGCAGCATGAAGCAACTTTAAAAAATACAGAGGGCACAGTAGTTCAGATTTTGATTCCCCCTGATCATTCGATAAATCTTAGCATAGCAAAATGTGTTTTCATTATGGTGATGATGGTCTGTTACTTGTTTTTGCATGATCCTGAAAGAACTGCTGCAATTGAAAAGTTGAAATGAAAAGTTGTCTTAATGTCACTGCTCACATTTAATACTGTGTTAAACTTTCTGTCTGTCTAATATAGACATTAGATTACACAGCATCAGCCTGATAATGCTCTAACCTGAAAGAGATGGGGTTTTATGAATGAAAATAAGTATCGGGTGAGATTGTTGCATGTTTCATCTCCTGTGTCACCGTGAAAACAACCAACATAGAATCTGAGATGCTTTGCAATGTCCCAACAAAAAAGGTGTTTTTTTTGTTTTTTTTTCCTTAACTAACTTCATGACAATGATTGTTGTTGTATGTTGTGGTGGTGTGGACTGCTCTTCCACACACAATTGTAAACAATTTTAATCAGTTCATTCTTGAATCCAAGTGAATGTTTGTTCCAAACCCCCAAGGTAAGAATGGGATGGATGAATGAATGGACAACCCAAAAACATAATGCCTCTGGCCGTGGCTGTCATCAGCCGTGATGCATAAAAATGGGCAGGCCACAGAAGGTCAAAGGGGTTTGATGTGTGTGCCTTTGGTCTTATTTTCTGGAAATTGAAAAAACATGGTACATGGCACTAGACTATAAAGCCTCATCGTGGTTGGAGCGACACACATCTCAGAGTTGTAGATGTATGCCTTTCAACCAATAGACGGCAGTAAAAGACACTGGTGCACTGTGATTTTCTTCCTTCAAAAATCGAATGTGGACTAAGTCTTTTACTGTGATCGTTTTACTGTAAAAGTACTGTATTTTTTTTTTACTTGGCTTATGTTGTGATGCTGAATGGAGAGCTCCCATACTCTACATGAGCACAAGAACTCTTATACTGAATCACCTCCCCTCAGCTTTGGTTAGATATGAACTCTATATTCTGCCAGTGATTTACAGCCCCAGTGGTATTACAGGTCGGTAAGGTTAGAGCCATACAGCCAAACTAGGTGAAGCCAGCTGTTTAACCCTGACAATGGGGTTAGAGATTGTCCACGCATTTTCTTTAATCTCCAAACACACACACACACACACACACACACACACATAGACAGGCTCAGCTGGGACAGATTGGGCTGTTTCCTGCTGTACTGTGACCTCCTCACTGTTCCTTTGTCATGGAGACGAACAGCTTCTTTTCCAACAGCTCCTCAGAAGTCAGCTACTTCCTGTCACAGTGCAACATCTGTTTACGTTATGTCAAAGAGCGTCGGCCAAGGCGTGGGAACGCAAGGGAGTGCACGGGGGACCCCACACTCATCCACGGGGGTGTGTGTGTGTGAGTGCAGTGGAAGGCTGAATCTTAAGGGAAGCACGTAGAGGACAACCACACACACTTTGCAGATAAACATAAAGATGCACACATTCACGCTCCTCCCTACAGGCACTCAGCCATCAGAGCACTCAACGTTTTTTCTTCCCATTTCATCTGGTCATGCTGTTACCCCCGGGAGCTGATGTTACTGGAAACGTTTTCTTCAACAGGCACTCTCCTTCAACTACCAGTTTAAGGACTTCAGTAATAAGTTTGTTTTCATTAACTAACTTCAGGATAACTGGGGCAGCAGATTTTGAATTGCTCAGGTCTTAAGAGCATATATATATATATATATATATATTAAAAAAAAAAGATTATTTTTCATGCATACTTTGTGCAAAGGACACATCCACCCCTGAGGCTTTATATCTGCATGTGTGCATATGTGTTTGTGTTATTAGGAGCTGAGACTGCCATGCTGTCTGTTGCCTAATCCTGTCAGTCCCATTGGCTTTCTTGACTGACTGTCTACTAATACAATGTCTTATCCCAGTGTACAGTGGCCCAACAGGGACTCAACAGAGAGGGAGTTCCCATTTTGAAAGAAATGACCTGCCAAAGACAACAAAGGCCATTATACTCTGAAGGCCACAGCAAAGGACTCCTTATTGGAGCACAATGACATTTGCTATTGTCACAGAGAAGGATGCAATTATAGAGTTGTAGTTGGCATTTCTTTCAAGCAATTTGCCCATGTTAGGGTGCTCCTTCATTAGAAAGGTGCAAATAGAGCATCTTTGAAGTTAGCTCTGTCTAACAGGAATACAGTGTTGGTTTTATGTGATCGTCTGTTTTTAAAGGAGCACCATCATTCGATTGCCAGGTAGCAGTGACTTAAAATTATTGACATAACGTGCTGTTTAGGGTTAGGGTTAGCGCTGAGAGAAGAGGCTAACATCATGTACATGACATAAAGCACGTGCCGATCAGTCCTCTCACACATATAGAGAAGACTTTGTGGTTGGGACACTGTGGCCCTGTGGTTGCCAGCACCAAACAATGCTTGTTTTTTCTCTTTTGTATCTCCTTTGAGTTGTGGTCTTTAGGGGAATGGAGGGATTAACCTCAAATAGATGGGCCTGTGAACACCAACAGGAGGCCCACCAATAAGCAGAGATATTCTTTCTCATACACGTACACATGTATTCACACACATGCCCACACACAAGCACACAAAAGTAAGAGTACATTGTAAATTTTTGTTACACTTTTTAAGGAAGCTCAGCTCTTCCACCAATGTGAAAAAAGCCAACTTTGGGGATTTCTGCTATCTAATTTTCACTCAAGAGAAGCTTCCCTGTACAGTGATTTATTTGGCTCTTGACAACTGTCCTATTTTAAATGAAATGCAATGCCTGCGGGGAAGGGTTCCAATATTACAACTTGTAGACATACACGGCATGACACAAGCCTTTTGCTGCTCTTCCCTCCCTAAAGCTGCCCCTTTTGTCCACCCCCTCTCTTATGCCTTTGCCCGACTTTCTGCCTTCGCGCTTTCCTTGCTAGCACGTAACCATAATTAGCCGGTGCTAGCTGTCATCTTGTGCCTGTCCCTAGTCACACCTTGTCAGCGAGGCCTCTCCTCTTGGCGGTCCACCACTAATGGGCCACTGCCTTGGCTCTGACAGCCAGGATGAGCCTATCTTCCTCAGCTGCTACCTCTTCATTAAGGCCTGCCGCCAGCTACTATAGCACAAATCTCAGCACCTTTGTCTCTGTGTCTGTCACACCGGCTGGGGACCTCCACTGCACCTCAGCTTCTCCTCCCACCCAGGTCAACATTCATGTCCCAATCCACACAACACTCAGGATGCTGGGAACTGGGTGCTGCAAAATATTAAGACCATATCTTTTTCTGTCTCTTCTCTACTGTCTGAAAGGAAGGAAGTGGGTGTCATTCTTGTTCTAGATACTGTTGTTCTTAGTTGTATACCACTCAACGTCTGACAAGTGGAGATTTAAAAGTTAATTATGTTACCATTTCCAGAATTTGTTTAACGTCCTCAAGCCACTGAAGATTATTTGGCCTTTTTGAGCATCAGAGACACCAGGTGCAGTCTAGTGCGGTCGCCTATGCGTCAGTGGGATGACTGTTTCTCAGGAGTGTGACAGTCTGTGTGGGTGGTAGCAGTAGGGCGCTGGCTCTGCCTGTGGGTGTATCAGGCTGTTGCCCCTGATTGTTTGGCATGGGGTCAAGGTAGCACAGGGCTGTCCACTGCCATCAGCATTTTTCACTGTCAAGGCACATAATGTAACACCACTGGGATTTGCATGATCAAAATTATATGTATGCACGTGCAGATGCATGTATTGGGAAGATGCAATTAGAGCCTTGATGTCATTTGTCCTTCTCTGAATATCGCTATGAGTCACACTGAAGTCGATTGCCCGGTGTATCCTTACTGATGACATAGTGGCTGACTCATACACTGCACTGTAACATGTACATCCTGTGGTGTGCTTAGTTGTATCGTGTGATTAAACACTTCTGTCCGGGGTGTCACCATCAATCATGCACCAGTTCTATTTGAAAGTAGTAGGAAGAACCAGGAATAATATTCAGATATTGCTCTATGGTGTCTAGTTATTAAGTGATCATTTTCCATTAAGAGATGTTTGCCTCCACTGTAAATTAGTCTCTCTAACAGCATGGAGGATGCTGATGCTCTCAGGCGCTTACTCACCTCTGATAAATGTGGACTAATCGTAGTTTATCCAGGGAGGGTAAGATTGAATGAGGGGGTGGGGACAATGTCAAATCTTGGTGCATCTCATTTTATTCCAATTTCAAGCTACTCTTTGAACGTGGAAAAAAAATGTTTGAATTCATAAGTTGCAATTTATAATCACAGCAGCCATTCGGTGCATTTAGCCTGTCACTAATCTACAGCATTATCTGTTGCTTTGTCTGTAACTAGACTGTTCTCTTTGTAAAATTCAATTCAATACCATAGATGGATAAATCTGTTGGGATGTGGGGCTGTGGTTTCCCCTCTCAGTTTTCATAACAGCAAAGTGAACACATTAACTCTTCAACATATATAACCAGGGTGTGTGGGTTTTGTTCAGTCAGATTAAAACTGTGACATGGCTACACATTGTGGGAAAACCAGAGGCGACACTGTCTGAAAGGAGAGGGTTTTTTTTGACCTATCCAAACATAAATCAAATTACATACTTGAAAAATTCCAATATTTCATAAAGCAATCTTGTTTATTGATTTGCAACATTGCCCACAAAGGCCAAACACAACTGAAAATATGAAAAGGATAATTAACACGGTATGTAAATAGTATAGAATATCAATGGTTGCCAAATTTGGATCCCACTGTGTGCTGTCTCTGTCCTAGAATGTGAAATTACACAGGACACCTTTAAAAACTAAACTGTACTTTTTCTGGTTGTAATATGTGAATAATGTACCCTGAAGCTATAATTGATGTGCAAAGAACATATTAATGACAGCGCTGAAACTGATAGATAAGTTCTCAGGGTTATTTTAATGTTGGGTGTGATAAGCCATGAAGGCACAGAGACTTAAAGCAGGCTGTTTAGTAGAGCCTCTACAAAGGAGCCTTATATCATTAAACAAACAGATTAGATTTTGGTTCCACTTGCCAAATTGACTATAATTTCTTTTGCTGGCTGGATGATCGGTAAAGATTAGATTTCTGCTAGGCTCTGTAAGAAATTCACTGTGAAGCATTAGTAAAACAAACATCTAACAACTGCTCAGTCCTGATTCAAACTATTTTTTGCATTACCCAGAGACTGAGAGTCACTTCTGCGTGAAATAATATAATTTCAGGGCAACTCCCAAATGAAGCGATTGAGCAACAAAATTGTTTTTCTTTGAAATTTGAAATGTCAAGACTGATTTAGTAAAGAGGCAAGAATATAAAACAGGGAGATGTGAATAAGACATTGAACTGATTGGAGTGATAGAGTAATAAGCTGTCTTCATGACAGCATTGTAAGAGTGAGTAATCAATGGTGCACCCAACAGGAGAGCTCTCAAACAGGAAATATATGCTCTGGTGCCAAACATGGCAAGCAGATGGCAAACAACAGGGCCCTGTCAGTCCAGTGTAGGGTTGTGCATTTGGGAAAAAAAAGGGAAAAAACGGTCAGGATGTATGATATGAGGCCATCTGTCTGCATTGTAACAAGGTGTCATTTTAAAGAGGGAGGAAAACCCGTTCCCACTCTTAACTCAGATCCGGTCTTATAGCACATAACAACTGCTTTATTCCTCCTCTGTCTTTGACTTTTATGCAACCAAATCCCACAATGGCAGTTGCATAATGATGTTTGTTTTAACATTTCTCAATTTTTAAGGCTACCACAGTGGCACTGATGTTCTCTCACAATCTCTCTGTTTCACCGTTTCTTTTGAGTGTCTGTTTTTCTTTATCCCCCTCTCTGCCTGTCTGCCTCTCCACCTGTGATAGTACATTGCATCAATCGTTGGTTTTTGGTACATGGATTGTGGTACATGGTGGGAGGCCAGAAGTGCTTCAGCTATATCCCCCTCTCTGTCAGAGGATGATTGAGACATGCATTGGAAGGAAGTCGTCTGAAGGAGAAGACACTGAAGTTCACACACATGTAGGGAGACATTCCGGCTGTTACCAAGTGGAAAGGAGTTTGTCCGCCTACATACTCAGAAGACCAGGAGATGTGTGTCTGGGCCTGGCTTAGAGACTGCTGGCTTGCTCTTCTGTAGCAGGTGGTGCACATTTTCCATTTACAAGAAAACACTATGTGTAGGCAGCAGAGAGGAGGTGCTGTCGTCTATTCCTGTATCGAACACAGCCAATCTGAACTACTTTGTGGCAGCGTGGATGGTCACGTTGTGTTGATGCTGTTTATTCTGGAACAATATTTAGACTCAGTAATATTTCCAAAATTATATAAACTAGGACTGAGGGGACAAATTGATTCAGAATCACAATTCATATCTTTCATGGGTGATTCACAAATTCCACAAATCATTTTTTTGTACTGTTGATTATAGATAATCTTTTGATATCATAACTCATTATTGATAGTGAATACAAAGTATGTCATTGTCCACAGGCTAAAATCAGCAAAGTGGAGCAACAGCGTCCAGCGTCTGATCTCGCTGAAAGAATAATTTGGTCCACAATCTGTTTCATTTGGTTCTCCGCTACTAGAGACAATAACATGAGTAACAACGCAGCAGAGCACTCTGCTTTTTATCCCCCCTACCCCACAACATAGAGTACCATTTCTGTTATTATGAAAGAAATGCAGCCAGTGATGGTGGTCAGTAAATTTAGTTTCACTTCAATTTCATTATTTTCATACAGGCAGAAGACTGCAACATGCTTCCAAATGGTTCAAACCAAGTAACTGCAGCCACCTTTCGCCGCTATTCTTTCAGTAAAGTGACCTTCATTCATCAGTTAGCTAAACCATTAGCTACGCTTAGCGATGCAAATTGTGTCACCAGGAAACAGGATTATAAAAACGTGTCATTTTCATAGATTCTCACCCTGTAAATCAAGAAAATATATTTGCTTCTAGAGACTTGTGAGGTTATTTCTTCATCAGTTAACTGATGGAGCGTGTGTTCATCCAGTTACTCTGGCTACCTTTTTTCTTCTTAGTCAGCAAAGACCTGTTTTGTGTGTGATCTTGTCACAGGAAACTAAACTTAGCCGAGGAACAAGGTAACCCATCCCTTGTAATCATTGCAAAGTTTTATCACAACTGAATAGTATTGTCTGCCTATAGCTCAACCTGGAGCCATGTGCATTATTGTTAAAAGTGAATGTGTTGGGGCCAGTGAAAGAAGACATTCTTTTTATATTATAATTTCTATTGATCAGAAACAAGCTGAGACCTTTAATACATGCACAGTGAGAGTCAATGCAAGACAAAATGTCATGCAAGACATTTTCAGCCCTAGATAAGAAACACAGACTCAGTGTTCGCTCTTATCATCATGACCCAGAAAAGTCAAAGCGAACTCAGGGCGGCATTGCCGTGATTTAGGTGTATTCCACATGTAGGACTGATGGAAGGATGAAGGGCGAGTAAAAATGAGGGAGAGAAAAATGCATGGAGATGATCCCTCAGGCATTCATCCAGCAACTGCAGAACTGGAGATATTATGCAAATTATTGAGATTATTCAGACAACCATTGGTTTCCGCAATTAGGATTAAAGGTGGAAATTCTAGCATTTCATAGTGTCTGAGCTCTGATCTCATGGGCCCTCATTGGCTTAACAGCTGACAGAAGTATCTCATGGTTGAAACTTGTTTGAATGTGATCAGTGCTCTGAGCCACACCGTATGTGAAGAACCATATATATCTTTTCAAAGTAGACATGGGGTCTGTGTTGCATGAGATTGTGCCAATGTGTGCCATTTGTCAGTCTTCCATCCCTGTGTGCAGCTCATAAACAAGGATACACTTAATCTGGCACAAGTATGCAATATGTTCTATGGCATAAGCTGCATGCTTTCTGAATATTGATTACAGAGGCTGAACCTTCTACCCAGCACAGTGTTCATTCATGTACTGTACTCAAAGTTAGAATTTGATTGAATATAGTTTTTCTTTGTTATAAATTAATTACACTTGCCTTGAAACTTCCGTAACTTTGTCTAGAACCAACTTCACCATCATCACCGCTCTCATTTTAATATGCCAGTGTTACATTGTATAAATGCAAATGAGGAAGCACTAGAAGGATGACACAGGCTTTTCTGTGTGCCCCCGTGGTTGATATTTACACTAAACTGAACACTGATGCTGAGTAATGTATGATGATGGGCCAAGCTTGTCCAATTCCCAAAATGTGACACGCTCCAGTGGCTCAGGTCATTATATTCAGAGGCAGCATCCTTTAGAAAGCACTTTTAATGATAAGAGTTCTGTAATAAATGGCTACAGCTAGACATTGCGTTACCATCACATGGAGATGTTACCACCAGTTGTTTTTCTTACCCAAAATATTATTCAGCTGTTCATGTCACCACTGTATAGCTTTGTTGAATAAAGCCAAAGGCATGCTGCTCATTCTGCCATGGACATAATTTAAATACATCTGCATTTGAAAGTATGACTCTCTGTTTAAGTGTGACGGTGGTTCAGGGATGAAGAGAGCAACGTGTTAGCTCAAAGCTCTTTATTATGAGGAGCAGTTGGATGGTGAGTTGGTACAGTGTAAAGCAGGAAGCAGATACATCTTTGATCCAGAAATAATTTTACCTCAGAATTTCTTTTGACCCTGAAACACTGCTTGATGAAGACATTTGATTTCTTGTTATTTCTGGAGTCTTTCCTTCCTGTTGATGTTGTGAAGTGTCACTGTGGTTTACCCAGGCAGACATTCACATTGCTCAAAATGACAGATTTTTCTGCTTTGCATCTCTTATTTCTTTCTTTATTTATTTTTACCTCTAACACCCCCCACTTTACTCCCACTCCCACCAACTCCCCTTGGGCAATGGGAGCTGCGATGGAAGGAGAGATGGATGATGTTGTTTTGAACTGTGACATGTCTCCATGCAAGTCATTCCATTATTATTCATAAATAATTGGCCAGGACCGTCTGTGGGAGCTATTTATAGAGCTGATTGCTGATTTGCCAAGGAGCACAAACTCTTACAGCTTTATTTTCTTCCCCTTTCTTGTTTATCCAAATGAAAACTGAACAGAAGGCTTAGTTTTCATGAAGCTCCTTACAAAGCACTTGACCTCCAGTTGATTTTGTTCACCCTAAACACTGCTCTAGTGTAAACAAAGATAGATGTGTAAGATATGGATTCAATTTCTGTCATCTCACTTCTTCCATCTGAAGTCTCTTGAACAAGTTAGAGCAAACACTTAAAAATCTTTAATTCTCTTTCACTGGCAGGTGGAGATATTAACTCCATCTCTCATCAAAGGATCTATCTTCCACTTAAGGTGAAAATCAATACGGACCGGTGAGGCTGGTCAGTTATACTGCATTAGACAGGTGCACTGATCCTGTTCAGATGAATGGCGTGCAAACATGAGCCACTGTTCATTTGTTCACCCTGAACACAACATTACAAGCCCCATTGCTTATGTCTGTGCATGTGTATGGGTGTGCGTTTGAAGGTACCTGTAGTGGCAAGCATGCACTGTTAAATCTTGAACCGTGCCCGTTGAAAGTGAAGGTTGAAAGTGTGAATGACAAAGACAGAGAGCAGGAAATCTAAGCAGAGAGGAGAAAAAAATTAGGAAGTAATCAGATTGGGAACAAAAGAGTGGATTATTTAGCCCTCGTGGTTCATTAGGATAAGCCCAGAGCCTTCTGGTGAATATTACATGGGAGAGTTAGATTAGAACAGATGAAAGGGAAAACACTAGCCTCAGCCAAGATGTGCATAAACATACTGTAGGCTTGAACTGCACTCTGTGTGGAGGATGCAGTTTAAAGTAGAACATGCAGCTGGATAGAAAGCAGGAGGTGAGATGAGATTTGTTTGGCACCTGGCGTTAATGCCCCTTGCACATGCATGTAGGATTAAGCAGGTGGAAGTGCAGGCAGCGCCGGAAGGCTTTCACATTCATCAGTCTCTGTCAGGTCACCATTTCTGCTGAATCAGGAATATTGGGATGTGGTATGTTGAACTTACTGAAAAAAACAAAAACAAACAAACAAAAAAAAACTGGGAAGGTTGAATCTAAGCCTATCTTGACTATCGTGACAATAAAGAATTCAATTTCAAACACAAGTCGAGCCTCTGCATGTGCCTTAGCAAAGCAGACGGCACAGCATCGCCTCATAAAGCGCTCCGTCTCCACCGCAGTGTGACAGCATGAGAACATGGCTGGAATGCAGGATGACAAGGCTGTGTGGTAAAAACAGTCGGCTGTCATTAGTATGCAGCACAGACCCGTCTTGTCTAGCTGGACCTTTGCAGAAACTCTCTCCCCCCAGAACAGCAGATAAATTGTCTATAGTGAATAGAGCAGCTGAGGCAAATCTGTGCCCCTTTCTACACAAGGAGATTTCTCCTGTGTCATTGGATCCGGTCCATACACAGCAGTCACAACAGCCTAAAAGAGAGGAGTTGTATGAAGAATAGGGTCAAAGTGTAACTTGATTGCAATATTGCCACAAGAAAGCGAAGCAAAGAGACAGAGAGAGAACCTTATTAAGACCTGTGCTCCAGTGGCTTAGCGCTCAACTCCTGAGTGAGTTTTATCAAGGAAGGCCCTTCAAGCATGACCACAGTAATGAACCCATTAGCCATGAAATTGACTTTTCTGATAAATAGGGGACAGATGAGAGTTTAGGGGACTAATTCCAATTTTAACTCTTTTGTTTGAAATTCATAATTGCGTTTGAGCATTAACACTTTTTTAACAGCTGGATTTGCACATGAGCACTCCAATTTTCTACTTAGCTTGGTCTTTTAAGTTTGCTGCAGAATATAAATTGGTGCAGTTTTCTAGGTAAAAGTGTTAACCCCACACCACAGACACTGTTTAGGATCCAAACCGTGTAAATAACAGAATGTATTCAAGGCAGTGTATCACAAAATGACTCAGTCGACTGCAAACTTAACCTCATAGTGCAAATGTCTCCTCGCTGCCTTTAGTTTCTGCTCGGGGATGAACATGATTTGTCTTCCTGCTGATCTGTATTCTGCATTTGGCTTCCTGTAGTACCTCCAACACATGACTAACTCAGGGACAAGGACTAGCAATGAGTCTCATGCAAGAACCACTTGAAGCAGTGACACATACAAACAATTTGAGGCCTTATTACCTTCTGTCATTTTCTTATACATTTCTTATAATTTCCTCTTGAAAAAAAATCACAAGTGGTCCAGGCTTGTAGCATGAATCATATTCAGAGAGTCTATCTTTCTCCACAGGCAAAAGAAAATTAATTTGACTAAAGAACTGTAATTTCCCTTGTGTGAATGTATTACCAAAATCACAAGAACCTACTAAACTAAAAATGAACACCTAAAATAAACCTGCCAATTTACTGAGAGGTTCAACAGTGTTTTCACTACCTCAAGCTATGCAAGACCCTCACCACCTTCACCAGGGAACATCCTCTGTCACACCCAACAGTGCGGCTCCACTTGGTGTATGATATTCTCTGATCCATGTCTGTGACTGTCACATCCTCCCAACCACCTCCTATCAAAGTTATGATCGCAGTGATTTAGCAACAGGTTTTTTTTGTTTGTTTTTTTTGCATCTAATCTTTTGTCAAATAATTCCTTCTTCATTTATGTTACAGTCGAACCCTGATTTTGTGGCAGGTCTATTCTATTATTACCCCACTGTTTTGGGACCTCTGATATGACACTGCTAAATTTGTGGTGTTTTTATCTGCTGATTTTCCAGTGACAGTAAAGTAGGACTATATATCCTTATATGTGTCAGTGACCACATCTCATGAACAAATGAAATGACCAACTTTCAGCAAGTTGGGCCAAAATGAGTTAAGAGTAATAGAGTAAAGAGAGTAAAGGTGAATCCACCTTCAACAAGACAGTAGAAAAATGTTACTCAGACAGTAGAAAAATGTTACTCAGCACCTGTTGACTGTCCATGATTTGCATTTGTTGACCACATGATTTATACTGTTAAATACTGTGCACTATCTTTTAATAGTGCAGCAATGTCATCCAGTGTCTCCCACAGTTAGAGAGTTTACCTGTTTCAATGTGTGACTGATTTACAGGCACAGATTCATGCAGTGTAGAGGGGGGAATTGTAACCTAGGTTATTTTTGTAAGCTACAATTTACCTCATTCTACCTAAATGTCTTGCATACATGCTATTGTCACATGCTCCTATTTTCCACTCAGTTACTGCAGCCTATGTGATTCAGACAGCTGTGTGGTGAAAAATCAGCTTGTTTTAAAAGAGTAAAATTATATGTTCAAATGTAAGATTTACCTATGTTTACCTGGGCAGGTCTTAATTTACCTGGCTGCCCAAGTACAACCTTTATTTGGGAGACGCTGAAATCTATGTCCATCACAGTGGTCAGGTCTTTTCTCCAACAGGTGAACCAGTGAACTTCAGCTGTTGTTGGTGCGAAAAAGGATCCAGTCAGGCTCAATGCTTACAGAATGGTCCACTGCACTTCTCTATTTGCATGGATATATTGTGACATCCAATCAACATATCCCATTGTGGTGAGTGTCAGACCCCGGTTGATTGATTGTAGTTCTGCTTTGCACCCCTCTGCTCAGAGCTTGACTCTGCAATGACAGAAAGGATGCACAGATGAATAATGCATGTATCAACCCACTCTCCAAGCACAATGCAAGGAGGGAAAGAGATGGACAGATAGAGAGAGAGATACTCCATACTGAACAAGTTGGGCACTGCACATGAAATTAGAAGTCACGATGACACAATCTCATATAAAGTGTCCAACACAACATATACAATTAGATTATAACAACCAATGACTTTGATTATTTTAGCTGCACTAATATGAGACGAATGCTCTTTTTTTAAATTCACAGTGAGACTTTGAATGAAAAAAAAGCTTTCAGAGGAAGTGAAGTCTCTTCACTAGCTGATCTAATTTAGAGGTCTCATTTATCCTTTGAGGGTCTTACTATTCCTCTCAGAATTTACAAATTGTAGGACAAAGCCATTACATGCCATTCGCTCCTCCAGAAAGGAAACTGAATCACTCAGCACCCACCACACTTGAAGCATAATTCCAGAGTTCAACATGGCCTTAGTGTGGGTTATACTCTAAAAAGGGGTGGGAGGGGGCATAGATACTGCCAAAAAATATGTGCTTCATTAACCCTGGCAGGGAGGCATCTGAGGCTAAGGGTCTGAGGCTAACATATTGAATTTGTATCAGTTGCTCAGTGGCTCTTTTTTTAATCGCTCTGCAGCGAAATTGTATTACCCTCATAGAGACTAGAAAAAGAAGAATATATCTGCCTGCTTCCTTCTGTTACAAACCATTAGACAATACGTGCTCCAGCACCATCAAAGTGATTCTCTCTGATGCTAAATACAAAAGTGGTTTCATGTGAAGTGGATGAGAGTGAAATAAGAAGAAAAATAAGGAGAGGGGACTGACACCTAATCTGTCTGATCCATCTTGTGAGTGTTAAGACTAATTAAGATAAATGACTAGTCATCTTGACAAACAAATGCTAAAAGGGGTGCGCACTTTCACAAACTGACTAGTGATTAACAATATCACAGTTTTGTCGTACTATGTCGTCATATGTTGCATTAATATTAATGTACTTCCTGTACTTCCTTTAATTATAGTATGATTCTCTTCGTCACTAAGTAAAGTTTTTCACAAATATGTTAATGCATCCATAAAAGCTTCTTTTATTTTCGTCAGTATCTACAGGTTCTCGCTGTGCTCATATGCATTCCCATCTAAAATGAAAAAAGAAGTGAGGCGGCTATGTGCCGAGGTTTAATACATAAAAAATTAACCATTTAGTTTTGAGTTCTATTCTGTGTCAGGCTCTTCACAGTCAAAGGGGGAGTGTGTTTCTGTGTGAGTGTGAGATAGAGAGTGAGACAAGCACACCCATGGGGCGTTGGAGAAAATGTTAAAAGCATGATCGACCCTTAAAGCTATAACCATTTACTGTGTAGTTTTCTTGCTTTACACAGTTGCACATGCTGTATAGCTACAATAAAATCTATTTCCATTCTTAAAATAGAGAGGAATAATTCATAATTAGATTTGTTATATTATAATTCACCATTTTGTATCTGCACAAAATGAACTGCAGATGTTTTTGGAGCTAAAAGTAAAGTGAGGAATACCTTCAAAAAAATATAAATAATAATAATAATAATAATAATAATAATAATAATGCATACAAACTGCCACAAACAAAAAATAATATTAAACCTGCTCCAGTTCTCGTTGTTTCTCCTGTACACAGTTTGTCAAGGCAGGTTGTTGTTTCAGTTTTCTTGGAGAACTTGATATGGTTCTTCTGTGGGTTTAGTGTGTCTCAGTGTCTGTGATCCCACCTTCCCTCCATGATGTTGCTGTGGGGGCCAGACCATCCCCAGGACGCCCTGCTGGTGCTGTGTGAAGGGTAACAATCAGAATATACCTAAAATAACTTCAACAACCTAATGACTGTGTATACAACAATACATAGCATTTTCTCCACAGACAACCCACCTACTCACACTGATGCCTGTACACTGGTGGCAGCTTGAACCCTGCGACGGACAGAATTCAATGATTGATGGAGTCAGCTTCTGTTCAGTGTTTGCTGGATTGGCTGGATTTTTTAAATCAAGACACAAATATATATCATATGCATTGCACATACAAAATTATTTTTTATTTTGTATGCATTGCACATACAAAATAAAAAATAATGAGTAGCATGCACATGTGTATTAATGTAGGTTTAGTTTCAGATTTTCCTGTAAAATAAACAACTTGTCTGTGAAAGTTGCTTCTTGCTTTTTATTGTTGGTCAAACTTTAGCAGCCGTCATAATGATGACAGGAGTAAAAGTTTAAGTGAACAAGTGGATAAACTATATGGTCACTAAGGTTGGAGGACTTTTTTTGTGGGAACTGCTGTTCTGATGTGAGTTGTGAGAGTTGTTTGATCTGAGTTGATTTCAATTTGTTTTTTAAAGAGTTTATCTTGGTAATAAGTTCTTAGGAAGAGTTCCATAATCCTGAGGGTATTTTCCTCCAGACACTACCAGCATGAGGAGAAATTTCTTATAGTACCTAGATACACAGTGTATAAATCAAGTATTTAGCAGAAACCACCACCACTCATGAGCCCAGACAATAAGCACTTATAATCCAGCAGTTGTTGCCAATTGCACAGAAAGATTTGAATATGGCCTAGTTTTAGGAGATTACTTGAGTTTTACTGCCGTCACTGTCTGAAGTGCTGGAGGCCTGACAACTTCTGCATGAGCGGGAGACGTCTGTTAAAATTTTAGGAACCCTCTGCACGGTGCAGGGTTGCAGGAACATGCTGTTTGATGTTTAAAGTCTCCCCGACCTCAACAGCATATTGGATTTAAAGTTCAAAGTTTCAATGGACTCCTTACTTTGATAATGTATCAAAAATCTTTGGTCCAACTATCTTGACGAATTAGTGATGGGGAATAGTTGGGTTAGTGCATCATATGTAGTCAGATTCAACATTTCACTGAGTCATGGCAGCTGTTTACAGGGTCCCTCACTGCTCACATGCACCAGCAGTTTGTGTTATAAGGATATGGCAATCAGTGAGTGACTTGTGATTAGCCAGCAAACATTGTTGAGAGGTTGTTTAAGTATCAGCTGCTCTACTAACAATTTGTTCAGCAGCCCAATAATATACTATAATAGACTTTATTTATTTTATTAATATGCTCAAGCTATTTACCAGGCTGTGGAGATTACCTTAGTTTGCACATCTAATTTAATAACCTCACTTTTATGGGTCAGTCAGTCTCTTCAGGATCTCACTGTTTTGTTGTAATTATCAAGGCTCATAATGGCTGGATTTGCTGCTGGCTTTCCAAAACAAGTCACGGAGCTTGTTGGTGTGATGTATAGCCAGGTCCAAGCAGGAAGTCACACTGCTGAAACTGAGGCTTGAGTTTTATTTGACTTTGGCTTTTTCAGCTGGGATGTGAATGGAGTTATTGTCTTGAATATTGTGATTGTTAAAGGTGGCAAGCTTTCTCTCTGAAAGGAGGCATCTGTGCAGGTACTGGCCTGATGAGGCAAATCAGACGTCAGCCAGTAAAAATCTGTTCCATCTATTCGGTTGCGGCAGGCTGTTTGGTTTTTAGTGCTACAGCAACTGATTGACTTCAATACAGTAAAAAATACAGACTCTAAATCTGTATTCTCAGGTCGTCAGCAGATACCTTGAGAGTTGAGGTACCAGAGTCCAGGGAGAAAAACTGTATACACCATATGCACCATATTTGTGTCTTTCTGTCTTAAAATACTTAATGTTGTTCTTAAGGGGGAACAGTTTACAGGTGTCTGATAGTATTACTGCATATAGGGGGAAAAAGTTGGATAAAACTCCCTGTGGGTCCAGAGTCACGTGTAATTGCCTGAAGTAATGTCACTGTAGTCTGTGCTGCTGGTGACTAATCTGGGGCTGTGGAGTTAGAAAGAAGTGATTTTACCAGACCTCTGCTGGTGCTCCTCATGTCTGCCTGAGCTTAGCGGCTCGTGGCTGTATTAGCTGAAACTAGCATCACACACCAGGCTCTCCAACCAAACTCTCTGCGGGTGATGGCGGCACCAGGCACCATGTCCACGGTATATAACTGCAGTGACTTTTGGTTCCACATTTCCACTGCTGATAAATTTTGCTTTGTCATGTGAATCAGCACCTCTTGACCATGATTTGGGTGATTTTCATCAGCTTTTAATCACTGACATTAGAAATGTTAAGGTCAGATTTGTTTGGTTTGCCTCTTATACTATCTGTCACCCAGAATAGAAATCAAACTTGTCAGCTACAGTAATGGTGAGTGAAATATAAGACTGTCCTTGTGAAGCGGGCTGCTGGTTGATGGATTTCATGATGTGTTCTTGTCCTTGTACACTGAATCCTCCTGTTTCTGAATCCCCCAGAGGCAGCAATTAGCCCTCAGTCTGTCAGTGGGTAATGGCTTTCTAATTGAGTCTCCACAGGTAGTGTACCTGTTGGTGGAGGTTAAGCGGAAACGATGTGGGCAGGACACAGATGCACCACCATGCTGTTGTTTTTTCCTCTGTCATCTCACAGTGAGCAGCAGGAAGCAGTGTCCTAAGTCTATAAGTGTCTTTGTCTCTCTGGCTTTCACCCCCCTGCCCCTCATCCAGCGTGCTGCTGTATCATGCTGCTCAGCTCTAACGTCTGTTTGACTCCATTTCTCCACAAAAGCAACAAAAATTCATCATAAATCCATCAGTCTTTAGGAATTCGTAAGCACATGTTTGGCTTCCAGGTTTTATGCTGCACCCTTTTCACTAACAATAGACATTTTTTAAAGCGCATATTGTAGAAATGATGCACATGATGCCGTGGATGTGACACTTTCTGAGTTGAGCAGAAGGACAATTGAATTGACAGTATATCAAGTTGCTTTTTTAGGTGTATGGATATATTTCCTGTTGCAGAACTGCACCAGTGTATCAAAACACCCTTTGCTATTGCACCACCAGGCATCCTTTTTTCATTTTTTTCTTAAAGCCTCTCATTCCACCACACCACACATTTCTCTACACCCTGCATTTTGCCTAGCCTCTTACCCAGCCTCAATCTTCTTTCCATTATCCCTCTTCTAAGGTCAGTTTTCCACTTTCCATTATCATTCCCTCACAGTGCTCTCTTTTTGGAGTCCATCTATACGTGCTCTTTTTAAAAGCCTTTTCTTTTTTTTTATGACCAGGCTGAAGGACAGCAGCAACACCTCTAATGTCACCTATGTAATGATTCTCATATTTTTGTTATCTCATCATTGTTAGCCGACGTATTTGCATGGAAATAACTGCGATCACTTGAGGTGAAGTTGTGTTGCTGCAGAAGACCTAAAATAAAAGCATTATATCATCCTCCCATCTCTCGTCTTTATCTAAATCAGCAGCTCTCTGTATTGATCGGAGTATGGAGTGCATTAGTGCCTAAACATGGACTCTCACTCTCTGCCCGGTAGAGCAATACGGGTTTATTGATCATGCTGCTCATCTGACAGCTGCCTATTTTGTATGTGCATGTGTAGCTTGTTAACAAGTATAAGGTGACGTGTTGTTACAATAATACCTTTAACAGCTGGTGCAGGTGCAGCATGTTGCTTATTGTGCTAAAAAAAGATCATAAATTAATAAATGTTTTCTTTACTAAGGAATTGCATTTGTTATCAGAGTGATGACTTTGTTCAACCAAACTCTTTTTGAATAAGTCATTATGCCAAAAAGTCGAGCTCTGCATCTGTGCCCCAGATCCTCACCCTTGAACTTCCTGATGAGAGGAGGAGCTCAAAAACAGGATCAACAGAGATTGTTGTACATTTGACAGCCGCCTACAAAGAGCACAAAAACCTGACAAAGTTAAGTTGTTGTCTAGTCTAAGTTACTCACAGAAATAAATATAAATAGAGACAAGCTGATATGATCCATTGCCCACATTTGTCATTTTAACGGTGAAAACAAAAGTCAACACTGTCTAAAAGCTGTTACTTAAGTGTTTGTGTGCTGCTGTTCGTTGCCAATTTGAAAAAACAGAGTGAAAGTCACAGCTTAATTTTGATGAATGTGAGTATTTACTATCAACTATCAGTCAACTATCAGAATCAGGCATATCACTCAAACCCTGTCCCCAAATAGTTTTTCACAGTCACACTCAAAAATGGCTAAAATTACTGCAGCAAATTAGGCTGTAGGCTGCTGTAGAGGAAGGCAACGCAGCAGCGGGACAAGGTGGAAGAGAGCAGCATTTGATCGACTTTACCTTAGCTGATATGTCTAGATCAGCCTTGATATAATCTTTTTGTCATTTCTTATTGTCTTGAGACATCTGTAATAATTTATGGTGCATATTGCTCCTCACGTTGCTCCTCATAGTCTATTATTAGAAATTATTCCAAACATATTTCATGGGAGAGGACAAAGTATTGTTCAGGTTCAATTACATTTATGTCCTGATTTTTTTACATCCATGTTGTACACATTGTCCTCATGGTGTCACTTCACGTCCGGGTTAACACGGCTAATTGCCCACTCTCTTGTCTGGCACAGGGCTATTTCTCTCTCTGTAACATCTATTAATTATGAATAAAATCAGATCTCATAGTGTCATTGCTCATATTGTGCCTCCTATTCACACCACTCCTGGCTCCTGGCACGTTTTGGTTGTGTTGCGTGAAGCTAATGAAGCTGCACCTCCCTGAAGAAAATGCCTTGAATATCTGAAACATTTTCTGCACAGGTCTTTGACCATTATGTGTGTTTTGTTTCTCTTGAAGTGGCTTTTGAAATGGAATTCAAAGATATAACTCTGTGCTTGTGTCTCTTTCCCACTCATTTTGCTCAGAGCAGTGGAGCAGAAAATGGGAGTGCACTGCTTTGTATTGTCTGTTGCGTGTGTGTGTGTGTGTGGGCGTATGTACTCATGCGTGTTTGAAGTAGGTGTGTAAGAGATATGTGTGATATTGCGTGTGAATTATGCAGTATTTTCTGGAAGAGAATTCTGGTTTGTTTATTAATAACATACAATCTAATTGCATTGGTTTGAAAATCTCATGTTTTTTAACTTAAATGACATTTAGATTTTACAGTTGGTTGTTAAACAAGTCTCTTTAATGATGTTGCACATAATAGAGAAGAGGGTGTGTTTGTGATTGCAGGGAACAGGAAGGAAGAGAGGTATGTGTGTGTGTTTAGAGGGAGGTGAGAGTGGAGGGGGAGGAATGTGAATCCATGATTAATGCAGCATTGCCCTTGTATGTTTCAGAGAGGAGAGAGGACGGAGGTGAGCCTAACGGCATTAGCATTCAGGCTGTGCTCCTGGAGGAGTCTGCTGTGCCCCTGTACAGATGCTCCACTGCCTTTCAGATTACTGAATAGACACTTCACAGACAATTCAGCCTGGATGCACACCAACCAGCTGTTTTCTAAACCTGGTTTAAGTCCACTGCGTCCTTGTGGATCCACTTTATGCGTTAATATAGTTTGTTGTGGCGTTTGTGCTCATCTGGCCTCAGCTGTGTTATCTCATCATAGCTTTCATTCTAAAACTGGTGGCAAATTCATAAACAATTGTATTTTGCGAGGGCCTGATTCTTGAGCTGACTTCTCATCAGAACTCATCATGTATTTAAATCTGTCGTGCTGCAATGCCAAAACTCTTTGGGGTGTTATTTGGAGTAGTGACAGCAGGCACTGTAGGGTTACTGGTACACAGAGCAAGGAGCTCTAGCACATAGAAAAGCTATTGGCCTGACGGTGCAACTTTTGACATTTCTGGTACTGTGCTGCATTATAATTTAAAATATGAGCACAGCTCCCACAACAGCACACTCCATCACAAATTTAAGTTTTGTTCTGTGCATCTCTGAGCAGCAGCAGCTGTATGCTCACATAAAGGTGTCCTAATTCTCAATCTTCACCTGTGACACAGATCTGAATGTGAGCAGCAAAAACCTGAGAGCAGCATTTTTAGCTTAAATTGGGACAGGTTTTGTTATAACCTCAAATACAGAGGAGATTCATTTAGTTACATTTAGGCTTGTTCCCACATTTGAAACCATTATTCAGCAAATGTCATTTTATACAAACATTTAAAGCTAAAATTTGTTCTCTCTGTGTTTGTACAGTATTATTAGTTTCTTAGATGCCTATTAAGGTGATTATCATTTAATTTTGTCTAAAAACTGCCATACTGATGTATATATTTAACACAATCACTATAATGTTGGATGTTGAGTGTTTTCCTTCTCTCAAGGATAAATTTCACATTTAGTGTATCATGAGGATGGTAAGAGCCAGATATCACAATCAATCTTGTTTTCTTCTGCATTTACCTTACAATTGAGTGAGTTGTTAACTTATGGTGAATAATGATGAGAGACTGCATCTCAGATCTCAAACCCAATCAAACCCAAGAGACACAACATGCAAACACGGACATTATGACTTTGACAGCCCACTGCATTAAATTGGAATAAAAAAATTAACCAGTGTTGAATCAATATGTACTGAGTCAGTATCTCCAAATGAATCAGACTTTTAATAAACACCAGGAGCTAATTCATACCCTGAAATATTCATTGATGAATTTAGTTAAGCCTGTGATTTAAAAGAGTCATCAGCAGGAGTGATTGACATTCAAGAATGAGACGCTAACCAGAACATTGGGTATAAAAAAGGATTTTCTGTCTTTTAGTCTCTCAGTGCTTGATCTTGAGTGTGAGCATCTCCCAGAAGGAACATTTGTGTCAAAGGAAGTGATTGTTGTGTGTGCTAGTAGCAGCGGAGCTGTTTAAGCATCCCTTTTTGATCCATAGTGCTAAAATGATCATGGCTGCCACTGTACCAATCAATTACTGCGTTTGTCCCCTGGTGTTTGTCATCTTCCCCCTGTTCCTCCTCCACTAGGCTGAGGAAATGTTTGCACACACGGCTTGTTTGGGTAGTTATTTCTGCACCTGCCTCAGGTCACATATTGAGTTGAACTGGGCAGTAATAACTTTCTCGAGTGTGTCTCCGACAGGTGCTGCTGATTGTCTTTGGCTTAGTTTTTGTGCTGCAGGGTCTGTTTGGCTCTTTACAATAACTGCCATATCTTAAATGATATGAATCAATATAACACAGTTATTTTATGTGTACATATTATACAGCTTGAATGAATTAGTCACAGTCAGTTATTTTTTATCTGTAAAATGTTCTACTCCGTACATCTTGATCACAAAATGGATCATTATCTAAAATTATCATGAGCTGGTGTGAAAATAATATGGGCTGATATATCATTATCACATTTTTTTTCACTCTCAGATATTGAAATTGGTTTGTTGGCCTTGAAAATCCAGTATCAGGCAGGTGCTCTTAGCAAATTATGATATAATTAAATTATTCAGTAATGAACCAATTAATCTTAATATCATTCTAATATTGCAATTTATCATCATTTAAAATAAAGGCTGATCCCATCCAACACATTATATGTGTATGATGAAGTATTCTCACACATCAGAATGAACCCATCACACTTTACTACCTGACTTACTACCCACCTTTTTTGCTGCAGGTCAAAGTGTAAAAATCGTCTGGGACATGATTGTTGTTTCCAAGGTGATGAACCTGGATTTGATGCACTCTTTCTTGCGTTTAACTTCAAAAGTCACAAGCTCTTGAATTGTCGTCTGTTCTAGTTGATTGTGTTGTCAGTATTTCCACCACATTTCTATTGGGTTGTGAGTCTTTGCAGCACATCTGTAGTTTTCCATTTCTATACAGTAAAGTCAGTAAAAACCAACAAAACAACAAACATCTAAAAACTGTTTAAAAAATAAATAAACCAACCATTCAAAATAAATGAACGCTCATGACAATTTAAAAGGTCTAACAATGAAATCAACACATAGCGTCGGCTGCTGACCTCAAGTATCATGTATTCCTTGTGAAGTGATTCAGTATAGTTACTTAGTTATGCAGGAGTCTTGTGTTCGGCGACATGTAAATCAGTTTGTGCATTCAGTTATCAACCCACATTCATCTGTTTGCAACTCATCATCCATATTTTATGTCTACATAATAAGGGTTTGTGTCTGTATTGAGGCATTTATAAACAGTGTTAGCAAAAACACTGTGTCAGCTTGCATGAGACATGACCATATGTTAAATAAGGTAATTTTCATAGGTTATTTTTATCTGACTTGCTGCACCATAGTAATTTGAATTCATTTACAGCAATAGACAGTATCACTTGCTGTTACTCATCCATATTCAACATATCTAAAGATCATTCATTAAAAGGAGCCATTTAATTGACTGTCACCTTCTGCAGTTAGAAGTTTTATATTGAAAGTAAAATGTTTCTGTGGAGAGTGGAAATGTCTTTAAAAGTAATATTTTTGTTGAAAAAAGACCTTCAGCTTCTGCAGGTGTCAGGCGCCTGTCTAAGCTTGTATTGGCTTCCTTTGCACACAGACCCAGTATTTTTTGTTGTACTCTGCCTCAGTGCGCTGTGGAAATGGATGACAGCGTCTATATAAACACTGTGGAGTTATGCACCACAGACTCAAAACTTTTCTAATTTTTGCTCTGCTTTGATTTGTGCTTTAAACATCTGATTGCAGTGCTGAGGCTCCTTGAGTACAGTGTACATTGCCTTTGCTTTGCTGTTTGCATTTGTAGATAAAATTACCACTCAAGTATTTTTATCAACGTATTACAGTTGTGGGGAAAAGCAGATCTCCTGTGGACATGTGAAGCATGACATAAGACCAAGTCTGGTAGTAAATGCAAGGACGTCCTTGAGTTGAGTTAAAAATGCAAGCAAGTAGAAATGTCACAGGGGTCAGCCATTAGTGAATGAGATTCTCTGGGAACGTGACCTGTAATTGGTCCTTCCCGTGACTCCCAGTGTTTCCCAGCACCTGGACTCTAAAGTGTGGTTTGTGTTTAATGCAGGAATTTGACGCTTTTGTGTTTGATGCATCTTTAATTTTGTTACCTGTGGTCTGTATGTCAAGTCCTCCACCCGTCTTTGATGCATGACAAGTTGCTCTTGTGTCTTTAGATAACATTTCCATTTGATTTACTCTCGACCAGACGTATAGTGACTATTGAATGATTTCCTTCTCTTCACCTTCACACACAGGACTATTGCTTTCTCGGCACACCTGTGCTTCTTTATTTAACCAGCTGTATTTTACTGCACCAAGAAGAAATTCTTTTGGCCTGAATTTGTAATTTGTTGCAATTTGATGTAATTAAGCTTGTGTAAACGCTGTGACGATGATTAATCCTTAAAAAGGTACATACATTAATCAAAAGGGTAATGATCTCAATCCCACTGACTCGCCAAAATTGTGGAAAATTGAGTCATTTCATCTCATCATGCTCAATAACAAATCCAGATGGATACAGGAATTTTGAGGCTGATACAGACAAACACATTTATGCATTAAAACACAAGATAATGATATGATGCAGATGTTTTAAATAAATGCAAAACATTAACATTTTTCTTAAGGTCACCATAAATGTGGTTAATAAAGCTGTGAAAGCCTCTTTTTTTTCAGCCAATGAAAGAGTTGTACTGTTAGATCCAGACAGTCAGAGTGCATGTATATATTTAATTCATCGAGCTATATACATCTATTGTATGGAACAACACCTTCTTCTCCCAAGGTTTTATAATCTATACCCACTCATGGGCTCCACATAGTCATTTTTTTATGTTAAGCTGCTCTATTTTCATGTCTTTTATGTTTTTATATGACCAATACAATGTGTCTTTTGTTGTTTTTAAATGTGACCAGCAACCTGATCTGTGAAGTATTTCCCTTCCATGTATGCTGAGATAGATGTAGTTTCATGGTGTCATGTTTGTGTTGTTTGGTAGATCAATTATGTATGAAAAAAGTAGCCGTTGTAGCGTCTTCATCCAGTGTTTTGTGTAGTTTCAGTTAAATTCTCCCAAATTAGCAGAAATCCTGTTGGGTACATTCAAGGCTCACTGCCCAGCAGCAAGTCCATTAGCTTTTGATGTAAGTGTGAATTGTGTCAGTGTCATATCATGTACATTTCCATGTTACTATTGAAGTGGCATGAGAGATACGATTAGACAAAACAAAGCAGTCTGTACACCTATCAGGCATAGTCTGTCCTGATTTTGACATGATGATTCACCTTTACAGTTACAGTGGTTCAGCTGTTTCTGGCCACAGACAAAGCCACGCTGGGTTCATTCATTCATTCTCTGCTCCTACACCTTGGACTCTAAATGATTTTCTCTCCTGTCAAAGTGTAAAATGATTGTATGTTGCAAAAGATTCATTTTCTCTGTGGGTAGGGACAGAGCACATAAAATGATGTTGATACTGCCCCATCCATCACATGTGAATGTGAACATAGATCCTGTGCTAAACTCTAATTACACTGTAGATATAAATACACCATAAGCTGTGTTTAGGTTTTCTGCTGGGATGTTTATGCAGAGCTCAATAATGTACTTTTTCCGCTGTTGACAATTAGTAGTGTCTTTTGGGTGTGACACGGCACTTTAACGCTAGCCATTTCTGCATCTCTGTGAACGCTGTCTGAACTCTGGTCACCTAATCAGAGCTATGTGGGTACTTAATGATATCTATATTTCTCAGGGCTCAGTGCTATAAAACTGCCATCTATAGTAATGTAAATACATTACAGTCCCCAGTCTTCTCAATGAGATTTCATTTCTCCTGGATGCACAGTGTGTTCGTCCTGTTGGACCCAGAACTACTCGGAGGCAGGTTCTCCATGCCTTATTTTTCATGGGGCAAACAGTGTATTACGGTCGTCCTGCTGTGCCCCAGGTTTCAGGTTGTTGTCATCATTAATTCTAGGCTCAGTGTAGTGTTGCTACAACTCATTACAAACCCACACCTCCATCTTAGCTCTATGGTGATGCATTGCTCTCCAGTTCTCATTAATAACTCCTGCTGCATGCAGCTTGCTGAGATCAGTAGGGGACAAGATGGGGGAAAGTGGGCCACAGCAGACGATGAAGTTTACAGTTGCTGCTTCATCCAGGCACAGGGATGCAGAATCATTCGATGGCACATCATTGGAGGATGCATTGGACCACCTGCATATGCTAATCACTGTGATAACCCAACAAGATAGAACAACATCCAGTAGCTATTTCTACTGATACTGCCAGAAAGTGGTTTGCCAGTTTTAAACAAGAGCAGGAGGTTCTGAGTGGTGGCTATACATTAAACTTTTAGGCAATACCACTGGTGCAAAAGAAGCTGAAAGTCGGTGGTATAAATAAAAGCAGCATCCAGGTCCCATTGTTTTTCACTGAGAGAACCCTATGATCTTCTCCTGGCTGCTTATGTGTGGGACTTTCTGAAAGTGTTTATTCTAGTTTAGAATAGAGATTTTCCACTACTGATGTGAGCATTTGAAACAAACGTTCTGTTTTGTATATTTCCGTGTGTTTTCTTTCTTAAGTTGCAGTACGTTGAGCTTTCAGGGCCATCGTACTTGCATTTGATTACAGTAATTCAGTGACACTGGAGTAACAATCATGATAATAGAAAGCTTGTCTCGAAACTATAGCAATACTGTATTAACCATCACTAAAGGTTAAGTCAGTCCTACGGTTTAAACAGCTAATGTAGAATTGATTGATTTGTTTGACATATTCAGCATAAGATGATAATGAGCATAAGGATAATTCCCCAACACATTCAGTAAAGATATTTTTGTCTCGATATTGGGTGGCGTTGTCCTTTAAAATCTTTGGCTGGCCTTTGCACAGCCTCTCACACAGGAGCAGCTCTTTATGACCTCAACAGATGCCAGTTTCTCTGCTCTTAACATTTACGCAGCATTAGAAAAGCAAGTTTGATGATGTGTCCATGAATCATTCATTCTGCCAGATCTCAGAGCTTTAAAATACAATCCCAGTTCAATATCATAGGTTTCTGTAACATGTCACTTGATTTTTTTTAACAAGCTGTTAAAAAGTGTCTGGTGTTTTTCAAGAGGCCGTGTAATGCTCTACTAAAAAGTCCTCTGTGGGTAGTTGCTGAGCAGAACATTTCTTTACTGTGTATCGTGAAATGTATTATGTATTTTTGTGTGCGTTTTCCCTTGACTTGACTTCTCTTGACCTTTTAAGTGTTGGCAAATGTTTTGTTGAATAAACAGGACAAGCAAACTTAATACAGTAAATCAATATCAGGGTCCCTGCAGTGCTTTTGTGCAATATATTAGAGCATGTTTTGTATAAAATGTGGACAAACCAGAGCTCAAAAATGTTTTTTATTCATACTTAAATCCCCCAACACAAATTTTATTTGTTGTATTTTTAATAATGTTAGTCACTGAATGTTATTTATTGTGTTTAATTCCTCCATAATACATAAAATCTTGACATGAGCCTGTGTCTCTCATTGTCCTGTTGACTTTGATGTAACTCACAAAAGTCAGCTTCGAGAAATTTTTTTTTTTTTTTTTTACTATTTTCCCAGTTATGTTTCAGCTTTGCTACAGTGTTTGTTAATGTTTGTTAGATCGTAGGTGAAGTTGTGGTGTCTTGTGCCTCTGAAGTTCTGCTATTTTTAGGTTGTTGCATCTAAACTGTACATATGTGCAGCAATTAGCATTTGTATTGTGATTAATGTCATGAAATGACTGAGCTGATTTTTTTTCCTTTGATTGTTGTTGGCGCACAGATTACCATGCTTTATGCTGTTGATATAATTAGGATATTCTTCATATCATAATTAGATCTAAACAGCTAAGGTGGGCCATTGCCAAGATGCTAGTGAGCTTGTTTCTCTCACTGCAGTCAGAGGGTATTAGGACCTTGATATGTTTTTCATTGGCTTCATTGTTCTCCAGAATATGATATAAAACCTTTCTATATTTGACAATTTGGCTCTAATAAACAATAAATCCACCTGACCAATTACTGACTGATTCATTTTTTTTTTCTTTTTTATGGTTCATAATTACAAACACACAATAAAACTTATTATGGATTAATTTTAGACACGCAGAGGTGGTAGAGTGATCTGAATAAGTTGTGTGTGTTCATTTAATGTTCAAACTAAAAGTGTGAGTAAATGCTGGACCCTGTTTATGTTGGATTACGCTCACTCGTTAGTCATGAAATAGTTGTTGCCAAAATATAAAGCGTCTTTTTTTCCTGCAATTTATTTCTAGGTCAGCTGTGTCTGACAGCGCCAACACATCGCCATCACCATCAGAAGAAACCATTTTTGGACGAGAGGGTGGAGCTGGCTAAGAGTCAGGAGTGGATCTGACCTGTGAACCTGAGGTTACGAAGCACGCCCCCCAATAACCTGACCGCGCCGGGCTGCTGCCTGCATTGTGTAAAGTCGCTGCTGACAAAGTTAGCTTCCATATTTTGAGGTAAACTTTATTGTTCTGGTAACTGTTTAGGTAATCTTAGTAGTGTAATTGCATACGCATTGACATTTGGCAATCATCACATATATGAGGTGAAACCCTTTAACATTATTGTAGCTGAAATAACTGTGTGTCCACTTCCACTAAACTATAAAACCATACTATAGAACATATTCTAATATTGTTTTAAGTTGGTTCTGCACAACATGAACCAACTACAGAACAAGGACTAGAAGAGGATGCTGAAAATAAGTCAATTATTTTTTTCTAATAATATAGCATTGCGTTAATTGTAATTGTAATAATAATAATAAATGTGAGTATAGGTGAAGCATTTAGCTGCAGGACAAGCACAGATGTGACATTTCCTGAAAAACCCACAAAAGTTGGTTGAACATGTTGCAAAGTGTTCTTCAAAGCCTAATCACCATGATAATATCCTAATAATAAACCATTATGGACTTAACAACTTGCTCTCTACACATTCAGATAAATTATTCTGAAATTATTATGAAAAGTTAGGTTTGTATTTCAGTCATGTTCACCACTAACAATTGGTACATTTCAATTTCTCTGTCTAGTTAGCTCATAAAAATATCAGTCTTGTCTGTAAAGAACTTAAACTCCTCAAAGTGCATAAGGGGCAGGCCTTATGCAGTTATGTCCCATTATCTTTATCTCTGGGACCTCACTTTGGGAGGTTCACCTGTTTCAACTTATTGTGTTTGCTCAGATGCAGTTACTCTAAATGAAGCTCTGAGTTTTCTTTGTGCTCATATCTTGAATTAAGAGTGTGTTGGCTTCATCATACACACAAGAGGATTAATTCAGATTGAATTAATGAGGAATTTGACAAAGCCATTTATTTTACTATGTGACTCCCAACAATATATATGAACTATTCTCACAACCTTAGTTATTAGTGACACAGTGGGTTTCTGATTCCAAACAGAGGTAGGTTTCCAGCTTTATCAATAGCTAACATGAGTTGGTTGGCTGTTCCCAGTCCAGTCATTTTAAAACAAGATTTGTGTTAAAGGGGTCTCAAATAAGCACTTTTTGCACATTTTTGAAAAGTATTGTAGAGCTAGTTGGCTGTAAACAGGTGTATGTTTATGACACTTTCAGTTTTACCATTTGTGGAGAAAACACCATTTTTTTGTGCAACACCACAAACTAATGGTTGATGTGCTGCTTGGCTTTGGAAGTAATGTTTGGTTAGTTCAGTAGGTAGCTGGGCATGCGAACAGTTGCAGCTTACATTACAAAGAAACACAAGCTTTAAATCTCTCTCTCTCTCTCTCTCCTCGCTCCAGTCACCCCACGTCAGCATGTGGAGTGCTAACAGGCTGCTGTGTGTAGTCACGGTTGCCAAGTAATGATTGGACAAGTGGCTGTTTGATGAATAGTCAAATCTATGTCCTTTACCATAGCTGAAGTCTGCTGAGCAGGATTCACATTCAAATAACTTTCTCATCATAACAGTTGATTACATGCTGTTAACAGATACAAAAGTCGACAGAAATATTATTCTCTCACGGCGGCTTTTAGAAAACTGACTCCAGAAAACAGGGAGTGACAAGTCTTGTGCTTTAGAGATTTAAAGAGAGTGGGTTTCAATTTCTGAATTCAAGGGATGAAATTATACTCCTAGCTTTAAACTATTAGACTCTAAGGACACTGCATCAGCTGTCTATGAAGATTACCTTCTGAAGTACAGACATCTGGGGAGACTTCCTGAGCAATTCTGATGAGAGCTGTTTGCTTTTGACTCACACACTTGCACACACTGCAAACACTTGTCGGTCTTAAACTAGAGAGTTTTTGAAATGCCACTTATTATACCGATCATCACCTATTGTAAGTGTGAAAGTCCAGACATGTCGTTCCATCTGTTGGGAGGGAACAGCTATTATTAGCTTGTGCTGCTCAAGCTGGCCAAAAAGCCATGTGTTCAAAGACGAATCCTCAAGCTGGAGGGATTTGTGTGCCTGTGTGAGGTGAGAAGAGGCCAGGGGACTGTTTGTGCCTTTCAGAAACAGCAGTCATATCATCATCCCCCCTCACAGACCCATCGCTCTACAAATAACACTGGCTCATTTGTTTGATGGTGATAGTAGCAGTGGTAAGAATCAGATAACAAGCACGGACGCCGACACAGTCTCCTCGTCTCTCTCCCTCAAACTTTTCCCGTCTTCCTTATCCCCAGGGAGTAACTGTTGTCTGTGTCCCTAGCTCAGTTTCTTAGCTCAGAAGATCTTATTTCCCCTAGTGCAGGCTTTGTTGCTGTTTCATCTTTCATCCTTCTTCTGCACAGCTCTGAACTGGACAACCTTTAAGAGACATAGTGGAACAGAGGAGGTAGTTAGATTTGACCTCTGCCCCTCTGATAAGCAGGTACAATCGTGTCTGGTTTTTTGTCAATGGGCATCAGAGGGAAATAAAAGCCTGGTACTTTATTTTCTTGGTCATTTACTGTCCCCTTGAAAATCAAAAGGAAACATTGCAGTCATTCATAGTGGGTAGAAACAAGTGTAAGAAGAGACATTAGATGACTGTTATATACTGCAGCTTCTGTTCGGCCTCACCCCTCAAGGTCTTTCCTTTTTTTGCAGTCTTCTACCTTGTGTCCATGGCTGAAGAGGACAGATCAGTCCAACACATTGTGGCATAGCACCCCTCCCTTATCTATGTAGTATGTGAAATACACCAGAGAAGAAAAAGGACCAGAGCACATTTGTTCATTGACATCTGTTCAAATTTCAAATTCAAATGTATTTTATTTATATTGCACCAACTCATAACAGTTACCTCAAGGCACTTTAAATATAGAGCAGGTCGAGACCAACCTCTTTATAGAATTATTTAAGGGACCCAACAAATCCCACCACGAGCAGCACTTGGTGACAGGGGCAGGAAATACTACTTTTTGAGAGGCAGAAACCTCGAGCAGAACCAAGGTCAGGGTGGGTGGCCATCTGCCTCGACCGGTTGGGTTGAGGGAGGGGGGAGCAGGAGAAATGAGAACACAATAGAATACAAACAAAACATACAAATGTAATGAGTATTAATGATGATGGCAATGACTGATAGTAATAATAATAGTACATTAATAAATAACAACTGTAAGTTAAAATAATAAAGGAAGCAATAACAGCAGCATTAACTGATAAATATTGCAGCAGCAGGTGTTCAGGAACATGGGGGCAGCTGTGACTCTGTACCTGCAGAATGAGGACAGGAGGGAAAAGAACAATGATCTTCATCATGCAAAAGCAGCCACTCCAAAGGATAAGGAAACAGATACAATGGTTCTTTTTGATTCAGCACTAATGGGTGAATGTGCTGCACTATGATGTTATTTATATAGAACAACATTATATCAGTAAATTAATCCATGGTAACAGTTGTCATGCACTGGCTGAGGGAGGAGCTGTGTGGTCCACAGCCTCATATTGGAAATGAAATAATTATATAAATCCCAGAATCAATTTTCCCCAGAAGTGTGTGTCACAGGGTTCATCCTGCTCCATCTCTGGCCTGGGAACTTGAAGTGAGTGAGCCCACTTGCATGAATTGGCAAATGTGTTAAAATGTGTCTTTAAGTTAACAGCTCATCCTCTTAAAACAATGAACAATGTTGTGTTTGCTTACAGTCTTGTGTGTATGATTTGAGGTTTTTCTGGTTATATCAAGGGCATTTTGAAGCATTTTTGAAGTGTCAGCACTGAACCATGCAGAGAACCTATGAACATCAGCAAAGGTTAATGACTGTGGTAATGATTTTATGGCTAGCAGGTGGCAGACATACTTCAATTTCACTGTGCTAAGACATAAAAGTGCATAAAGTAGTTGCACTTTTCTTTCTGTGACCATTCAGGCTGATTGCTTTGTGTAGGATCTGGGCAGGGATTTTATCAAACGTGGAAATCTTCTTAGAGTCTACAGAGTGAAAACCTGATCCAAGTGTTTTTTATTCTTTTCCTGATGCAGCTTTGCTTTGTCTGCATTTTGCCTGCTTTAAATCACTTTTAGGAAGCAGGTCAATTCCCCTTTTACCCTGCTGGTTGTAATGATACCAGAGCTCTCAAACATCTTTGAACTTACAGTTTGTCTGACTGCTGACCAATTTGAGTCTGAAGACATGGTGCTAACAAGTGATTGATAAATAGGTTCATTTTAATAGCATCTAGTGTCTCAGTAAGTGGATCACAGCACATCTGGCTAATAATATTACAACAATACAACAGCAGAGTGATAATGACAAACAGGTTATGTAGTAGTAAATAGTGTCATTCCTTGATATCAAATTAACAGGGATGAAATCTTCACTACTTCATTAGACTTTAAAGGTCTTCGGGGAAGAACGAAACCACCCTGACAGTGATGATAGTACAACCAGCACCTCTAAATGGTCTCCAGCAAATCCTACAGAGACCACATGTCAAGTCGTATCTTTGACACTTAGAGCAGCAGATCCTTTGGTATTTCCCTCACACTTTCACATTTTCCTTATGTACTGAATCTGTTAAAAAAAAAAAAAGTGGGCTAGTCTCCCAGTGCATGGTGCTCCAGAAATACCTGCAGGTGATAACTAGCTGAGGTTTTATAGCAGGTGTCCTGTCACCTTCCCTCTTCTGTATGCATCATACCTGTGGGTGGGGGTGGAGGTGGTAATTAACTGTTGCTTTGCCATTTTTAGAACGTTGCCATGACAGCTCTCAGTGTCTCTTTTTTCTCACCTTTAGTTTCACAATTACTTTCACCTACTTCCCGTGTCTCTTTCTGCTCTTTTGTCCCTCGAGATGTGTGTTGTTACATTTTTTCTCATTTTTTTATCTTTATATTCAGCATATAGTGTGTCCACATATCATAGGAATACAATTGACAAAGTCAAGTCCTCTCACCTCACATTTCTGGTGTGTGTGTGTGTGTGTGTGTGTGTGTGTGTGTGTGTGTGTGTGTGTGTGTGTGTGNTGTGTGTGTGTGTGTGTGTGTGTGTGTGTGTGTGTGTGTGTGTGTGTTTGTGTGTGTTAATGAGTTTGTGGTGATCCTGACCAGCTGTCAGTGTCATCCATCATGGTCAGATTGGGTCATGGTCTCTGCCCAGTGTGCTATGGCCTGGAGGCTGCAGCAGCTACAGGACAGTGCCGCAGCTGTCATCCGTCTATAAGATGTCAGTGTCACAAGTCCCACTCAGTCGTCTGCAGTTCACACACAGTTTTGGTCATTTTTGAGACAATTGTGATGTTATTGCATTTAGCCACTGTAGTTACCTCATAACAAGATGCAGTCAAACAAACCACTGCAGCAAAACAACCTTACAAATGAACCTGCAGTGTAGCTCGACAACACAGTCTATAGGAAGTTTAGCACAATAATAAGATGAGGTTCATGTTATACAGTTGTTGCCTCTCTGTATGTAGCAAGTGCTACATACAGACATATGTATGTGACGTATGAGTCCCCTCCCTACACCACTGCCTGACAAATGTAGTAATAAAATGAATTGGCTGCTCGTGGTGAAATATTTAATAACCAGGACAGCAAATATTAATGTTTGACAGTAGAAGTGCGATACCATCAAAGGGTTAGCGTTAGTTTAAGAGGGAGTTGACGTTTGAGTGATGATATCTGAGGTCTGCAAAAGCTCCTCTCTGTGTCTGTTTTTACAGTGGAGATGAGGAACAGAGTGGATGAAGACCAGGCATGCCAACAGTAACATGCTATTGCGAGACAGTCATGCTTCTGCCTCCCAGGTGATTTCCTGCAAGGCTCGATCATGTGTTATCTATTAAAAAAAATGTCAGCATGTTATATTACATGATTCTTCTAACTTACATTTTAAAATAAAGTTGCTTGAGCAGGTTCTGATGTTTTAGTCTGATTGAGCTTAAATGCAAAGTGATCAAAAACAAGACCAGTTCAGATGCAGTCATGATGTGTCTGCATCTGAACTGTGAAGTGTTACAAGGTTGTGTGTGTGAGGGCATGAATGTGTCTAAGGTTATCGAAGTGTCCATCATGGTTCATAGATTTTCTACTGGATTAGGCTTCTATCCTCACATCTCACAGAAATGATACCTTCAAAAGGTTTATCTGTAGATTTTTAGATAATTAGTTAATTGTCTTTTTTGGTAATAGAAAAAATCTCATGTTCCAGCTTCTCCATTGTGACAATGTCTCTGCTTTTCTTTTTGAGTAAATTCACCATTGGTTTGTCAGACTAAAATGTTTTTTACATTCTATATAAATTGCTAATACTGTGAGAAAATAATCTGCAGATTATTTGATGATGAAAATAAAATTTAGTTTCCAGAATAAGTGCCCTTTATAACTAATAGTTATAAATAATGGGTTATAAATTATCCATTATCCTCCCATCTTGAGAACCAATTAGTATATTATATTAGCAAAACATTAATCCAAGTTCTGTGAGAGATGTCATATGCCATAATTTATTTTCCTTTTTGTATACTACTGTTTAAACTGTGGTTTGGCAAATGCTGAAGAAAGGATTGTGAACATTAAAGTGAAACATTTATTTGAGAACAGACTGTATTTTGCTTTGGATGACCAGTGTTGGATGTAACATACACACATGATGAGCAGAACAGATATCAGGGATTTGCCTGCATCATGGCAGGCTTCAAGCAGCAGCCTATTAGATTTTCATTGATGTCTCCAAAAATTCAATAAAAGATAAGGCGCCCACATCCAAAGTGGTGCTTGCTTCACTTCTTTTGTCCTTGGCACAGGATAATTCTCACTCATGGTGGCATTTTGACAGTGTCAAGCAGGCTACTGTGTCCACCTTTGGCTTCGACATTTCTTTGTGGGGTTGATATTCATTCAGCACATTGTTCTGCGGTTAGGTGATGAGACAGGATATTCAGCTATCACAGACCTCTACGTTAAAGTTTAGAAACTGGTATCTATCTCTGGGTGTATCCAGTCGTTGCGGACAATGTTACAAATCAATGAGCAGGAGTCCTTTATGACAATATCAGATCAATAGTAGATCAGGTTTTGAGCTCCACTATGGCTCTATGAATGGAGCCTTAGTAGGTCCACCACTTTGGTTAAGAATAAAATGTCTTAAAAACTACTGGATGAATTACTGCAAATTCTTTTTTACACATTCATGGTCCCCAGAGCATGCATCATAATGCCTTTGCTGATCCTCTGACTTTTCATCTACCACTAGCAGGTTATGTACAGACATTTAAGTTCCCCTTTTTAGGGAGAATCACCTAAGTTATAAGGTCTTATAACTTAGGTGATGCTCTTACTGTTCATCAAGTAAGAGAGGACATTTCAAAGGTCTTATAATTTGCACTTTTCCCATGTTTTATTTGAAGTTTTGATATGAAAAACAGAATTTATTTGAGGTTTTATTGATCCAAAGCCATCTCAGTATATATTCACATCTCCTCTCTCACGCTTCTCTCTGGGTTTCTAGCAAGAACAGAGCATATTGTGTCGGTCTGGTGATTGGCTGGCTGTTTTCTGAGTCACACATGGCCAGATCAACCACAGGGAACAGATTACAGTCTACTACTAGCGTGGTAAAGCTCACTGGTAACAGATACTGATGGTCATACAGTTCTGAAATTATAAAACAAATACTTTGGTATTTTAGAAAAAAAAAAAAACTTTAGCCACTGGTCTCCTGTATTACAATTGAATTAGAGGCTGTAAATTATACAATGACTTCCTGAAATCCAGTGATTGTGTAGCATTTCCTCATTTTTTGGTCTTGTAGTGTGCTAGCTCACCAACAGATCGACAGTATGGTATAGCTTGGTTAATGTAGTTCAAACAACAACAGTGGTAAAGCTTGGTGGTTCTGGGTGGTCCATGCTGGGGGCATAGGTGGGCCTGACATTAGTTGTGATGTCACAAAAGTCAGGAAGTGCTAATGGCTTGTTTTAAGACACAGTTTCTGAATACAGGATGTGTGGATCGAGGGCTTTGAGTCTTTACCTCGATTAGCTTTATCCTTTAAATGATCAATTCTCCTAGTTTATGATGAAAAACCTATAAAAGTAATGAAATTCCCATTAACCTCAATTGCACTTATATTTAGTGCTTGTTAACGTGAATAAATTAAACTAAGACAGGAAGCATGGTGAACATTATAAACATCATCGTGTTAGCATTTTCATTGTGATGGTCACAAGTAACTCAAAGCACTGTTGTGCCTACGTGCAGCTTCACAGAGTCCTCTTTTTTTAGGATTTCTGCATCAATATGATGCTGTACCTATTTTTAATTCATATGTAAATTGTTCAAGTCTATTAAGTCAGGATTAAGATAATGAAATTAAATAGCCAATGTTCAGAAATGGTAATAGGTTGTGGGGGAAGTGTGTAAGGCACCCTAGGGACTTTGTTACCATTAATGTCTGGTTGGGTCAGAGAAACAGTATTGTTAACCTGCATTGTTAACCTTCCTTTACCCTTCCTGGTCTTTTGTGGTATTAATTTAACACTATTATACACATAAGCCCTTCTTTGGAGACTCACATAATTTCCCACTGCACAGTCACAGCCAAATTACAAACTGTGTCACTGCTTCTCTACAGAGGTCTGCAGTACAGTCAGTTGGTAGCTTGTTAACTAGTCCATGACCCATTATCATCCATGTTACTCTCAAATAAAGCTACGCCCCCACACCATGTAATGATCATAACAGCATGTCATACTCCCAACAGCTGTTATGCTGCAGCGGATGCCATGTTGGACCTGCTGACTTTTCTGTTTTGATGAATTAGTCAGCTGCATAATTTCAAATATTTTTATTTGTCTCCTGATGCCTCTGTAGCTCACTTCAGGCAAACAACCCAGACTACTCACAAAGGCTTTTGAGTAAATAAGAGGGTAATAACATTAGATGAGCATGCAATGGTGAGTTAATGACAACAATCTAATTATCTTTTAAATTACCCTTAGATCTTTCAGCAATTGATAAACAATTCCCTACCGTGATCTCACCAACCTGGATGTTACGACAACCTGTAGAAAAAAAGAAACATTTATTAAACTCCCATTGCCTGAGTGTATCAGTGGAGTATAGTGAGGTGTCGATCTGTCTCTCTTTGTTTCTCCCTGTTATGTCTTGATCTCTCATTATCTGTGCGCTCCAGGGTTATTGATCTCTGGAAGACGTTAATTACGTTATCAAAGCTTGAGTTGTATCTTTCAATATAGTAAACACAGGAAATGAGGATCGGAGGCTGATTATGTTTACTGTTTTCAGTCAGTTGAGCCTCTGTCTGAGGCCTGAGTATGATTTCCCAGAAAATATTAATCACTGAAATGTACAGGCAGTAATAAAAGATCATTGCATCTAATTTTATGGCCATTTTTTTTTCTAAGTTCCTTCCTTTTATTTCCATTATTTTAGGGCCGCTACTAACACTTATCTTTTTAAATGACTGATGTGATGATTATCTCTTCAATTAATCATTTAGTCTATGCCCATTGCAGTTTCTACGGGTTTGCAACTTTTTCTTTCTTTTTCTGTTCTCAATACCCACAGGGTTTCTGCTGATATTGAGTACATGTCTGATACCAGTCCTAAAATGAAAGCATAAGCCTCATGGAATTGATTCGGATCACTCCTACGTACAGTAATACAACACTGTAATTTCTCATCATTGATTACAAGTGGGGACGTTCATACACCATCGTTCTGTTTTGACTTTAATGATGTTGTAATGTATCAGGCAGTTGTACATTGGCCCAAACCTTGGTTAGATTTTCAACTATATCCTGGCCTGAGGGCAGTTTCCCAAAGCCAAAGGTGGCGTCCAAGTATATTTTGTCTGACCAACAGTCCAAAACCCAAAGATGTTCACCTTACAAACAGAGGAAAGCAGCAGATAAAAACATTTGAGAAGCTGGAACCATTTTAAGGCATGTCAGTGTTGTGGCTGCCATCTGTTTTTGTTCAGGCATTCCTGTTCTCTTGAGGATGAAACCTGACTTTGCTGGCAACTTTTTGACATTTTTTTTTGGTTGTAGTGAAATAATTTGATAGCTACTGACTGGACTGGCACAATCCTCTGTGAACACATTCATGTGTCCTAGACTCTGTATCTTCATGACTTTTCTTTTAAGGCTACCATGTGGTTTTCAACAAACTGTCTCCACAGCTGCATTGTCATTACACTTATGTTCCCCTCAAGATGAATAGTGATCCATTTAATCCCCAACTTTTCATCTGGCATGATTGTCAGGTGAAAACAATGTGATGTTCAGCTTTCTGATTCACTCAGCTGTGGCTGTGTTGCAGTGCGTGCAGGAATATGGTAGTTCAGGGAGTTGTGCAAAAAAAAGTGCTGTTTTGACAGGAAGATAAAGCACCAAAAATATTCTAAATAAAGCAAACGAATAATGGATTGTTTCAGTATCTTTAAAAGAACAAACACTTGTGTACAGCAGCGCATCGCTCTGCTTGTGTGCCAGTGCTCTTTGCTGCCTCTCCTGACTGTCAGCGCGCTGATCCGAATCTAATGCAGGTAATACACTGACACCTCACACAACCCCATGTCAAACAATCTGAATTATCCCTTTAAATCAATCAGCATTTGAGTGCTGTCATGTCACTGCTTGATACATAACTTACTAAAATTGTTGCAGATACATTTTCTGTTGGTTAGGTGTTTACTGGTGAGTCCTTTCAGCAGTACCTAATGTGGTATTAAAATGTTATGTCACACAGGCTGTGACACAACATCCTCTGTTGGATTTTAAACTCAGTCACTGGAAGGTGACACAGTCCAGACTCAGCTGGTGTTTTGCATGTCTACATTAACAGCTCTGCGATCCAGGGCAGCAGCTACAGTATGAGCATTAGTGTGGCTTGGTATGCCATCCAGCGGTTGTGTCCCTTGCCTCTCAAGAGCTTTGTTCGACTCTTGTGTGATTTCTGTCCTCTTGGCTGTTCTGTTGTTCAGCTGTCAGACCAAAGTGCAAATTCTATCAGCAGGGGTTTATTCAATTCACTTCGCCGTTGCCTGAAACCTGTGGACCAAGAAAATAGAATGATTTTCCCCCCTTCACAGTGTTCACACGCCATCCAATTAGGGCTCCGAAACACGAGGGAGAGAGCAATGGGCAGACAGAGATGTGGGCAATATAAAAGGACAAAAGAAGAACACTTGTGTGTTAGGTTATTGAATATAGTTATAGAAGGACAGAGACAAAAGGGCAGAGGAATATGGTGCCTATGAAAACCATCATATTCTCCTCAGTACAGTACATGCATTGTGAATGTATATATTGTTCTTCATCACTGTTTTACTCGATATCAGCAAAAACATTGTTTTCGCTGATATTGTTCGGAAAAGAATCCAAAATTATATCTCTCCATAAAAATATGTCTGATAGATAGTTATATATAAACAGACCCACAACAGAGCATAAAAGTTTGTTTTATAAATATAAGGGATCCTTATCAAAATATTAATATGTAATGAGTTTATATCAAAATAATAAATAAATAAAAGAGCAGATAAACTATTATCCAACGTCAACCTCAAGTTTTTTTGGCAACATTTTAACAGTAGATTTTCAGATTTCAGATAACTGCGTATGTACTGTGTCTGAAACACACATGAGATACTTCAGTGGCAATTAGGTTATTCGTAGGTTGAACATGAGAAAACACTGATTTGTTCCAATCAGAGGAACAAAGCTTTTGCTGTGTGACCTGTACATCACCATCAGACAGCTTTTCACCAGCATCCTGCCACTTAGGAGGTGACAGCTCTCTCCTGAGGGAAGGTTAACCTCCAAGAGCAGCGATTCCTCCCTGCTTGTTGCTCAGTATCACCCTCATGCAGCAGCGACGGGCAGGACCACTGCTGCCTTACGCTCCCGCAGTGGGTGTCAAATTTTTCAGACTTCCTACTTGACGAATAGAAAGTGACACAACAGCATTTGCTTGTCTTTGCAGGCCTCTTAACAGGCTGAACAGAGGAGATATTGACGAAAGTGTTGTAGGGTAAATACCGAGCTGTCCATCATAATTCTGCTCAGCAGCAGGATTATGTATTTTAGGTAAAGCTAAAAAAGAACAAAGCGCTGACAGAGATTTGGCACTATAACCACAGCAGTGTTGCATTTTAAAGCAACTAACAAAATTACTGACGATGAACACAGGGAACAGGAGCCACCATAGACTTCAGGGTTGTCTAAGAAGAAACCTCCGTCACTGACTCTTTAGCCACACTCTGTCACTGTTGGCAGTCCAGCGAAGCTACAGAGATGTTCTGCTCTCTTCAAATGTCACAGCACCAGAGAGCTGGCAGTGACAGGAAAGGAGAGAAAAGAAATCTACTTATCTTTTTTTTTTTTTTTTTACCTCTAGTCTTCTTCTTAATGTCAGTTCCTTTTTTCTAAATTCACACAGTATCCTGCAGTGACTTGACACAATGACAAATGAGCAGCAGCATCCAAAGAGGGTCTCTAACCACAAGTGATCAATAATCTGCTAATATACAGGATGTCTGCAGGTCTAATTTAAATTTTCTCAAAAAAAAAAAAAAATATATATATATATATATATATATATAAA
>CM076652.1:18510676-18782952 GCA_038496675.1 Rachycentron canadum
TATATAAAGTTATATAATTATATAATATATATATAATATATATATAATTTCTGTTGCCTTCCACAGTGAGTGATGTTTTTGGTTGTGTTTGCAAGCTGTCAGGAGACGTTACACACCTCTACACTAAGGGTGGGAATGATGTGACAGTGGATGATGCCGCAGGAGCCTGTTAAATCATTTTTGGTGGAGTTTCAGTGGGCGCCATCTGACCTGCAGCAAACTCTGTCACTACTGCTGCTACAGGAGCTCCACTCACAATGGGCAGGTGTCAGTTTTAGCAAAAACATGAAGTGAAAAACATCAGGGCTGCACCTAAAAGTTATTTTACTTCACTAATTAATCTCTGGTGTTTGTTTGTTTGTTTGTTTAAAAAATAACTGAGAAATTAATCCATTATCAAAAAAGGTTGACAATTTTCTTTTGAAAATTCTCATTAGTGCACATCTCTAAGGAGAATTAAATATTTTTAATAGATTAATTTATCAGTTCATCTTCTGCCACTTACTTGGGTCCAGGTTGCATTCATTCATTTAACTAATTATATCATTAGGAAGCGCAGGGGCCAAGGTCACTACCAAACATCACACACCAGAAAAATCATAGTAAACAATCTTGATGTGACTAAAATTGTAATAGTCCCCCTTGGTCATCGCCTCATCCCTTCACCAGGTTTGCAAATCGCTTTAGTACTTTTTCCATAATCCTGCTGAAAAACAAACCAACCACCAAACAAATAAACAGACAAGAATGAAAACATAACGTCCTTGATGTAGGCAATTACTTTAACATACAGCTAGGAAGCCCTAATAATAGTAGTAATACATCATTTTAGCCATGTCATCACGATTTATATATCCTTGTACTTCTCATATTTTGGCCAGTATGACTATGAAATGTCTTCAATGACTCTCTATATGGTCTTAAAATGAACCTGGTGGATTCTGCAGAAACCCTGAAGGTAAGAGTGAAGACAGATGCACTCTAGTACCTTTTGTTTTAATTGATTAAACATGTAGTCTCTAACAATCATTATAATCAGTGTAAAAACCAAAACAAAAGAAAAAAACAATGTGTCCATAACAAAGTGCCGTTTAGAGATGACTACAAGACACAGGCACAAACACTTTGCTCTGACAAAGACACAGAGTGTCTGCTGTCTCTCAGTGAATTACTAAAGCTAATTGCCCCTAATTTAGAAGCCTTGATTAAGGTGCAGCTTCTGATTTAAGGGGGAGACAGCAGTGATGATCCCTGTCTCGCACGCTCTCTCTTGTAATTGTTCATATTCATTTCTTATATAATTGTTCCTGTCAAAAGACTTTTTGCATAAATGCAAATTTGTGCAAAAGCTTTATCAGGAATAATTCACAACTCACTGACCTCAAATGAAAGAGATAATATTTTTTCTTCAATATATGACTCTTCAAGAAATAGCTTCACTTACTTCACTTGCTCAGACTGAGCATTGCTTCTTCTGGTCTATAGATAACTGTGTGTGATCTCTATTGACGTTAGCTGTGGAAGCATCTTAGAGATTATTAAATGTAATTAAACCTCTGTCCAGCAGCGAATAAAACCTATCTACCTCTGATGACACATGGTTTTAATTTAGCTGTGACAAGATTTGAAAAATATTTTTAATTTCTGATCAGATGGCGGATGTATTCTGCAATTCTCCATCTAAACTTGCAATAGTCCTGAGCCGGAAGCACATCAAACACAACTTTCCATTTCCCCATATATTCTATAAAGTATTCAAGTCAGACCATTTTGGAGCGGCATGTTGCAGAAATGCTATAATTAGATTCCTGTACTTAAAAGGCTTGCAGGGTGTTGATCATTGTTATTTCATGAGGCATGCAGTGCTATGAATCTCATCCTTTCAGACGAACCATTTTCTACTAGCAGACACGCAAGGCCCCAAGATATTCATAAACATCAAAATAATAACTTCCCAAAGTCCATAAATCATTTCAGGCTTGTTTTTTTTTTTTTTTCACCATGGGGTAAAAATCTAATCATTTGCCATTTTTCACGCCACTGCAGCTTGTTCTTGTTTCCTAAACCACAGAAACAGTATTAGTATATATCTACAGTCATCTTTATATTGACCTTAAAATCACATTATCTTTCACAGACGAGAATTTAGATGTTTGATGTTAAGTACAAAGAGGTTGCGTGTCCTCCACTAAACAAAAATGGAGTGATGGCGCCCTCTGGCTTTATCATTATAAATGATGTATTAAACATAGGAGAAAATAGTATTGCCTATTATTAACAGTTGTTTTTGTAAGTTATTTATGACTGTGAAAGCATCAGGCAGCCTGGCAAATCAATCCATATCAATGAATCCTTCACATCTAACTGCATCACCAGTGTTTTAGTAATTTTTTAAGTTTTTTTAAACAACTGCTCCTTAGTAACACTTTCTCCAGTTCAGAGCTTTTGTTTTGTCAGCTGGTGTTTTGTTTGGTTTTTTTCAGATCCTTTTTTCATCACCAGAGGAAGAGGCCAGGTTTCCAGTAAGTATAAGATTCAATTCAAACCTTTGACATCGTCCTCCTTCAGCCCAACAGTGAATAATCCTCCTCCAGCACAATTCTTATTAGGGAGGCTTTGTTGGCATCTGTGTGTGATGGTTTTCATGTGGCAGAACAGCAGAGACACACAAAGACACTTCAGCTGTGTTGTTACCTGGAAACATCAAGCTTTACTGGTTGGACATTTTGATCAGTGGATATCAAGAGCTCTTAAAGCTTCAGACAACCTAGGCCTGGTTCAGTGTGTGGCTTAAGGACACATACTTTTTCATAGGAGGAAGCTGATAATCATTCAAAACAAAGGACAGGCAAAAACACAGACATGTTTTCAAACACGAGGCCAAGCATCCCCACAGGTTATGATTACAGTTTATGAAAAAGAACCAAACACTTGGATAAGATGCAAGTTTAAAAAAAATATTTATAATATGATACAAGGATATTTTGTGCAAGAGGTTGTTGGGGCTGTGAAACCTGTACATTATGAACAAAGCACTTAAAACTCATTAGCAACCTGAAAGCAGAACATGGCTACTGAGCCATGATTGTGTCAAACGGCTTACTATCAAGATACTGTTTTATACAAATGGTTTCCACCAGTATACAATGGCTGTATAGGATTAGATTACATATTTATATAAAGTGCAGAAGAAATAAACACTTACAGTGAAGGCCTGAAGTGCTTTGTGACTGAGTGTAAACCCACCACCACATGCTGAAAGCCTTCTCATCATATGGCCAGGTGGTTGAGCAAAAACAACCCAAAGACTTGGCAGGGCAGTATCACAAACTGTTGGCCATCGTTCTGCTACAGAATATATACTGTATTATAAAATGTATGAAAGGGTTACCAATCTGTGCAATAAATTGGTTTTACAAATATAATCCGTATCAACAGTTGTGAAAAGTTGCCTGAAATTCCCCTTTTTACAATTATATTTAATTATAATAGACACTTGTTGTTTACTGCTCCTTCTACACTGAAGCATAGCACCAAAGACTCTCATTTGTTTCAACCTTGAATATGAAATGACCTGAAATAAATGAGAGGATTCATTCTTATTTCGGGGGAATTAGACATCTTCGACATTAAAGATATAGGAAAATATATGCACTGTTAGTGACTAGATTACATATTTTGTTTATAGTTCATAATTCTGGCTTGCCTCTATAATGTTTCAAGATTACAAAAAAAGAAGTAAATTCAGCATCACAGTTGAGTCTCAAGAAGACAGGAGAGCAAAGAGGCATCAAGCGGTCCATCAGACTGTGTCCTCCACGCCAAAACACCAGCTGGGGATTCTGGGGGATTATCTAAGTCTGCTGGGAACCCTGTTGAAAGACCACATAAACTGTAGGTATACAACAGGATGCAAAACAACAGAGCATATAAATTTGAACATGCTTTCAGAGCTACACGTCATCGCTCTGTGACTTCGGTCCTTACTGAGTTGGTTCTTTTACGTTTCCAGCAGTCTGGATTGAGTCTTTTCTGCTCCTCAGCCAGAGCTTTGGCCTCCATGGTGTACATCCTCCTCTCCTCACTCTTCATCTTCTTCCACTTATCACCCAGGATGACACTAATGGCTCTGGAGTGAAAGGTTAGAGGCAGAAGATGAAGTACTCATCTTTGATTTGATTTTGTCTTGATAGAATCTGTCTCACTTTCTTTCCCCTCTACCATTTTCTATTTCTTTTTTGTCTAGGGAATATGGAGAAATCATACATCTAAACATTTTACCAGATCTAAATCGAAATGAAAATATGTTATCTTCTTAGGCTTTAGTTGCTAAATGAAAAACTAACAACGTACAGAATGTAATGGTACAAGAAGATAAAATAGACTGAGATGCCTGGTGTTACTCCTACACTGAAATTAAAGAGAAATAACACTATAAATATAACCTGTTCAGTGGCTGTAGTGAGGCAGGTCTTCTGCCTCACACACACACATGCTGGGAGATGATTGGCCTAATGAATTGGTCGAGCTCTGGCTTAGAGATAAGTAATATTTTGCTCCTTTTATGAAGTACCATTTAAGAGTCCATGAGCAAATCACTCGTTCAGTTTAGCCACCACTTGTTCACTGCTGTTCCAGGTATCACTTCGATAAACAATACACAACTAAAATAATTGCACAAGTGAAACTATCCCCATGTAGTGCAGAAGTCAGCGCCGGACTTCTCATCTGTAGGTCTGGGCTTGACAGTGTTGGAATTAACAGGGTGGGCCTTTTAGTTTTTGCACTACAGACTGTAACACTTCTGCTCTCACTCTGCAACAGTAGCCCTGCTTCATAAGCAAAACTATACATCACATAGTGAGAAGTCACTGTGCTGTAAAGGTCACTACACAAATCTTATTCCCCGTCATTCACTTCAATTAAGGCCCATGTGATGGACAAAATCAAGCGCACGTTTCCAGTTTTGTTAAAATATCCATCAGCTCCTCTTTAAAGAAAGAAACTAAGGAACAAAACACTTGGATACTAAATGTGTTTGAAAATGAAGAAGTCATTTATGTAGTGTTTGCTGTCATACTGTTTATTACAACATTAAATAACCAGAGTACAAACTGTTACATCGCTCTCATTGTCTGTTTACAATGTGATTGCACTGTTCATCACATCCACCATATGTACATACAGTGAACATCATGTTTCTGTTGTATAAACTGTTCCCACACCGCGCTCCAGCAAAGGGACATAATGTCATGTGTATATAAATAAATATAGATCAGAGCAACAGTAAATGAGAGCGATGCTGCAGTTTGGATTCAAGTAGTGTGATAGTTCTCTTAATGGTGATTCAAGTTTCAGAGGTGTTGGTAGAATTAGGAAACACCTCTGTACTGGAATGAGATGTGATCACTCTTTAAGTGTGGGGCAGTTTCATTTAATTTAGAGCTAATGTGATGTGGCAGCTTTATTAACCTAAAGAACCTAAAGAAAGGTGACTGGATCTTATTGGCTTTTGCGTACCTGTTGTCCTTCCCAGGATACATCTGTGTGTACTCCACCCTGTACTTCTTGGCGAAGAGCATGAAGGCATTCATTGGCCGCTTGCATTTCGTAGGCGTGGCACTGCTGGCTGTCCCTGAGGTGTGGCTCCTGTTTGATTTGCTACTTGAGGATTGTGGGGAGCTTGAGCGCTCAAGTTTATCACAGTCTGGACTGACAGCACCCCCGCTGGACAGAGAGGTCCTGCGCTGACGAGCCATGCTGCTGAGAACATACACTGCTGAGGAATCTAGTGGGGTGAAGTCATAACTGCACAGGGGAAAGAAAACAGAGACATGTTTTTTTCTGTCGTGTGTGATGCGCAAACAATCAGAATGACACTACACAAGCTTCATTTTGAGTCTGCAAAAGTATCTAAAAATGTCATCTTGTGACTTTGAAATTGTTCTGCACTGCAACATATACTTTTTAGTTCACTTGCTCACTGCAAAAAATAAAATCTACTACTGTACATAAAATCCACTGTAGATAAAATATTTATAAACATATTATTTTGTTTTTAAGATATATATTTCTGTCTCCTATTTATGTTTATTTGAAATTATAAAAAGGAAAGATTTCACTTTTAACTATGTGTTAACTATTCTTTTTCTGCAAACCACATTGAAAATAAAAGTTTCTACAACCTCTACCTTTATACTTTTGATGTTAATGGTGATTAGATGCCTTTAGTTTAGTGTATAAGAAGGGGGGGGGGTTGAGGACTGGCTAAGATGTGCATTACAGAACTTCCCACTGAGTGTGTACATCAGACATCAAACCATTCTTCAAACGGATAGATACAAATTTCACTTTGCTTGTCGATGGTGACTCATACTCAAGTCTTTTAGTTACACAAAGGAAGAACACATTATTAAGAAGAGTGTACCTTCTGAAAGTGTCAAAGACAACAGAGTCATCACAGTTAATGGCATCTGGGTGGTTTGGTGGCAGGCACACATCACCCAGCTGCATCTCATAGCAAGGGATCCCATGGTGCACCACAGTAAGGCTTGGATAAAAGGAAGACCACCCTGCAAAAGACAGACAGTAACTTATAAAGATTACTTTGATCCTATAGCTGTTGAGATTTGGTCAGTGAAAGTTTCTGTTGGAAAAGTCTTATTTGGTATTTTGCTCTAAAATGTTTTTGACATTATTTTTCTTTTATCTCTTGCAAAAAAAGCTGATAATTATCTTATGCTCTGTTTCAAAATACACAAAAGCACAACCTGTTGTAGTCCGTTGTTCTGCATATTCAACTGAAAAGCAAATTAATTTGTCAAATTACCTTTATTTTTGACAAAAAATGGATGATCTAGTCGGCATTCAGCTGTTAAAAGACCATCATCAGGTGAGCCAGGGTCAAAGGTCAGTTTAAGAACTGCCTGGCCAAAAGATACTGTCTCTTCATGGTTCACCAACTTCAGTCCCTCTGAACCGTATCTCTGTGAATGAAGCAAAAGGCCAATGAGATAAGTCTTTACTCAGCTGTAAGTCAACCTTCAATAAATTTGTACCTGATTATGTAAACAGACTCATTCAGGCTTTCACTGACTCAGTTACTGTACTTTTGCTGTTAGCCTGTCTGCCACCTTGTGGCCATTCTAAGCCAATGACAGCCAAAAACAACCAGAATCATAGGACAACTAGTCATTTATATGGTCAACGATGCAACAATACTAAACATAAGTGTATGTAGGTGGATTATTAAATAGATTTAAGACATACAGAGGTCACTATTCATTGACTAACCTTCAGAGAGGAGCATGATGGCATCATGCTTTCATCATCTGAGTCATCATCTGAATCCCGGAGTTCATCAGCTTCTTGCCACTCTACATTAGGACCTCGATGAAAGCGCAGGCGAGTTCCTGAATGTCAACAAAACAATGCAACATCACGAAAAAGCAGGTGTGCGTTAATACTGATAGGAGAATGCTGGAAAACGATTGCTGATGCTGCTGATTGGACACTAGATGTCAGGATTTCTTTACAAATGTTGGTAAGTCTTGCCCATCCTGGTTCAGAAAATTGTGAAAGGGGATCTTTCAGAAAAGTGTGATCGAGAGCTGGGTAGTAATGTTATGATGTGTAAAAAAAATTATTTTCAGTTAAGCTTTATATTGAGGCGCAAGACTTTCAATACATTAAAATCCATGATCCATCCAATGACCAATGACATCCAAATGCTTTGTTCACAAGCACCCATGTGACTAATTCAAAATCTGATTGTTGTGTGTTTGTTTAAAAATGTGCAAAACAGAATGTTTGCTGTGGTGTATTACGAATTGTTAGACAACAGATGCTCTCCCCAGCAACAGTAATTAATTTTCCTAGAACCAACTGCAAGTGTGTATGCATGCATGCACCTGCATTTATTCATTTCCTCTATTCATTACTTACTTGTTTACAAACACAGAGAAAATCTGAATCCACAGTGTTAAATGGTATGTTTATTGTTTTTCAGTTACATCGGATAGGGTTAGGGATTGATGCATTGTTTGGTTGACAAACATTTAGCATTGTAGCACTTTTCCTTACTTTGACAAACAGACATCACCATCTAGCTGCAATTTGAAAAGCTTTGCGTAATGAATCTTTTTGATACAAGTGAGTCGAAAGCTTCACTTGAGCATCCCTAGAGATTAGCGTCTGCACCTTAGTGTCTGTTTCTGTTCTAAACAGGACATGTCTGGTTGTCGTCAGCAGAGTTTAAGGCCTGAGCAGTTAAAGGCCCACTCAGTAGTTTTTTTAACCATTACAGGTATAGTCTTTTGACAATAACAACTGAAGACTTACAGATGAAAATAAGATGAATAATCAAAAAATAAAATACTTTAAAAACTATTGTTTTTAATATTTGTTTTTTAATATTACTGATGTCAACATTAACAGATTTATGAAAGACTTGTCCATGTCTACTGTTTATATTATTGTTGTAATGGGGAGTTTACACTATACTGTGGATTGTGCCTTTAAGCTATAAGGCACACCTGTTAAGGCCATTTTTTCCTCTCAAGAAATTCTTAGAAAATTTAAAAAGTTAACTTCAACATGTGATAAAGTTGAGGTGTAAATGTGTGCATGTGCATATGCGTCATACATTGCATGCATTCATGTACCTTTAAGGAAGCAATGCCAGGCTGTGGAGGGCCAGGAGTGAGACCAGGCCATGTCTTCATCGTCAGAAAAGGATGAGGACATTGAAAAAACTCCAGACTCCGACTCACTGCTGGCCTGTAGCATATAATGAAAAACATTTCACATGACATCACTAAAATAAACAATTTCAATTTACATGTCATACAGAATTTACTTGGAAATAATCTTCAATTCTACTAGAATGGATGTTTCTTAGGTTTTCAGGTGCTGGAAGTGAAAGGTTACCCTGACACGCCTGCGCTCCCTAAGGTGGCCTCTGGATGGGTTGGGTGCACTACTGGCTAATGGGGGCCGGGCGTAGGAATGTAAACTGTTACTGTTGCCAAAGATGTGGACTGGAGATGATCTGGAAAAGATGACAATGTCGTTAAAATATAGTTTGTTAGTAAGCTAGTTAGTTAGTGTGTCATACACAGACAAGTGCTGATTGCACATGGACTCCAAGTGGTGATAAATTAGTCAGAAATAATTTCTAATCTTACATGAGAAACAAAGAACTTGAAATTAACACATTGGTGATACTGTACATTTTAAAGTAGCAAATGAATGTCATCCTGTAAAAAGTTTGCTTTGCAAAATTGTTTCATAGCACACTTTCAAAGTAATGCGGCTAATCCTGCTTTTAGGAACCACTCCCAGGTATACTAGTGTGTACTTACACTAGTACACCTTACACACATTGTCAACTTCTCTTTGTGTTTGTGTCACATGCATGCAACCATTACATTTAGCTGATTTTCATACCAGACATATTTACAAACCTCTTATGCGGTGCGTCCTTTAGCAAGGGGCTTTGAGGACTGGTGGCAATGTTAGCCAGCTCAGCAAGCCAGTTGGTGCTGGGTGAACAGCTGAGCTCCTGGTGAGACACTCCTGCTCCAACCTGAAATAACCCAGGAGACCTCTGGTCCTCTTCCACCTCCTGCAGCTCTGGCATGTCATCTAGAGAGAGGTCAGCAGTAATATTCATAGTACACACAAGGAAAAAGATCAACCTGCTTAAATGTGACTTTTTGCTGGTGTAGCATGTTACCATAATCCATGTGGCACCCAGGTGAGGAAGGCAGGTCTTCGTTACACTTGAGTGGATCAAAGGACTCGTCCATCCCCACAATTGTATGCCGTTTCCCCTATTTTGTTTGTTTGTTCTTTAAAAAACTGGCTACAGGTCAGGTTACTCAGCTTCCATCATCATCTTCTGCCACGTCAGCTAGTTTTAGGCAAAACCAAAGGACAAAATTAGAGCTTTCACAGACAATGTGAAACTGCAGTACAGTTTTACAAGGCTGTTTCAATTACACTTACACAATACCCACCCACAATTAATAAAATGGAGCCTTTGAAATTGGATACAGAAGTTTGCAGAGTAAATTAATATTATGCTTTCATTTAGGCATAATGAAATGATCCATGGGCTAAAAAACATGATAGACATTAACTGTCAAAGATTTCTGACACCATCAAATGAAATAAAATCCTATACTACATCTAGTCATTGCAAGAAACCTATTGAATTGCATGAATATAATGGATAAGGTGGGCAGCCTTTAGGGAATCCTTTGTCTCTGAGTCGACACAGTAAACCTCTGTAACTGGTCATGTGACCTGCTGCGTGGAGGCCTTGTTTATAAACTTAAAAGGGGTTGGCGCATGCGCATCAGAGCTCATTCATTCATAACTGCGTAGCAAAAGTGATAAATATGAGAAATTCGCCTTTAAAGTGTCGCATCGATGTTCGAAAACACGAAGTTAAAAATAAATGCAAAGGAATATTCACGACAGAGAAAGGCATTTTATTCCCATTTGAAAATTATTTGACGTTTGAAAGCAAACAAAGTAAATAAACGTTTAAAAACCAAAATAAGCTGCGAGCATCAAAATCATCCGTTTAAAAAAGGACTAACGGTCATTTTCGTTCTGACAACGGATCAACGGTCAACGCACCGTCACACAAACCGTCGCTTCGACTTCGTTAAACGCGGATGTAGTAGAAACGCACCGTAAATAAAACGTTTCTTTGGCATTGTCGTTGCCAAAGGACCGTCTGAACCCCAGGCCTGCTGTTTCCCCACTCCTCAAAAGCAGCAGCAGTGTCCTCTGCTCAAACCCAGAGGCTGTCGGATCTAACACTGTAAACAAAAGAATGTCAACAAGTTGAGGCATGACGCAACCTCTCTGCCCCGTTCAAAATGAATGACACGAAACCCTCCAGACGCCATTTAACGACATTTCCACGCAAATTAGAGCAGGTTTTACCGACTGAATGACTTGTTTTGCTGAACAAAACTGCTGTCGGATGGTTTCTTATCACCAAAACAACAAGCGTCACAGCGAAAAAAAAAAACATTGTCGAGCACAACCCACGATTCGACATCAAATAAGCGTGTGACAGCCCTGCGAAACCACCGTGTGAGAATTGCGAAGACACAGATCACACAACAGCCAAGTCAAAAATTATTTTGAACCTTTTATTTCTTCGAAAAAAAAGTAGACAACTTCCCACTTACCAGACCTGTCGCCATCAAGAAACTCTCTGGCATTCACTCGAGGGGTGGGAATGAATGGCTCCAGAGGAAGCCTCCTATTGGTGGAGAAGGACGCCAATCATAAAAATATGGGTATTCTATTGGTTGATACTGTTCAGAAAAATATAAAAGGCGGGCCCATGTTTGTTGATCAACATATCATTGGATGAAAGTACATGCCTGTTACTACCCAGTAACAGCTGATTGGCAATAACAGGAACAATACATGGTTATATTTTATCTGCAATGTTGCAACCACAAGTACTTGCACACATTGTACTCTAGAGTTTGTTTTTTTACTTGTAATTAAATCGCTTTAAATTTCTACTTCAAGATGTTGTGAATGACTATGGATATAGAATGAATGAATGAATGAATGAAAGATGACTGTGAATGGTGAATGAAAAGCTTTGAGGTTGCACTGTTCATTTATTCTAACAAACGATTACGTGACACTAAAATTAGAAAAAAAAAAGTTCTTTATTGACATGAAAAGTGAAACATACAGTACTTTCAGCCAGTATTATGAGTTTGCCCTCAGAAATGACCAGTACTACCTGCACAAAGGGGGAAGGGGGGTAAATTCAGACTGTTTAAGCTGCAGTAAACCACAGACATACTACAGAATACTTCAATTATTGATTTTAAAAAGAGAAAGAGAAAATGAGAAAGAGGGGATTAGGGTTAGCCCACTTTATGTTCCTGTTAAGAGGGAACATCAGCATGTGTGTTTCCAAACAGTACAAGTTGTTGGCAGAGGTAGACAGCAATAATGTATGTCATAATCATATTATATGTTTCACCGACACAAAAACAGTATGACTTAAATTTGACATTAAAACACAGGGAAATCAATTGTGTCAAGACACTGCCTATAATGACTACAGTCTATTGGGGCGACTTATTAAATCAAAGGTGGGCCTATATAATAACAGTAAATACTCATTTTCAAATTGTACAGCAATGTGTTGTATGTGTTGTATATTCTTACAAAACTATTTTTTATTCATTTATTTTTATTTTTTGCAAAAGCATAATATTAGGCTAACAGCCACAAACACTTACCAACAATGATATACAGTTTATGAACACATATTCAAAGGATTAAATCTTATGATAAACAAAAAATGCATTTTGTAAAAATGTTAAAGTACTGCCAAGTCTACATTCTGTTGTGATCAAAATGTGAAAGATGTTATTTAAATGCAGGATCAAATCAACTTCCTTTCCTCCAATTTGTTCATCCTTTCTCATGTCAGGGCGCTCATGCTCCTACTGTTAGTGCTCTTGCCAAAAAATAACAAGAGAATGTGATATATTTTCTCAGAATTATCCAGTAAGAAATTAGCTTTGGCATCTGGTTTTAACAAACAATGTTTAGAAATTTACAAACAATATTATACTGTAGGTGTAACTATAACACTGTGGAGATTACGTGAGAGTTAACGAAAGTGTTCAGTATACAAACAAATAATGCATCTGACACTGGCAAGGAAAATGTACACTTACATTTTTAAGGTGAGAGTCGTGATAAATCTAATTCAACCAAGCAACTCTGCTTTGGTTTACTTTAGTCATAACACTCTGTGGCAAACGTTACTAAAATGAACTTTGTCTCATATGGGAATCTGTAGTCTGTTTTATTTATCTGATACACAAATATCGCAGTGGGTATTCACACTTCTTGTAGGAAAAGACGTTTAATTGGTTATGGGGGGAAAACATCCATACAAGCCTTTTATTTTTCATCCACCTATTCATGGTCCATTGGAGCCACCTCATGCACTTTTCTGCTCGATCTCAGGGCTACTTCCAAACAGGGTGACCAGCTGCTCCTCATAGTTCGCTATGTTTCTCTTCATGATGTCCATGCACGGGCCCAGCAATCTCTCAAAGGCTTTAACATCCATGACTGAAAAACAAAATAAAAACAAAATAAGTGATGAAGGGTGATGTAAAATAACAAGTAGTATACAGGATTTACATGCTGGACTAAACATATGAATGATAATGAAATTGTACAAAATGTACCCAAGCATTTGACGCTCCCCACAGCATATGCCGACGCAGCTCTGGGCTTGTTTGTGACAAGCGCCAACTCCCCAAAATACTGGCCCCTTGAGCATGTGGCAATATCCACCTCCTCTTCCTCCTGGTCTTTTTTCGTCTGGCAAAAAAAAAATTACACAATAACATACCAGAAAACACCACTGATTTCTTTCAGAGGCTGAGGGGTTTTTTTACACTTAAAAAATGAAAAGTTAAACAGGTCAAACATACCCTGCTTCTTTTCATGGTGATTCTAACTTGGCCAGACTCAACAATGTAGAAGCAATCCGCTAAATCACCCTGTAACATAAAGCGTTAATACAATTGTAAATAAGTACCAAAAAAATAGGGGAGCCTGTTTCCATAAATACTCTGCTGGAGCAGAAAGTGAAGAGATGGATCCACGAACAGAACATCCAAAGAGACTCATCACCTGAGCAATAATCTGCTGTGAATCGTTGTACACCTTGGTGGACAGCACGTCTACAACCTTCATTCTCTCTGAGAGCTGTGGAGGGAAAAACGTTTGGTTGACAATGGTTTTACTGTGAATGTGTACTGCAGTTTCTTAATGCAGGAGGACAAAGCTAATCTCCAAACCTCCAATGATGTTAGCAGTGGTAGCGTTTCAATGAAGGCCTCATACAGCTTCCTCTTCTTGGCATTGTTCTTCACTATGATCCTCCTGAATGTCAGACGATCCTGAAACAGAGATTTAAAGAAAAGGAAAATATTCAGGTTAGTGTTTAAAAACACAGTGGAAAAAAATGCAATTCAAACAAGTTTTAGTCTTGTTTTCTTCTACCTGCAGAATCCCTGGACTAACAGGAAGAAAGATGGGTGGGGGGACAGAATGAACAGTGTTTTCCCCTTCCTCAATATCCATGACTGAAGTGCCCTTGAGCAAGCCATCTAGTTCAGGGCCATATATAACAATGATACGCATGACAAAAGAATCCGAGAAGCCCAGAAAGTCTGGCCACATAATGATAATATTATAATAATAATGCTTGTTTTCCCTTCATGCCGTAGAATCCAGGATGAGTGGATATTGATGCTCCTTTACATTCTCTCTGCAGTTCCAGACTCTTCATCTCACCAAATAGTAAATGATTTGAAGCAGCATTTTTCAGTAGGGGTCACTGTAAACCAGATTTTAAGTAAGCAGAGCATCTCCTCTGCAAACCATAACACCACCCAGGATAGTTCACATGTTGTTCTGTTTCTTTCAGTCATAAAGTTTTGTAAATTTCAAGGTTGTAAGACATTCCAGCAATATGTAGTTTAGATACAAATAATGAACAACAGCATAGTAAATGATTTTATACTGTCTAGGGTGCCCTCTAGCAGGCAAAACAAAGAAATTTACCACCCAAACAAGTCAATACAGCTGTGACCGTGTGATTAAGTGGCCAGTATAATCAGTCCTTTGCCCTAGAACTTAAAGGACTATAGTTTTAATATGCTATGAGGCTACCAGTCAATCACTGGGCACTTAAATCCCAGGTATACATCAGACTCTAACTGCAGCCTTGACAATAGTCACCTTCTGTTTGCACATAAGTCCCTCAGCAGCACTATCCCTACTCCACCTAAGGGGATTGTTTTGTTGAACAGAATGGCTGCTTGTTCACAGACTAAAACACACAGTACAAGTGTCCAGGTCAACGGGGGATACAGCTGCAACCTGCCCAGTCTGCACAGCGATGACATAACAAAGCTGCTACCCACACTTTAAGGACATGACCCTCACGGAATCATTAATAAACAAGCTGCTTCAGAGAATGAGATCAAGTAGCAGCTGAATATTCAAGACAGCTGTTCTGGCCATAATTCATGAAATTCATGGATGTTGGAAAGGAAAAATACCATTAAATTCAAACTCAAAAAAATCATAAACATGCTCCATGAGAACTCTGGCAGTGCCTTTAGCACACATGCTAAAACGGACGAGTTCAGCTCTGTTTATATGACCTGTTTTGAAAGAGGAACTCTCTAAATGTGCAGCTAAATATTAATTTTCATTAATTTTTCCAACACTGCCACAGACAACCTGCATGTTTAAGTCTTGAACAACTGACAGCACAGCGTTGTTTCAAAAACCTGAGCACAGGGCAAACTGTGCTCTTGCATGAGGATTTCATGGTGTACTCACTAGGCACCAAAGGGCTCCAGGCGAGATGGCGATTATTGTGGCTGCCCTGGGGGTGTTGTACATCAACGCTAGTTCTCCAAAGCTGCCTCTGTTGTCATAGCAGCCTACCAGTTTCTCTGTGCCATCAACCTTCATGAAAATGTTAAACGTCCCGCTGAATGAAAATCAGCAAATAAACAAATCAGAGAAAATATGCAGCTATAGCAGCCACAACAGTGTTTACCTGAAATCTTTAGTCAGCAAGAAGCATGGAATTTACAAAATCTTTCTCAAAAATATTAATTAATTTACCTTTCAATAACATAAAAATTGTCCCCATCATCATCTTGATCAATGATGTGCTCCCCTTCTGTGCAGAACTTTTCAAACATGGCATCCAGCACCTGAGACATCTCCTCCTGTAGCGTTTAACAAAACCCCCCAAAAAAAATTTCATTTGAACTTCACATGTTGAAACAATCCTGCAAAATCAACTTAGCGTGCTGTTTCTGCTACTTAAAAAACACAATCTTTAAAAATTATGCATAGCGCACTGAGCTGTGGCAAAAAGCTGCTGGCCTCAGGCCATGTTCTCCTTTGTCCAATTTAAGAGATGGCAGAGCACAAACCAGAGGGGTACAGAGGGCTCATAAAATAATCCACTCACCGGATCCAAATTCTTGAATAGAAGAATGTCCCTACATGCTTCCTGTAGTCTCTGTCTTTGCTCATCAGTTTTTGGGTGGGTGACCTACAAAAAAAAGCACACACCTGTGAGGCCCTAAGGTAGCTTAGACAGAATACATTATATTGTTGAGCATTTTATTCAGATTCAGAGATGCAGTCACATTCAATGTAAAATACAGACTAGATAATTGTGGCACAGCCTACCCTTGGCTCTTTATCCTCCTCATCTTCATCAGGATTGAAGGCCTCAGCACACACTGCATGGCATAGTTCAACAAATGAATGAACTGTTCAGTCACTACTCATGTTCATTTTGCAAGTTTGACCCTTGTTTATGAGAACTTTTCTTTTTATATAAACATTATGCTTTTTGGGAACAAGCAGCCTTAGCCTTAGTAACATCCACAGTTCAACTCATAGCCAGGGGACCCTCTCTCTCTCACTCCCACATTTCCTGTCTGCATCTTGACTACCATGATCAAATAAAGGCCAGAAAAAAACATAATCTTGAAAAAAAACAGAAACTAGTTTCATATTCACACGGAACAGCATCACAGCTCTCATGCTAGTCCAATGACAAAACCAAAAACCCTGGGATAATTCAGTGCCATTTCATGCAATGAATCTTTCAATAAACAGAACTTTTCTCTTTATGTGTGGGGATTGGGTGGGTGGGTGCATTGAGGGCGTTGGCACAGTTCCTTCCTGTTTTAACGGCATAGATAGATAAACATAACAAAGCGTTATTTGTGGGAATATAGCTTCATGTAGACACAGACTTATTCTTCAATTCTGTTTCAATTCACACATGGAATCATTTATGTTGATTGTGCAAAAACAAGAAACCTGATACTTTAAAGCCCTGAAACATTGTTGATAAAATATCTATTCTCCAATATCAATACTCTGTTAAATCAGTTCCTATATACAAGTAACCTATACTGGGTTTGTTTAATTTTAAGTTGGCATTAGGTTTTAGCCATTGTTGAGTCCAATGCAGAGAAGTAACACAAGGTAAGAAATAAATCAGTCTTCAAGTATTACAGAATATTTTCACCTCGTAGTTTCCATTCAAACATTCAACCACCAGTCTTAACACAGCAAATTTATTTTTGCGAAGTTATGACCTGACTATTACCACGAGCAAGAGACTATCAGTAGTAGTAGTACTTGTCTGTATCTCCCCACCCACGTCACTCAGTGACATTATTAACCAGGCTTGAGACAAAGTGGTTTCACAAACTCTAATAAATCAGCACTATTACAATAAACTAAAGACAGTGAGAAAAAACAGGCGGAAGTATTGCTTGTACTGGAGCAAATCTGACGCAGCCTCTGTGCTCACATGTCAAACAAGTTTTATATATTTCCAGCAGTGACACTGTCCAGGGTTTTCCCCTTGACAGAGCAGGCTTTTAACAGCCAGCTTAAACAGGCAGTAAATGACAACTCACCTGATGCTCTTCTGATGAATCTGTTTATTACCGGGGCTGCAAAAGCATAAAGAACATGTTAGCATGCTGGATTTCATTATGAAGTAAATCTATCTTACAGTGATCCAATTATTACTGGAAAGGATGAAGTTAATGCTCTAGTTTTCTGCATCTGTGGGGGCACATGTGTGGCAGAGTATACCCAGCCCTGCACTCATTAAGGCTCCATATTCATTTGGGTAAAACCTGAATAAGGACAGCTGCTTTGAAGTGCTTTTGCCTCTTTGAATCACATTTAAATTAGAACATTTTAAATGTAAAACACAGCAAAAAGTGCCAAGCTCCAACACAATAGCTCGGTATGAAATATACATTAGATAGGAGGCCTCACCCATTAATGGGCTTCCAGCCAGTTATGTCCGAGGCTCATTGAAATATTATTGAGACAGGACCCTAGAGGTGTGATGGTGCACGACCATGAACCAAAAATGCTACGATTGTTAGTTTAATGATGAATATCGAGCCCTTATGTAACCACTGCATCCAGCCTTGAAGACCCCACCACTCATTGGGATGCTGTGTCAGAGCTCTGGGTTGCTATGCTACTTGCTGCACCTTATGGCAATCCAGCCCTGGCCATTGTGTTAAATATGACCGCAGTTTAAGGAAGCACAAATGAGTCCTGGGCGGTCACCGTCAGCCTTTCTGTGACTTGTATCACACCAGAGCTTCCGTTTTCTATCTTTATTTGCCCTGTCATATTTTTTGATTCATGACCTGGGTAGGCCCACCAGGCCTGCGGATGAAACTGAGAATAATCAGACGACCTGGTGGTGCGGGTCTTTCTTCAAAACTAATAAATAAAAAGCGGAACAAAGTCCGATGAATCTGCAGCTGGTGTTTAAATGCTGTTGTGATGGCAAAAAACGTGCCCGCACGGATGAGGAGCAAGACGTGTTCATTAAGCACCAGTCAGCCTCCGTGACCATATATGGCCAATGACAGAGCCGCGGTGGATGCAAGGTGGAGGAGCGCCGGAGCATCACTGCGCTCAATGTGGCTCTTATCGTGTCCCGCTGAGCACCGAGATGCTCAATATTCACATTAAACCAAGCCTATCCACACTCACATCCGACATCTACCCTGACACAGTGTAAATCTATGAGCCTACCTATGAATTCCTCGTCATCGTCGTCCTCCTCCTCTCCGTTTTCCGAATCGATCTGCATGGCTTCGTCAATGAAATTGACCGCTTTTCCAGGTCTTGGGGCCGAATTTTGGTCATTGCCAAATGAGGCCTCTTTGGTCTCACTGTCCTTCAGCTGGGTGAAGTACTGTAATGCAAACTCGAGCAAATCCCTGGGCTGATTCCTCAAAACTTCCACGGTAAAGCTCTGTAACAGCTCCGTCAGTCCTTCAGGAATTTCTATACTCATTCCTGTTATCAGTCTATGAATGTGGACTAAACCGGTTGGCTGCGAATTTGAAAGAATCAAAATCACACGGACAGGATGGAAAAAAGGAGCCGAAATCAGCAGACGGGTGTAGTCAGGCCACCCAGTCAGCAAGCCATCCACAGCGGAGCCTCTCGTTTCCTTGAATGAAAATGGCTCTGGATTTTTGGTCCAAGCATCTTCTGCTGCTTCTGGCTACAGGAAACCCACGCATGTGACCCAGGAATCCATGGCAACCACCTATCCAGGGATTGCGTATGAGCAGCAGCAGCAGCAGCGCAGAAACTGCAGTCAGTCGCAAAATACAAATAATGAGAAGGAGAAACCCTGGAGAAGATCAGAGCTGGGTTTTTACTGAGAGAGACGAGAAGCTGTCCATATCATGACTGTCTGTGACTATGCCCGTTTTTTTTGTTTTTTTTTTTTTGTCATGCAGACCTACAGTGAATGTCTCAACACCTTTCAAGGCAATAACGAAACAAAACGGGCACAAGAAATAGAAAAAGAATCTAATAAAGATGAAGATGTGCTGTTGCATGTTAATAAATCTATATAATCTGTAGACTATAGGATTAATTTATAATGGGGTCAAACAGGTGAGAATTAAAACAGCTGAATTGTGCTGGAAGAAGAGTGAAAAACAGCTTTTCATTCAAACTGCCACTTCAGTTATTATTAATTAAATTCATAATCTAATAAATAGCCCTAAGGAAAAGGCTCAGAGAGACTATCCCTTTGATAGCACAGGGAGTTTGGACCCCATTCGTTATTCCAGAGAGAGAAAAACATCATAAATCTGATGCATATTTTAGTGTCACGGGACCTTTCAGAAGATTGTGGCTCCCAGACAGATATTATGTGCTGCCAGAAAGTTTCATTACAGAATGAAACACTAAGGATCAGAAATAAACTACTACAAAACGTGACAGTCACCACACTTCATATAGTCATCTATGGTGAACCCATTACATCGATGTAAGTGTGAAGCAATGTCATTTGGTTTTTAAACACATTGATTTGTGAATTTGTGAAAAGTTATTTTTGGATGGATATGGATATGTTCCCTTGCAAACTGCGCTCTCAACTGAAACTTTTAATTGTCAAGTCACTCGGCTCATCTTCACATTCACGTCAACAACGGTTGATCCAGTGCCTTACAGTGCAAAGAGCTGGAGGAGGAGGCAACATAAAACAGAAATCATGACAAAAACTGAGAGAAAACAAACTCAGCAAACAACATTTAGATCCATAAGAAACACTGGAGCAGCTTAGGTGAGCCACATTTTAAAACCAGCAAATAAAAGTATTCTTAAGCAAAAAAAGACCATATGGCATCTGATGCACCAAAATGCTGGACTTAAAGACAGAAAGAAGCTTTTGGGCAGAAGATCTGAAGTTAGTGTTTTGACTGGGACACCTGACAGTGCAACTACTACTGCCAAATGTGCAACAACCCTCTTCTACATCTGTGATGTGGTAGGGATTATCATGTGTGGTTCGGGCTTTGATGGAGTTGAGCACAGGGCAAAGAGAGATGAAGGAATAGTTCTAATGGTGAACAGCAGGGAGGAAGAAAAAAGTCTACCAAAAGAGCACAGCTATTATCTGCCATGGTTATCTGTCCTCTGTGCCTGTGTGGCTCCGCTATGAGACCCCTCCCCCTGCTGTGGCCCATATCTGTCACCTTTTATTAAGAAGGCACATCCCTTATTCACTAAGGCAAACATATGGCACAACCACAGAGTGACCTGTAATTCAACACTACTCATTCTTAAACTCAGCATTCAGAACTGCAGGTTTCCACCATGAACTGTGCAACAAAGGTATTTTATTTGGATGTGTGCAGTACAACCCCTACCACTACTGTTAGAAGACATTAGACAGTTGTTAGCAGAGAAGAAACACTGTGCATCCGCCCCGCTCTCTGAACCGTAGATCCTACAGATTGTTTCTGCTTTATGCTCCTCTACAGACCAGTGGAGCTTGCAGCTGTGGGATTATTACACTTCAAAATGCAAAGAAGTTCTGAATCATACTCACATGTGTGCTTTATTGTATATGCAAGTATGTACGAGCCTCTGTTGACATTTGGAATAAGGTTTAGTGTTTACAGAAGGAGGAGTGCAACAGGAGGCAATCCACCCCAAGACTAACCATTTTTAGTAACAGAGGTCGACTGCTGTGGTTTGTCTTTGGATATATAAACTCAGACCATGTGTGGGAATTCATTCATCTCAAAATGTGGGCCACAGCTTAGCCCAAATCCTTCACATCCAAAGGAAATGTGCTGATGGGGTACCTTACACACACACCTTGCACATCACCCCCAGTGCTCCCTCACTTTCTTAGCCGCTATGAAGGCAGCGTCTGATACTTCTAGGTATAAACAACATGTTTTCCTAGTGGCAATAACTTTATTCACAAACTTTATGCCCAAACAATTAACTGAGGTAATAATGTCCTTCAAGATATTGGGGTGAACTTAAATTGAGATAATATGATTATAATTGTGAGTTTTTACTAACATGTATAGTTTATTATTATTATTATTATTATTATTATTATTATGCCATTCATATTTTGAAGGTGTGGGTGACAGTGCCACCTACTGGACTTGGCAGGGTATTGATATTGTTATACATTGTTACATTACATTTTGTCTCCTATTATCAGTTCTGACTAATGCAGTGTCTGACTAAATTCCACTATGATTATTAATGTAAACACCCACCTGATCAAATTCCTGTTCCCTATTCACAGTGTGCTGGAAGAACCATAAAATATCAAGTAATAGTTTTGTTTCTTTGCATCTTACTGTATTTTGCTTTGTAAAACAAACTTTGGCTCTAAGTTTCCACAGCAGTAGCCCCCGCTGTACTGTAGATACTGAAATAAGCCCATACAATTTGCATGAGTTGTTACCAAACCACAACCAAGTGCTCCTGATAGGAAATGCCAACCATGCAGTTTCCATTGAATAAGTAAATGTTACCTGGTGACATCAAATGTGCTTAGAAATTCATTTTTTCAATTTTAGTTTTTTGCCTCATTTTGGTTGAAAATGAGCAGCAAGCAAACATAATCTCTTTCTTTTGATACAGCACAAAATTTATCAATATATTAATGAGCTGTGTGTTTCTATCATAAAAGATGAATTATGGATTATTTGAGGCCTCAGCCTCCCTCTCATACCCGGTCTTTGATCAGTGCCTGTACTCTCAGTAAGGGCCTGGTTAGAGCCCAGCTACTGCTGAGAGCCATTTGTGTTCCTTGGGGTAACAAATACCTGGTGTTGTATCCATACACTGTCTCTGTGATTGACTCTCACCTGGATAAACCGCCTCTCCATTGAACCCAGGATTGACTTTGTTCATGTCCTACGGATGGCAGAAAATTTATCAGAACTGCAACAAACTCAGTCAATGAAAACATGCACTTGACACATCCTCTATATCAGGTCTTACCAGTAAGATTTTCAATTTGGAAAACAAAAACTCAGTCTTGAACAGTTTAAAAGTCTTTATCAGACAGGATATATTCTTCCCTTAATCTGCAAACCAGCAAACAGAAAAACAAAAGAGCTGTGAAAGCATTGCACAGTAAAAGAAATTGGAGTGACGACCTGTTTTTAGTTTAACCCTGAAATGATGTAACTTTTACTATAATGTAGGAAAAAAATGTAATGCTCTGTAATGTGATGGTGCTTTTCCATCTTGTCTGTTAGTAGCAGGCACAGATACACATACAGCAGTCCTCTGGTCCTAGAGGGCTGGGACAGCCAGAATAGAATAGAACCATGGGAAATATTTAAAAAAAAAAATAAAACAACACATAAACCAGACATGTAATACAAGGTGCATGGTGGAGTGGACTCTGTCCTAACATTACCTTAGTGGTAATGTTTGTTTCACAAGTAGTGGTATGTTTGAGGTTTTTATATTGGATGAGCCATGTAAAAATTATGTTTAAGGTGTGCAGGAAATTTAATTAAAAGAAAAAAAATTCTCAGAGTTGGTAAAACTAAGAATCTCAAACCACTTCCTTCCTTTATCTTTGGTATGTTAATTAATTTTGCAATCTGAACACAGTGATTTGGCCTTTAGAAAATTACTTTAAGTATGCTTATATTTATTCATCCACAGCTTCAAGTCAACTGTCGGTTACATGTATATTTATTTCACAAAACCAAACAAACGCTGTATGTCCTTTTTTGAGGAAACATTTATTCGATCAAGAGACAGGATCGCATCTTTCCATAAACAAGTCAGTTAAATATTAACAAATTTACAGTCATGAGGAATGTAATAAAAAAAAAAAAAGAAAAAAAAAAAAAACAAACAACGCTCGCCTTAAAAAACCCCACCCTGGGACGCCACTCAGTATAATTGACCACAGTGGCACTGAAACAAGATTCACATCCTGTTTCCAGATGTATTGTTACATGCTCCATTCAGTGCTTCACAGTTCATCTTTGTCCGTTGTCTGCAGGGGAACAAAAAAAAAAAAAAAAAAAAAACAGAGTTAGCAAAAAAAAAATAGCCAGGAGTGAATACGCCACCATTGGAATTCTCTACATCTTTAAAATGCCTCAGCTCAGTTTTCTCACCGTTTCGTCATCATCTTCCTCATCTACAATTTCATCTTTATCTTCAGAGTCGTCCTCTGCTGGTTCTTCAGGCTCCTCCTCTGGCTCCTCTTCAATCTGTAGAACAGTCATATTTTTTTTTAAGCATAACCACCACTGAGCTCACACACCCAACATGACTGACTGCTTAAAATGGAAAACTATTTCCAGTGGGAAATTAACACAGTTAACATCAAGTTATAGATAATGTGTTCACTGTATGTGAAAGAGGAGACTTGACACATGCAGACTGAAACTGGGAACATCTGTTATGTAAATGCATATGCACAGTGGCAGTATGTGGCATCTGGCCTTGCCTGTTCATCCAGCGGTACATTCATGCTAAGTCGGAGCATGCGCTCTATCCTGTCTCCATAAGCCTTTGTGTCAGCCAGCTGGTAGCCTGAGCGCAGTGTGGCTGTCTCAAACAGAACCATGGCCAGATCTGATGCAGTCTGGTCCTCAGCGTCATTCTGGAGGAAGCAAGGAAAACAAACTTCTGCTAACTGCATTCATTGGTATATTATACATGTATAGTTACATTTTATCTATTAAAAAAAAAGGTACATTTTACTTCTGTCAGTTTCTTCTCTCTCCAAAAGAGATTGAAACGTTAGGATGACCAATAAACTGTGATGCTGAGTAAGAGCATTGTGTGGGATATTCTTTGAGAGTCAAATTAGTTTCCAACACACCTACATCCAGAACATTTGGATGTGCAGATGTCTTCATTGAGTAAATGGGTTATTTATATTAAATATATATCTTAATATAATTCTAGTGCATTTACAAAATAATGCACTAGAACCAATTAATACACATTTAATTGAGTATCATGATCAGATTTAACACCTACATTGTTTCCATTTTTAACCATATTAGATGAGCAGTGCATTTTATTTTAAATTGGTAACTAATTATTGGTTAATGTGAATGACATACCATATTACTTTTTGTTCATTTCATTTTTTTATATAAAATAAACAAACTGGCACCAATAAAAGTAGGAATATAGTAATGTGACAGTGGTCAGACTTACATTGACTTTGCTAAGCATTTGCTTGATGAGAGGATGTTTAGGGTTGATTTCTAGTGTTTTCTTCTGGCTGGCATAATAACTAAGGAAGAGAAAGAAAAAATGCCATATTAGGTCAAAAAATACTCAGGGAGGCCCCAACATTTGCATTTTACAACTGACAATGAGCAGAAACATTGTTGGGAGGCACAGGATCATCATTACTCACTTTGTAGAAATGTCTTTCCCTGTCTGGTAAGCCTGTGCCTTCATGATCCTCTCCATGTTTCCTGACCAGCCATACTGACTGGCAACCAGAGCACAGGGTGAGTTGGTTAGCCTCTGAGAGAGCACGGCCTTCTCAATCTGCAGGAAAGATGGCATACATGAAATAATGAGCTGGAAGAAACGTAACCAAGTAGCTGCAGCCAAACTTTATCATTACTGTGGCTAGTTATTTCTAGTCAAATATTACAAAACATCTGGCTCTTCACCTTGTCCTTCAAGGCCTTGTCCTTCAGCCAAGTGGTGAGAGGTTCATACTCTTTCTCCAGGACCTCCCTCTTCTCTTTGGCTTTGTCACTCTCGTCAAATTTGACACCCTCCTTCGCCACATTCTGGAAACGTTTTCCATCAAACTCAGGGAGTGCCTGGATGCAGTACTCATCCACAGGCTCTGTCAGGTAGATCACCTCATAGCCCTTCTTCAGCAGCCTCTCAACAAAGGGAGAAGACTCAGCCTGCAAAGTTAAAAATAAAAATTACAGATCATCAGCACTGTGATTCCTTCTTTGGCTTCAATGGGGGAATTCAAACATGTTATTTGAGCACATCTTCAACAAAACAGTGTTTCTTTTCAAATCTTTTGTCAATGATTCCAACCATGCACTCACCTCTTTCCTGCTGGTACCAGCCATGAAGTAGATCTTTTCCTGCTTCTCCTTCATGCGCTCCACATACTGCTCCAGGCTGGCCAGGATTGTTTCGCTGTTGGAGGTCTGGAAGCGCAGCAGCTTGGCCAGACGGGTCCTGTTGGAGTGATCCTCAATGACACCCAGCTTGATGTTGGTGCCAAACTCCTTCCAGAACTTATCATTGTACTGTTCCTCTGCGATCTTCTTGATCATGTCCAAAGTCTTACGCACCAGCTTCTTACGGATAACCTGAGCAGGTACAAGATAAACAGTGATTTATTTGCCATTCTCCACTTATGTTTGATAGTCATTTTTCTTGATTTCATAAATGGTTTAAAAAACTTTACTCTTTTCCCCCATCTTCTTCCTGTAAAACTCTGCCTTCTATGTAAAATAAGGTTGCTTTCCTGCTTCTCTAGTTCAAGATATTTTAGACTACATGCTAAAATACAAACTAAATGAAAAATATTATGTACTGAGATGATGAGGAGCTGTACTCATGAAATGAAGCTTACCTTGAGCAGTTTGTGCTGCTGCAGAGTCTCTCTGGACACATTCAGGGGTAGGTCATCAGAGTCAACCTAGCAAAATAAATTTTCATTAGATCACTGTGCTGGTTCCAGCAAAGACTGAACAGTCCATAATGGCACATGGATGGCCATAACTACATTCAGAGATCACTCACCACTCCCTTGACAAAGTTCAGGTACTTGGGCATCATGTCATTGAAGTCGTCCGTGATGAAAACTCTTCTTACAAACAACTGTGACGGAAAGACGTTTATTTAGGGAGTGAGCCTGAATACCATTTGCATATACAATCCGTTGAAATAAACTTGGTTTTTGAGCCACATACCTTGATGAAGTCGTTCTTCTTGGAGCCATACTCATCGAACAGGCCACGAGGAGCTGAATTTGGCACAAACAGGATGGACTTGAAGGTAACCTCACCCTCAGCTGTGAAGTGGATGTGGGCCAGAGGGTCGTCACTGTCCTGTTGGAGACAATTAACATAGTTTGAATTACTAAACTTAAGGCCACAAGGAAAGCGTGTAATCTACACAAAGTTTTATTGATCTACCTTGGAGAACGTCTTGTAGAAAGCCTTGTACTCATCCTCCTCAACCTCCTTAGCTGGTCTCTGCCAGATGGGCTTGATATCATTCATAAGTTCCCAGTCCCACACAGTCTTCTCAACCTACAACACAAATGTCATGCAATTTTAGATAAAACATAGCATATAAATATCAACTTTGTTTTTTTCCACATCACCTATCCCTAAATTAACCTTCTACCTTCTTTGTCTTTGGTTTGTCTTTGTCCTCCTCCTCCTCTTCGACCTCGGCCTCTTCTTCAGCAGTCTCCTTCTCTGGTTCCTCTGCTGCCTCAGCATCTTCCTCAATGGGCTCCTCCACTGTCTCAGTCTGGTATGTTGGGAGGAAATTATGTAACTGCCATTTGTTCATTTCCATATTTGTCAGTTTCACAACAGAACTATATTGAGATCACATTTGAGTCAAAAGTGTGTAGGAAGTGTCTTGAGTCATCACCTTGCTGGCCCAAACATAGATGGGGAAATTGATGAACTGAGAGTATTTCCTGACGAGGTTCTTGATGGTCTCCAGCTCCAGATAGTCTGAGGCCTCCTCTTTAAGGACAAGTCTGAGGTTGGAAAAAGACAGGGGGGATTTAATGTCAAAGTCAATATTATTTTAATATGCGACACTAGAGTAGCAACAACAATATTCAAGGTTGAGTTGAGAGGGCGGTCTAAATAGCTATAAGACTAACAGCAGCTCATGGTGTCAAAGAGAAACTACAACTGGTGCAGGTGACTTTTAGCCATGGCAAAACAAAATGTAAACCTACGTGATGGTGGTTCCTCTACCCAGAGTGTCACCACGGGGGTCCTCAATGACAGAGAACTGATTAGAATCAGACTCCCAAATGTGCTGGGTGCCGTTGTTGTGTTTTGATGTCACGATGACTTTGTCGGCAACAAGGAAAGCAGAGTAGAAACCGACACCAAACTGACCAATCAGCTCTGAGGTAGACTGTCCCTCAGACTGCATCTCTGTCATCTTGTTGAGGAACTCGCTGGTACCAGACTTGGCAATGGTGCCCAAATTCTTCACCAACTCCTCTTTGGTCATTCCAATACCAGTGTCTGTGATGTGGAGCATGTTCTTCTCCTTATCAGACTGGATTTGGGAACAATACAGTGAAGTTACCAATGCAGCAAGAACAATAAACATTTCCAATAAAGACCGCAACATACAATAAATGTAAACACTCTATATCATGGACATACCTTTATTTTGATTGTCAGCTCTTCATTGGAGGCCATTGCATCTTCATTGGTTAGAGACAACAAGCGGATCTTATCCAGAGCATCAGAGGCATTAGAAATGAGCTCCCTAAGGAAGATCTGTAATGGATAAAAAAAAAATAATTAGAGCAAATGTAGTCTTTCCTGATGAGATCTGCAAGCCATACATGTAAACAAGATATCTTGCAATAGTACTGTAAATGAAATACAGTTTGTTCCTGCTCACCTCCTTGTTCTTGTAGAGGGAGTTGATAATCAGCTTCATCATACGGTTGACTTCAGCCTGAAAGGCATGCTTTTCTGATTTTTCTCTGAGTTCCTTAATCTGAGCTGCATTTAACCCATCCAACTGAATAGCTTCTTCCTCTCTAAGGATAGACAGATGCACACACAGGTGAGATCAGAGGGAATGTACAACAAGAAATCACAGCAGTTGTCAACAACAAACAACATGCGAATATGTTCTCCCCTCCAGGGATCTGTGTCCAAGTTAAAGAAGGGACACACAAGATTCCCAAGTCTTCCTGAGGGCCGTGCAGTAAACTACAAAGCTTTGCCCGCCACTATCAATTCCAGTCCACTGTTCAGTGCTCTGAGCATTTGTGTGCACAAGCTTAGTCACACTGACCTTGTGTTGTTAACTTGAGGTTTAGTTGACCTTCTCAGTTAGAGACAGTTCACTTAGTTCATTCAACAGGTATAATATGGAAATATATTCAAAGGACACCTGCCTTTGCACGACCTCATCATCTGTTCTGGAGCCATCCCTGCTTTTACCCAGGTCTTCCTCTACTGTCCCATCGACGTCCAGTTCATCTTCTGCCTTTACAGCAGCTGCCAAGGGGACAAGATTGTTGGGTTATAAAAATAGGTCTTACTAAATGCTACATTTACACCTGGAGAGTAGTCGGCAATTGAAGAGTATCTCAATGAGAATGAGGCTCTGCAAAGACATGATCAAAAGCACCAAATAAGTAAGGTGTAACATCAGGTAGGCTGCCTGTTATAGGCTGGTATATGGCTGTGGATCTATGCAGGAGCAACAGTTCTTCATAAGGGATGTTAGTCAGCGTCAATCAGCTTTAATATGTGTGGTGTTTCTACTCGAAACTTCTAGAAAGGCAATCAGGAATAACGGACAGTAGCGAGGCTCTGAGAGACACGAAGGAGTCAAACAAACCATATGGCCTAATGTTCACAAATGGGCAAAATTAAACTTAGAAACTGCAAATCCTTGAAGGCTGCAGCCATGAATGAGCAGAGAAGAGGCACAAAAGCAAGTTAACGTTAGCTTACTGGCTAACCCTGCTAGCTACAATGTTAGCTAAATTTGAAAAAGTGAGACGAGGTAGCAAATCTCTGCGCTACTCACCAAAGGCTAGGAGTGCGAAAAGAAGCCCAATCAGCCAAACTCGTTTCATTTTGAGATGAATGGTGATGCGGTTCTTCAGGTGCTCAGACAAAAGCCGGGGACCACCGCACGCAGCTCTGCCTTTACAACAGAGACTGACAACCTGCCTCTCCCACCAAAAGAGCCCACTCTGTTAAACCCGTGACAACCGACCAATGGCTGCGCACCACGCACAACCTTTGACCAATCACAGCGGAGCCTAGCGCGCATGTCGTCCAATCAGATTCTTCAACATATGTCAAGACCCGAAAATCGTGGCCGGACACCATTGGCCAAGAATGAATGATCAGCACATCACTTCCGAAAATTTACCCTCTACTTAAAAAAAATAAAAAACCTGCCTGTACGTTAGTTAAACTTTGATTTTCTTATGCAATGTCACAGCCAGGTGATGACCATGACGCTTTATGGTTAAGACTCTGTTGGCACCTTCTGTAGCTTTATATCTGTGGCTTCGTGCTGTTTGTATACAAGACTATGTAGGTTATCTGCATGGTCTGTCATATGAAGCTGTGGGTTCACTATATTCATATCCTACTGTGGAAGTAGTGTTACACACTGAATGAGCACGTCATTTACACCTACATCTGATCTGTTTTCATAAGGTGGCACTGTTCAGTTAGTCAGATGAAAATGCAGATGATTTCAAACAGTTGTTTTTAACTCCACACGCCTGATATTGTGTTATAATGGAATCACCCGTGGATGGATAACTAGTACATAACATTAACATACAAATGCGCATTATTGTGCTGTTTGCTCAGCCTGTCTGAAGGGCACATACCCGGCTGTGTGGGATCAGGCTACAGGTGTCAAATTGCAGTTATACTTACAGTTATGGGTGTGAACGGATGGGGTGTGTTTATGTCATACATTTTGACTTCAGTGAGATCAGTCAGAGTAATGCACTCAGTGCAACTTGTGCATATTATTTTTATTTTTGTCAATCCTAATTTTTGACTTCCATAGGTGCCTCTAAGTCCAGGAGAATTTTTTTCAGTTTTGCAGTGTTTTAAAACTATTGAACGCTCCAAAGCCCCAGGATCACTTCATGTAGTTCAGATCTACAACATTTAATTGTGAATTTGTTGAATATTTACAGCAGCAAAGTACAATATCAACTATAACTATATTTGTAGAGGGAAATTTTGTCAAAATATTAGGCATTGATTGTTTTAGGTTATATTGAGCTAATTCGCTGTAAAGTAGCATTTTATCAAATTCCTTCCACTTTTTCTGTTTATCGTGGGACTAACACAGAAAAAGTGGTACATCAGGACTGCAACCAACAATTATCTTCATTATCAATACATCTGCCAGTTTTTATTATGCTATAACATCCAACTATGAATGTCCATTCTATTCTTATGAACACAATATCTCAGTAACACCTTGACAGAACTTCAAATTTGGCACAAATATTCACTTGGACTCAAGGATGAACTGATTAGATTTTCAAAGATCAAGGTTAAAGTCATGGCAACCTCACAAAGCATGAGTCTTGAGTGTAGTATGTCAAGAATACCATGAAGCAATTTGTTTGGATTTGCCACAACAGTTCACCTGGATTCACAGGTGAACCACTGATCTGAATTTCGTGATTAAAGTACACAAAGCACAATTTTGGCCTTCACTCATAAATTCTTACACTAATTATGACACAATTTAACTTAAATGTCTGTAACCTTAAGTGATAGCATTTTATATCCAAATGATTGAAGGTGAACTTCATTGTTGTATCATAATGTTCAGGAAGGGGAGATTGTGACCATATTTCCTGCAACTTGGCTGGTTGGCAGAGGCTTACTAATACATGGTGTTAATTCTAGTTTATGTCATAATTGATTGATTGTTCAGTCATTAAAATGCCAGAAAATAGCCATCAATGTTTCCTAAAGAGCAAATAATTGTTCTTTCGTCTGTGCATCTGTCAAAATTCAAAATGTTGAGTTTACTGTTTACTATAGAAAAAAATGAAATTGGCAAATATTATCAAAAAATATCAAGTGGATCTTGCTTCTTTTTTTTTTTAATTATCCAAACAATGATGAAATAATGTCATCATATTTTTTGCTTTGTCAATCGACTCATCAATTACTTGTTGACCTCCTGGTGGGTTTTTATCTGGGGTTAATAATGAAACCGCCATGTACAGGGAGGTTAATGTGCTGATCTGCACATTACAACAGTCCGGTGTTTTAATGGCTCATTTTCTGGATTATGTATATTTAATGCATGTATCTGGTGACTGTCACGGCTGGTTAATGGACAGTAGACTGAACTCTCATCGGCCTCTGATTGGCTGGCTGTCCAGACGCGGATGTGACGTATGGAGCGGCCGCGCAGGGACGCTCCCGGTATTTACAGAGGCGCGTGTGGGCTGTATGCAGTCGTCCGGGAGTCCCCCCAAAGACCAGAGCCATGGCGCCCCTGTCCCTGCCCCTGTCGTCTCTCCTGAAACACAAGGACTGTCTGCAGAAGGCCACTGTTTTCTGTAACGTCCTTCGGGGTTTACACCACCGGCCATTCAGGTCGGGCACATGGAAGCGGAATTTCGGTGCGGTTCACCACGGAGTCGGTCAACTACTGTCACAGCAGCCCAGGGTCACAAACTACGCAGCATCTGTTTGTAGCAGCTCCTCAGGCGGTCAGGACATGACAGAGAGGCTGTGGTCTGTTTACAATGAGACCAAGAGGCAGACAGAAGGTATGAACTCTGATAAAACAACAGAGGGACCATTCACATTAGATACAGCACTGCGGTAAATACTAAGCTCTCCTTGCCTTATAACCCTGTTATGACTAATATTTCCTCGATGGTCTGTTTTCACAGCCTCACATTAGCAGCCCTGCAATAACACATTGTAGCTATGGGCTATAATACTCTGCTAAATGCATTAATGTGGTAGACATCAACATCAACACATGTATAATGTAATACCAGCTGCCTTTCTGAAGATTATAATGTGCAAATGTTGATTTTCTTTTCTTTTTCTTATTTATATAAATTATAAATATTTTTGCAGCTTATGATGTTGTTGTAATGAGGTATTTTGTTTGTTATTAGTAAAGAACTTGGCTTTGCCCAAACATTAACAGTGTTTTGCGTTTAAGGTCAACACACTATGAAACCTTGTAAGTTATAATGTAATAATACTTAGACATGTACACCAACGGTCGTCAAAACCTTTCACATCAAGGACCAAAATTAGATCAAGGAGCCCTTTTTAATAAGGTCTTTGCTATTAAATGTTTTATGATAGAAAGTGTTTGAAACCCTTGACCAAAATAGTCGTACATTGGTGAGGTCCCCTTTTTGCTGAGGATCCCTATCTGTTGCTTCCAAGCAGCAGTGGTTTAATACAAACATTTCAGGGCACAATTTGTGCCCAAGAACTTTTAATTTCATGTTAAAAATGAGCAACCAGTGATAAGAAATTCTAGTTTAATAGTTATTTTAATAGTTAATTCATGTGCACAAAAATGTATATCCAATATTTGCCTGGGTCTGTGCAGATTGTTCAGGACCAATGGTTCAAATTTCACACGCCTCCACATTTTTGCCTGCTCTTGAGAAAAAAGGTCAGTGTTAATAAGAAGCAGGAGTTGAACAGAGACATGGTTATGAGATTCACTTTGGTCCTAAAACACGATTTTCTTGTCATTGTCAAGCAAACTGCAGAATAACCTCCAGTGTCCTAACCTCTTCTCAGATCAGATCCCAGTCATATCCACCAATTCAGTCAACCCCGACACCATCTTTGCCAACAACGAGATGAGCCTTCGAGACATAGAGATCTACGGCTTTGACTATGACTACACGCTGGCGTTCTACTCCAGCCACCTCCACACCCTCATCTTCAACATAGCCCGAGACATCCTCATTACTAATCACAGGGTGTGTGTCTCTCTCAAACCTGTCATTTCAAACACATTTTTGTTACAGATTTAGGCAGAAGGACAATAAATGACTACATGTGTCTGTGTTATCTGTTATGTTGTCATTGAAAAGCTCATATCACCGTCTGTTTTTTGTTCATTAGTATCCAGAGGGTCTGCGAAAGTATGAGTATATTCCAAATTTTGCTGTAAGAGGACTTCACTATGATGTTCAAAAGGTGAGGTGTTTTCTTTACTAACTGGGAAATACTGACACATTTGGTTAAAACTATTTTGCACATGTTGAACTGCGTGATCAGTGTGAGAAATATTTTTGTCAACAGGCGCTGCTGATGAAGATAGATGCTTTCCACTACATCCAGTTGGGAACTGTATACAGGTATCTGTGCAGTGTAAATGGTAAAATGTAAAATTTATACTACACTGTATGAATATAATGTTTAATATATAGTTGGTGTCATCATTCAACATTTTAGGTTACAGATCTCACAGATTTTTTTATAGTTTATGTAACTTTTAGGAGGCTGCACATGCTACAAATAAAGCACAATGAATTATGTTGTTGTAATATTTCATGTTTCTCCTACAGGGGTCTTCATCCAGTTCCCGATGAGGAAGTAATTGCTATGTATGAAGGTTGTCATGTACCCCTAGAGATCATGAGTGACTTTTATGGCAAGGTGATGTGCACTTCAACACCTGTGTTACACAGGTACCCAGATGTATAAGCAACAGACTATAATTATGCTCATCACTGTCCTGCAGAGTTCACATGGCCACACCATGAAACAGTTCATGGATATATTCTCCCTGCCTGAGATGACCCTCCTGTCCTGTGTCAATGACTTCTTCATGAGGCACAATATCGACTACGAGCCAGTCCATCTCTACAAAGACGTAAAGGTGAACCTTCTTCTTACCTGTGTTCATCAGTGTTGGGTGAAATTGTGATAAATTGACTCATCGTTTCCCTTCCTCTCCCTTGTTAAATCTCTGTGGGCCTGGTGTGTGTAAATACATAAAATCCAGCCACATCTACATGAATGTTAATGTATTTACATGTTTGCAGTGTGCCTTGATACTCCAGCTATTCAATGCTGTCTTAATTTTAGCTCTGAAAACCAGCATCTAAATTTAGTCGAGCAGGCCTGCCTCCAGCCATCTGCGTCTGTTCCCTGGTGGCTCTGCTCCTTCATAGGGAGAGGGGTGAGAAATCGCCGCTGTGTTCTCCCTTTGAGGGCAGCTGTCATGCTGGTCCTGTCTATTCTTTGTGACACTCAAGTGTTTTTGACAGATTGCTGTCATTAAAAGCCCTCACACACACTCTGTTCCACGAGTGCCTCTCACATCTTTTCAAGGACAACCTCCTAAATCTTTTTTTTCTTGCCTTACCTGATATATTATTCAGTATTAACCCTTTTATTTTTTCACAGTATTTTTTCACCCTAACTTCAAACAGTCTTTGTACATGAGCCACTTCCTTTAAGTTTGCCTTAAATGTCCAGCTCGATTCACTCGATCACTGATTCACAAACACAAGCTACACTGCTGAAAATGTGGTGTAAAGTTTCTCTCTGTGTCACCAAAGTAACTAAACTCCAAAGTCTGCTTTCTTGTTTAATTTGTATTCAAAGATGCACTTTCTTTGTGCTTCTAATCATCCATTTATATACAGAACAAAGTGTTGCTACGAGAGCTGACTGCTAACACTGTGTCACTGAAGTCAAGACTTCCTGACTGTGGGCTGTTTACTTTTTCGTCTTCACAGGAAGCCATTAGAGATGTTCACGTCAAGGGCATTATGTACCGAGCTGTGGAGGCAGATATTGGTAATGCTCTTTGATTTATATTACTCTGTTTGAGTTAATGTAAAATAAATTATATGGCCACATCCGAGTTGTTGCCAAGACATAAATAATTGATTTGGAAATAATGAGGCTGTGATGTATCAACAAAAAGCTGAGTTTTGTTTGCACAAATTATATCAATACCAATGAACCCCTCCCGGCCCCTTCCCTCTTCCTCTGCCTCTCTCTGTTCTCTCACTTCGCAGACAAATACATTTGCTATGGTGAGCAAAGCCACGCTGTGCTGAAGAAGCTGTCAGAGCATGGAAAAAAGATGTTCCTCATTACCAATAGCCCTTTCGACTTTGTGTAAGTGTGAGCAAACAGTGCAAGCATTTGCCAGTAAGGTTAATTAAAAACGCAGTGTACTGGTATACAAATATTTAATTGGCGCAACTGCATAATGTTGTAACGTTTATGGATATGTATAAAAACTTCACACATCGAAGGGATTTTCTGTTTGCATGCATTTGTAATTCATTGTAAGTCATTGACTGTGATTGTCTTTTGAAGTCAGGGTTGATTACACAAAATAACCAGCCACATCTATACAATAACAATTAATAATTAACACTCAGGTCCTTCATCTAATAGTTTGTTACATTCAAAACAAAACAATAGCCAGATTTTAAAGAACACGGTAATTTCATTGAGCTCTGTTTAATGTCATCCTAACTTAGTAAAAGATGGACACGCTGTTGCTAGTGGTTGCATCACTATTACCCTGTGCTGTCAAGCTCAAGTGTTAGTAATTGTACCCTCACGATGAGCTTTAAGATGCTGCTGACAAAAGTAATAGCTTGAATCTTTGTCTTCCTCAGGGACCGAGGAATGAGCTACATTGTAGGGAAGGACTGGAGGGACCTGTTTGATGTTGTTATTGTTCAGGCCGACAAACCTAGTTTCTTCAATGACAGGAGAAAGTAAGTGTGTTGCTGTTTGTTGTATCCACTGCTCAGAGTGTGTCCATGTTATGCCTCTTTTATTCCTATAGGGGTCTCACTAGACCACACCGACTGTAGGCACTAGCAGACCTTGTGCAGTATTTGTGAACAGAGTGTGTATGTGTGATTTGGAGCTGCGGTTGTGTATGTTTTCCTAGGCCCTTCAGGCGAGTGACAGACAAAGGCGCGCTGCTGTGGGACAGGATTCACAGGCTGGAAAAAGGGCAGATCTACAAACAGGTGTGGTGACAGAAAGCTACGATGTCAGTTAAACACTTCAGACAAATTACTGCAGCACAAACCTTGATGAAACACATGGTTGATTTGTGTGTGTGTGTGTGTGTCTGTTTGTTTGATCACTGTAGGGAAACCTTTATGAGTTCCTGAGACTCACTGGCTGGAGAGGATCCAAAGTGCTCTACTTTGGTGATCACATCTACAGCGACTTGGCAGTAAGCAGCATCCAGACATATGTATAACAAAGGGCTAATTACAACTACAAAAGGCAGTGAAAGATTGTGATATTAAGACGACAGAGGGAGCCCTGCTTTATTTATTAATACTGAAGATGTTATTGAAGACAGTTCATTTTTACAGACAACAGTCTAAAGCTTAACACAAGTTGCATATAGAGAAATACTGAGTGAATGCTAGAAATAGAATAATGCCACTTTTATTATTATTATTATTATTATTTGTGCCTTTATTTTCTGAATGGACAGTGCAGAGAGACAGGGAATGGTGTGGAGGGGAATGAAGAAAGAGTCTGCCACCGAGAATGTCATTCTTCATGTATTAAATCACAGTTACTGTTGCTCTGCATTGGCTGACAGGCAATTTAATGAGTGTCAGCATCTCCTGATCTATCACACCTACCACATCTGTGGTAGGGAGTATCACCTTTTTTATACCTGTAACCTAGCAACTTTTTTCTTATTGCATCACAATGAATTATAACGCCTGATCAGCTGTAAATGGTGATAATTGAAACAGAGTTTACTTCTCTGGCACGATTACTTACTACATATATCTCCCTCTTGCTCATGTAGAGAGATTTACTCAACAGTGGTTTACTCTAACCACAGCCTTTCAGGCTGTAGGAAGAGGTTATTACTGTAAGTGGACAAAGAGCAGAAGCATCTCTGAGTTACTCAGATGTTACAGTGGAGGGTTGTTTAGTTTTCTCTTTATACATCCAAAGAATGCCCTTATTACTCTCATCCATTTCAAGTTTTTCCAATAAAACAGATACAGTTTGGTTTTGATTGGTGCTGTTCACACTGGTTGAAGAGATTAATTAATCCACTTTATTTCATCTCATTATTGCAATACAATGTTGGGGTGTGTGTCCTGTGTAATTCTTCTGAGTACACAATAGTTTTTTGACTATATGTATAGACCGTAAGCCTGAGTTATTTCTTGTGTGTAGACATGTGACTCAGACCTTCAGCCAAACCAGTAATGTTTGCTGGTCTTCTGGTCCTTTGTTCTGCAGGATCTAACACTGAAACATGGCTGGAGAACAGGTGCCATCATCCCTGAGCTGAGGAAAGAGATCAAGATTATGAACACGGAGCAGTATGTGCACATGATGACATGGTTACAGGCACTGACTGGACTCATCGAACAGATGCAGGTCACGAACCTCAACAAAAACTTTTGTGTCGGGTCTTGTGCAATATATTTTTTCTTTCCTCTTTTAGACTCTAAGCTCAACTCTTTGTGCTTAACGTCTATGCACTGCTCCCAAACAGGTGCACAGGGACCCAGCATCTCAAGCTGTTGTTGAGGAGTGGATTAGAGAAAGAGAAGCCATGAGGTAAAGGATATATTGACTTTGGCATTTACGGTTTTACCATCATTTACTGAGTTTGTGTAGAACTGAACTGTGCAATGTGCTTAATGGCAGACCACAGACGAAGGACATCTTCAACGCTCAGTTTGGGAGCCTTTTCCGAACATACCACAACCCCACTTACTTCTCACGCCGATTGTCACGCTTTGCTGACATCTACATGGCCTCCATCAGCTGCCTTCTCAACTATGACCTCCAGCACACCCTTTTCCCCCGCCGCACTCCCCTGCAGCACGAGTCCCCGTTCTGGCCTGGCAACGACTCCTCTCCATTGATTTAAAGTTAACTTTTTTTTTAGGCGCGGCATGCCATATTTCAAATGATGTATAATTGGTAACAATCATGATGTTAATTAAGCTTTAAACTAGTAGGTGTTGTATACCTGTCAAATAATTCAGTGAACTTTTTAAGCCAAATGCCATGTGACAGAATGAGCAATTTGATTTGAAACTCCCTTGTTTTTCATATTTTTATTTGGAATTTGGAAACTTGAAGACACTGATTGTTTTGGTTTGCATGTGTGTGTTTATATGAGAGAGAGAGAGAGGACATCAGCATCGTGGCACAAGATTACACTGATGATGATGATGATGCATTTACACAGTTTAAACAATAGAGGGCAGTCACACATCAAGTCTATCATGGTGCACCTTTGTAGTATGAATTGTACACCATCAAGGATTGGCTTTGCCTTTTTTCCTTTGCATCTTTAAAGCTGTAAGAGGCAACTGGTGAAAAACCCAGATGTGACATTTACATTAGAAACTCTGTTGCCTTAATCTCTTGTTCACATTACTACTATGTATATGCAGTATATTTTTAATATTATTATTTATGGTAATCAAGATGTTCACATTTTGCCAGCAAGCGTTTTACTTCATTTCATTTTGAACCTCACATTGTAATACACATTGTACACTGACTTTCAGAGATATTCTGTTTTAATCATTTTTGCGAATTACAGCCTGTATGTCTCATTTTGTCAGGATTACTGCTGCATTTAGCCTGGGTGTTGCTGTTTGTTCTGTGCAGACAGCATTTAGTTTTGTGGGTGTGTCAGTTTGTGCAGAAAATGTGTGAATCGTTCTCTCACTTTCTGGAGTGAAAGCTGGAGCAAGATATATTTCATATACAAGCTGGAATCCTAGAGTTTTTAATGAAATTGGGGAAAAATCTTTGATACCGCAACTAAGACCTCATGGTTTATTTTCTTTATTCGTTCCTGTGGTTTTAAATATGTCTTGATGAAATGTATTTTTATTTCACTATTTATTAAAATGGAACTGGCCCAATTATCCCAGCCTCCTGCTTATGTCATTAATGTGAAGCAACTTGATGTAATTGGGTAATTGTGCCGTAATTAGATATGATTTGTAGGTGTACTTGCAATTGTATACTGTGCTTTTACCTTCACTATGAGCTGTATAAACAGCAACAAGAAGAAATATTTCACAATTAATTTAGAGGACTAAATGATCCTTTGTTAATAACTTTCCAATTAGCATTATAGCAGCAGGTTTGTTGAGATTAATCCCTCCAAATCGTGTTATGGACCAATTTCCCATATTGCATTTGGGGCTTTCTCCATCAGACCAGGTGCCCTATCTTGGAAATAAGAAAAGCTGAGTGGTTCAACAGGGATCAGAAATGATAAGATCAATGATGCTGTGTCCTGAGCTGAGCATCTGTGGCTTCAGTGTCTGGCCTCATACTGGTTTCACCTGGACTTCATTTCAGCACCATGGACAACAACAGCATGGCTCCATTGAGCCCCGGCTCTCATCCCCCATCCTTCCCCACTGAGATGGGGACTGTGGCGCCCACCATCTTCCCTCGGGTGGGCTACAGTATACTTTCTTTCCTCATGTTCATCAACACAGTCTTATCTGTTTTTAACAACGGGCTCGTTATTACCGTGATGCTGAGGAACCCATCTCTCCTCCATCCTATGAACGTTTTCATCCTCAGCCTCGCTGTGTCTGACCTCATGATCGGCCTGTGCGGCTCCCTGGTCGTCACCATCACTAACTACCAAGGCTCTTTCTTCATTGGCCACACGGCCTGTGTGTTTCAAGGATTTGCTGTCAATTATTTTGGTAAGTGGAGATGTGAGAAAACGTTGCTTATTCTATGCCTGGAGGTCTGTCAAAAAACATCACATTTTAAAGGATGAAATGCTGCATTATTATTCCTTTAGTTTATCACCAAGTAAATTTGAGCTTTTTGAGCTTTTGAGCTTTACAAAAATATTTATGCTCTGGGCCTTTGTTTTGTGGTCTTTGAAGAAGTTGTCTTTCTGTTCACATCAGATCCTTCAAATATTGTGTTACTTTGTTAAAAGTTGGTAATTCGGGTGTAAAATTCAATCTTGATTTTGGAAACAAAACAAATTGTAATCCAAGCAACTACTTGATCGTGTTTTCCAAAGCTTTCAACAACATTTTGCATGGCAACTGCACAACTCCATTCCCTAAAAAAAGACCTTTTGAGTTAAAATGGCTAGAAAAGGTCAGCAAGTGGACTGGCTCCTAAGATTTTTGTTCATTTGTTTTGTTTTCCCAGGCCTGGTGTCTCTCTGCACTCTGACCCTGCTTGCCTACGAGCGCTACAACGTGGTGTGTAAGCCAAGAGCAGGCTTAAAGTTGAGCATGCGAAGAAGCATCATTGGACTCTCATTTGTTTGGGTCTTCTGCTTGTTTTGGGCTGTGACTCCTTTATTTGGCTGGAGCTCCTATGGACCTGAGGGAGTCCAGACCTCCTGCTCTCTGGCCTGGGAGGAGAGATCATGGAGCAACTACAGTTATCTCATCCTCTACACGCTCCTCTGCTTCATTTTACCTGTTGTTGTCATCATCTACTGCTACTTCAAAGTGCTCAAATCTATGAACAAGGTGGGTGTAGTATGCCTTCTTTTTTATTTATCATACGTTTAGGCCATTGAAACAAGATTTAGGAATTCCAACTCATCTGTTTGCAAACTAGGAGCAACAGACTGAATGTGGTTCTTAGTTTTTCATGGAGGTCATATTTGTTTTCCATTTGTAGTTGAACAGGAGTGTGGAGCTCCAGGGCGGGTGTTCCAGCCAAAAGGAGAATGATCATGCCATCAGTATGGTACTGGCCATGATTGTAGCTTTTTTTATTTGCTGGCTGCCCTACACGGCGTTGTCAGTGGTGGTAGTCGTGGATCCAGACCTTTACATCCCTCCACTGGTCGCAACCATGCCCATGTACTTTGCCAAGACCAGCCCTGTCTATAATCCGATCATCTACTTCCTTGCAAACAAACAGGTAAGCAGGCATGATACATGACATGTATCTGTGTGGACATAGATAAGAAGCATAAGATATATACTATTTGCATGTCTTGTGTCCAAAATGCTTGTGTGTGTCCTGACAGGGTGTTAATGTGTTTTCATGTCCAACAGTTCCGTGATTGTGCTCTGGAGGTGCTGTCATGCGGCCGCTACATTCCCCATGGGCCCACCAGCGTCAGCATCAACATGCATACCTTGAACAGGAGAAGCCCACTGACTTCCTTAAGCAGGAGTGTCAACATCCACAGCAAGGTGCTGCCTCTGTGACTTTTTTCCAGCAAAAACAAAGAAGCTGCCATGGTTGTCAGTTTTATTGGTGCCTCATCGAGGACATGGCCCTGCACATCTACAGGCCCATGTCTTTTAGAGAGGTCTTCACTGTAGCCAGATGAGAACAGGATCAGCAGAGCTGATATTTAAAAGGTGGACAAAATAACAAGGAAAACTTAGCATATGCAGTAATGCAATCCAATCCAAGTCCACTGAAAAAGCACTTGTTTTGTTCATCTTTTGTTCTGTGCGATCTCTTTTTGAGACTTTGGCGTTGTATTGAACAGCATTATGTTGCAGGGATGTTCTCGTAGTAGGTATTAATTCTGTGATTTGCTTAGATCAATAAACTGTTACCTTTTTCATATCGATGTTTGCTGGTGTGTGTGCATGTGGCAAACCAGCCAAAAAGAAAGGAGATCATGAGAAACAAGATAACACTGACTGAAATTATTGTTTTCATTTATTTTCAATAAGACCGGGAAAGTCAAATAGAGCCAGAATTGCAAAGAGAGACTGTGCAAAAGGCAACCATCTGACCCCTGACCTGTTTAGTCACAAATAAAGTGTCCTTGACCTGTTTTTGTGCAGTGTGAAAGGACACATCCTACTTTGTGAAAATCACGCAGATTAATTAACATTTTTCAGGAGTTGCATAATAAAATATTGATTCAAGCAAAGTGAACTCTGCAACTCTTTATATTGTAAGGTCTTTTTGTGAGTGCTCTGATTTTATGTACGATACAGTGCACAGCACCTCTTCCTATGTAATATTATTATGCAAATACAGAGAATTGAAGTCAACAGTAGCCAGCTCCATCATCCAGTCAACACTGACAGCTAGGCCAAACAATTTTACTTATTGTGGATTATGCAATATTTCCTGCCTGTTGCCAACACACAATTTCCACTGCAACACAAAACACAATATTTCATTGCTGCAGTGTATATAGGCATAATTTTTAATATAAACACCTGTGTGAATACAGGATTTAATCAGTACAGTTATTTTTCAGTTGAAGGGAAACCACAAAGGCAAAGACAACATAATATGTTCAAATCATTTTGTAATCTCCACAAAATCATATTGGAGAAATATGGGGACATTTGTGTGCACTTGTTCACCTTGAACGACACCTGTTTCAACAGTGGTGAGTCAGTCAGGCAGTAAAAGACTTTCATTTTCCTGGGTTAGTCTGCTCTGTGGTCTGCCAGTTCTGTATTTGTATTATTTGCAGTTTTTTTCTTGTTTTGTTTTTTTTTTTTTTTTATCTTTGCAGACAGTTCAAAGGGGGATTAGACAGTTCAGAGAAAGATGACATAATGAAATAGTCTCTGGGCCTGATTCAAACCAAGTACATCATGTCTCACATGGTACATGGCCTGAGCCCACACTGAGTTACCAGCACAAAGATTAATCTGCATCAGTGAATTAAGATGAAGTGAAAAAACAAATTATAACTGTTGAGTTAGTGCTATAGCAATTAGGGTTATGGCTTTTTTTAATGATATATTATTTGTCCATTTACTTTGTTTTATTGTTATGTTTTTTTCTTCATTTTATCTTATTTGATCTTTTTGGGTGTAATGATTTTATTATATTTATTAAACCACAATTCAACCTACCTAAAGCCTTTGATTCAAATAATCTGGCATTATTTTCTTATTTCCATACCATGTTATATTGCTATGAGTAACTTGTAAGACAGCAAACACTCTTTTATCTTGTTCCATTTGACTTTACTCCTCTCATCATGTTGTTTACTGGTTCATTGAGAGTTAATTCAGCTGGTTGTTCTTGTCTGTGAGCAACACATCAGTTTTCATTGGTCAGACTGAAATCCACTAAAACAAGTGTTTTCCATTTGCAGCTACTCTTAAAACAATGTTTTCTGTTGCAGCAAGCTTCTTATCATGTCTCTGTTCATGGTGTCTTAAAGTATTTACAGTTATTTGTTTGCATCAAGAAAGTTTTCTTTCCCAGGACTTCCAGATCTTTAATCAATATGATTTTGACAGACATTTGATCACTCTAATGTGTAGGAGGGTCAGACGGAATATGTATTGTGTTGATCTAATCCCAGATTTGGCATAGTCCACAAACACGCACATCTGAAGCAAAGAGCATTTCACACTTTATCTCCAAACAGGATTACACAATGTCATGCTATAATCCGGCAGCATAGCTCCCTTTATTTCCTGAGCCAATTCAAGAATTCCCAAGTTATCCATCTGGCATCCTTAATACAAAGCTTTTAACCTTTGTGAGCTGGGCTACAGTATTAAATGAAATAGAGCACTCTTTAATTTACACACATATGCATAGTCTATGCACCACAGTTCAACGGCATCATCACAATTTTATTTCAGCTTTTAGCTATTTAAGGTTGGATATCAGGATTGAAACATTAGTGACGCAACTGCTTTTCAATTAGCAGCCATACTTTTTTTTCCTGCTGTCTCTGCTGTGAATACACAGCACAGTTTTTAATGAATGCGAACAGTGAGGACTCCCAGGTGACCAGCTGGTGCCATGGAGTGATAATGAAGAGGGCGGATACTTTGGCGTAACTTGTCCAAGCTGCAGAATCACCCATTAATATCATTCATTCAGTGGAGAATCACTTGCCTTAATCTATGTTCGATCAGCGTATCAAGAGTGAAGATACAGAACCAAACATGGTAACTCTTTGACCTTGGAGATGAGAGCTGAGCTTTCACCTGCATGGGACTCTGGGAACAGCACCATTTGGGAGGAATACATTGACATTACCTTTGTAGTGGCAAACAGCTTGATTTTGTTGACAACGTCTGTGGTGGGAATTGCAGCAAATATTTTTGTGATACTGGCAGTTTATCACCAAAAATCACTGCAAACTTCCAACAACGCACTGGTGGTGAATCTTGCAATTATAGACATTCTGCGCTGTGTGATTGACTGTCCCATTCTCCTGACCATCATCACGGCTGTGCATCAAAAAGGACATGTTGGAGAGTTGATCTGTGATGCACAAGTGGCCTCTTTCTCTTTCAGCTGCTGTATCCAGTTGCTGACACTGGCATGCATAAGTGCAGAGAGATACCAGGCCATTGCACAACCCTTTAAAACCAGTCAACGAAAAAAACGGATTAAGGTGCTGATACCACTGACATGGACCTTGGCTATTCTGGTGGCTGTTTTCTGTCTCATCTTTGTGAAGGACTCACCTGTTCATGTCAGATGCAAAGGATCACAGAGAGGAATATCATCCTCATATGACACCTTTGGACTCTACATGCTGTTCCCACTGTGGGCTGCTTGCTTTAGTGTTATCATTGGATTCTATGCTCGTATATTTCTCCATGTGAGATCACACAATCGCAAAATATTTGACATAGGCACGTTTGCACTTTCTAAAAAAGGCAAAGATAATCAAGAAAAAGGTGAAACCACAGTTGTGGAAAATGGAAAATCTGAGCAAAACCAGACCCTAAACAAAAATGTGGTTCAGGTTGAGCTTGTGACACAAGCTGAACCAAACTCATCAAAGAAAGATTCCTCAACTGCTCTACTGACCTCGACAAAACTTGCACAATGTGCCTCCAGTTCAGAGAATAAGAAAGAATTAAAAAATACTGTCAAGATAACCGACTTGGAAACCGAACAACCTTGCACTCCTGAATTGCAGGATGCAGTGCAGACTGAAAAGAGACCCTATAAAATGGAGCAGTCCGACCTCTGTCTTACAAGAGCTGAAGCAAAACCATCAAATGGAGGTGCTGTTGGCAGTGGTAAGAACTCAAACACAAAGCCCCAGACGGTGTCAAGCAATTTCGACACAGAAAGCCAGTCCAAGGAGAAAGTTGACAAAGCACCCTCTGACATGAAAGAAACCAGCCCCCACGTTAACTCTCCCGCACAGTTAGAAAACTCTGAATCCACTGCTGTGTTAATGACTGAACCAAAACAAGCTAAGAACAGCAATGGAGGAGAAAAACCGACTGTTACTATAGTGGATCAAGTGTCTTCATTTCCTCCAGTCTCAGCCAACACTTCTGAAACAGATGCTGCGAAACAAAATGTGGGGGCAGAAGGGGCAGTTTGTATGATGCCTTCAAAAGCAAATAAAGAGAGAGCGAACAAAAAGAAGGAAAGCAAAATGGCTAAGCGTGCTGGCTACATAATTATAACGTTCCTCTTGTTCTGGCTGCCATTGATCACAACTATCCTGGTGAATTTTGTTGTTCACAAAAACAATAATATGCGGGTAAGTGTTAGGCAAAGGTTTTCTTTGTGGTTGGTGAATGTCTGTGCTCTTATAGTTGAAAGTTGGGCTTCTCAACTGTGTCTGACTTGTGAACTTACTTTCACATGCAAAAAAACATAATGACATCAGTAATTATAGAACTGTGAAGATGCAAATTTGCAAATTTCTCATGCATTTAACTTTAAATAAATTAAATAAATGTTTGAGTGTAATTGTATGTTTATATAGCTAAATATCTACAGTGTATATAAATGCCTGTGACCTGAACCCACTGCTGTGCTCTGTAGGCAGATAGTCTTCACTCAAAGTCTATCAAATGGTCTCTAATACATTTTCAATTGTCTATTGTGATTTTTTTTTTTTTTTTTCAGATAAAGATCATTCAGGATGTGGAGATCCTGTCAGTGTCTGTTGCCTGCATTACTTCACTGAGTGACCCAATAATATATGCCGCAGTAAACCCTCAGTTTCGGACAGAGTTTTACAGGCTAAAAAATAAGGCCAAATCCACATTCTGTAAGACATGATTATGTTTCCACCGCTGTCTACCTTTGAGTGGCACTAGACCAAAACACCACATTCAATATTCGCTATGTAACTGAATATTAAAATGGTTAACATTTGTCCAGTCATTGTTCAAATATGAACTAAATTAAACCCCAGACGGCAAAGTGTGAATTTTATTTGGTTATATAGGGCCTATTATTTTATATGCTGCTGTGTTATCTTAGATTTAATGCAGGCTGACTTCTCAGCAGTTACTAAACCCTGCAGAGCAGCGATGCTGCGTGCTGTGAGAAGCAGCCTGGACCGACGCAATCAGCTCAGCAGGGGGAAGCTGCTGAGTTCTGTGTCAAACAATCAGTGAGGCCTGCTTGTCTGTCTCCAGAGACCCTGCAGCCAGGACCCACCACTGGGCCAGTCAGGTCCTCACATGTCCTCGAGCAGCACCTAATTATTATCCCATCCCTGTTATTCGTGATGCTCTTTGAGTAATCAGGGAAAACATTATGAAATCCACCTCACTGTGTTTTAGTTTAATAATAAAAAAAGACATGGGCCATTTAATGGATGTTTCAGTAGAGCTACAGTATTTATTCTATCCACTGCACCAAATGCACAATGTGTGATCACTTATCCCATTTCCTTACCCTTTATATATGTACTCCATGACAAGATTTGTATTTCATTAAAAGCAAAGTGTTGCAGAATTTACATTATAACATACCAGCCTTATTGTGTTTCCTTCCACCATTCTTATTTTTACTGACAAACCTCCAACAAGAAGCAGAGACATACTTTAATAAAACAGAATTCGGCAATGACAGCATGCAAATCCTTATTCAACCAGTTAACAGACAGAAATAGTATGCCAACAACTGTCAACTAAATCTAGAAATAAGAGGAGCCAACTTCAAATGCGGCTGATAAAGTTCTAACTGAGATATTTACAATATGAAAAATGTACAAAATGGCCCTTTAACACAGTGAAATCTACCAAGTCTCGCTTTTGAATATTCAAATTTAAGAGGAACTCAGTGAAATTGATGCTCAACACTCTTTCATATGGTTTTCCAGGTCAATACTATCCACATTAGTGTCCACATTAGGGTTAGTATTAGTTAAGTGTTTCAAAGATCGTTCTCTTATATTTCTACCTGTGACCTAACTAATATGTACCCTGTATATTTCTCAATATCAATTGTTAATTGATGACAGTGGCTTTCACATAGATCCATATCAGAATGTCAAATATGTAAGATAACACAGATTTTGTCATTTTGACTTTCACTTGCACATTTCACAAACATGTCAGGATGCGTAATACATTTTACTCATCAAGCGATGACATCAACCAGTTAATGACTCAGTTAATGAATATTCACAACAGTTATTCATTCCTGTGGATGTACGTTTTCTGAATTTACAACAGTGAGGGGACTATTAGAAACCAGATAATTGGGGGGGATTGGGGACGGAGGGTGTGTTAAAACAATCTATTTAACTGGGTAGCGAGTGAAGTGAATGTTTCTATGTGTACGTATAATATTCACAAATATGGCCCTCAGGTAATGAATGTGTGCTTTGTCATCAGAGGCCATCAATAATGACCTTTAAACTACTGCCTTTCCTCCTTTGAATCAGAAGACAACAAATACACCGACATTACATATTCAAAAATAAAGTTTTTTTTTTTCTCAGTATGTTTAGGCATCAATGATAGCCAGGCAATCCCAACACTTCCTTGCTCTGCTGTGCTTAATGGAGCAAGATCTGCTGGTCGCTTTTATTCCAAGGCAGCCGTCCACATCATTCTAATACCATGCAGAGTTTGACATCAGATGAGATCACTACTTCAAAAACCCCGTCTTCCGCTAATCTTATAATCCCTCTAGATTATGGCAGGTTGATGCTCGGTGGTCCCTCTCCCCAGCATCTGGTGCTTCTTGAGACCAGTTAGCTGATAAGATAGGCATGACATCTACAAGGCAGATACTCGGACAATGTTGCTCTGAGAGTATGCGGTGGTGGTGGTGGAGCCATCCCCGTCTGATGAGGTCACCACCGGGGCAGACAGGCTGACCATGGAGGGAGTGATGTAAGGTTCGTCGCATTTCAAGGGCACAGTCTCATCGAGTTTGGCATTCAGGCTGGAGCGGCTATAAAAGAAAACACAGGATGAAAGAGGGTGAGAGGCCTGACCTTGTGAAAGTATTACACAAAGCCTGTATTACACTGGGTCCTTTCATACATCCTCATACTCTATAAAGACACTCTTAAGAAAAAGCCACCTTCTTTGTACAGATGGGATATATAAGCACACAATGGCTCATATTGTTCATATAAGGTATATTTCAGTTTTAATGAGAACTTTTGCTGCCTTTGTCTTTGTCTTTGGAGGATATACTGTACTGGGAGGTTGTGTATATGAAGATCCAGACTGACTTTATACTTGTACCGTGTATTGCACATGTAACTCTTTGAGGCGGAGCGAAAAATCTACATGATAAATGTGATATTGGATGCACATTCTCATTGACTTAGTGTGTGTGCACAGCATGTTGCATATAAAAATGTGAAGTTTCACAGACAAAATTATCATTATCTCATACAATAAAAAATGTATGACATTATTTGCAACATTGATGATTTAAATTAAATCAGTTCACCACGTTTACGAAATAACACGTTTTCTCACCTGCCCTTTATGGTGTGAAGAAAAGCAGATAGTTTAGGCTTTACTTATGTTTTCAGATATTCAGCTCTGACATTTCTACTGCGATACAAAGGGGGTGAAGGGAATTTCATTTGTGCTGCCAACAACATCAAGATATTCCATTCAACAGCTGCCCCCCTTACTCAGATACAGTGTCCTTGTTGCTCTGGATAATCCACAGAACAAGCAGACACAGTTTTCACAGAGGTTATGGACTATTTCTTAGGCAGAAAGTACTTTCACTGAAAATTATTTGCAGTTCTGTGCATTGTCCAGACTAAGAGAAACACTCTGGAAGGATGTGATGTGTTTTTCAGTTTTACATTCAGCACCACCAAGAAAATTCAATTCACTTCCACTGTGTTGGGTTGGAAGCAGAAGTCTCAGAGACAGAGACAGAGACAGGAGACAAAGCAAATAAAACCAAAACTATCTGCAGAAATACTAGAGGCAAAAAAAAGATTTTCCATAACTTGTTAGACCTTTAAGACAATCGCAGGTCATTTGAAAAAACACTATGAAGTGTTGAAGCCAGGCTTTTCTATTTAATTTTCTTACATGGAATCAGTAAAGTTAAGGTTATATTTTAATGCAAGATCAGCATTTTGTATGCATGTGTGTGACAGAGATGTAGAGTCAGAAAAAAGGGCAAAACAGGCAGACTACCTGTTGACCACTGGCCTCTCCCTTATCTGTATGGTGCTGAGCTCCTGGTTGTTTGTGCTGGGCAGACTGAAGCTGCTCTTCTTCCTGTGGCGTCGAGAGCAGCACGAGCCCATCCCGTACGGAGACGAAGACAAGGAGGAGGAACGGGAGCACGGCTTGTTCACTGCAGAGATCTCCATGCAGTTGGCCTGAAACGTCTGCTCGTCCACAAACTCATGATTCTGCAGGGGAAGACGGTGGAAATTGAGATTCAATGTTGCTCATGAATCACTCAATTACATCAATGATGGGCTCCGTTAAATAATGAGTAAAGATGTTTCACAGTGAAGACTAAACAGACCGAACAGAATTCACAGCAAAATTGTTTAATAATTGGAAAATGAATCATCAAGGGAATAGAAATATATTGGCCCAGATGTCCATATTAACTGCCATCTGTGAAAAACATTCACAACTGTTATCCCTGTGACAAATTAGCATGACTTGAAGGTCAGGATCCAAGTACGTTTGAGACTGTGCCAGCAGGTGGCAGAGTGGCACCACACATAATCTGATGCCGTCCCTCTGAATCATGCCTCCTCTCTTATACCTTCCCCCTGTTACTTCTCTTCTGCTCTCTGCCATCTATAATGCACACCACGAGAGGTCTGATGCACACATGTGCAACGCCATATGAATGGCGTGAAGCCTTAATGGAGATTCTCCCAGACGAGAGGCAAGCTTTTTACCGGGGGAGGATCATCTGTGAGGAGGAACACTGATTTACTGCCTGTCTATGTCTCTTTACTGGGTTTAGAGCTGCAAGTGTAAAACTCATGTCACAGCCAAGCATTAAAGAGGTTCTTACATCTCTAAATTATACATAATGTAAAATGAAGTAGGTTGGTTTGAATGGATGGAATAATGTTACTGGCTGGTACTGTCATGTTATCTTTAGCATGTTGCTGGTGTGGGACCCAACATCTCCCAGCCCCATTAACTGCTATTTTTAACTCGTGTTGCATATGAAATAGATTCTACAGTTTGTGCACGGATGAACAAACCTACTTTGTTTCTATTCGCAAAACACTGTAACAGGCAGGCAGCACTGATGGTACAGTGCAGACTGCAGGAGTGATGTAATTTTACATAAAAGGAACTATTTTTTACAGTGAGCTATTTTAAACAGTGTAAAGTCTGTTACCAAGATAGTAAAAATGGCAGATAGTGATTGTGTGTTTTCCAGTGGACACAGCTTCTGAGTTTGAGGGGGAAAAAAAACAAAAGGGGTTTTACCGTGGTTTTCTCCAGGCAGTGCAGCAGGTGATGGTGCTGGCTCTCAAAAGGGGGGCTGGCGGCCTTCCCCACCAGGGCCTGTCCTGCCTCCTTGGAGGCCTTGGAACACACAAAATGAAAGAAAAAACAAACAGTGTAGATGAACAAGCTCAGACTCTCTGAGTCTCAGGCAACAGCTAGTAGCTCGATGATGTAGTGGAGAATACGCAAAGCATTGAGAATTGAAATGCTGATCTGTAGCACGGCAGCCAATCTACTGAGAACCTAGTGAGATGGAGATGTTTTAGAGATGCATAGAGACGGTGGCTGATTACAACATGTGTCCCTGATAGTTTTGCCATTCTTTCGCTGATTTGGTGAGAAGGACCACAAAGGTCAAATTAGAACTGAACTCATTTCAGTGCAACAGCAGTGGCACACCTAGACACAGATCGAACAGACTACACCAAACACGGCACTGATTCTGGACCACAACCACACTACAGGTGTTGATGAAGCTCTGCACGGCTCTGGGATGAAAGGTATGTTGTGTTAGTCTGCACTACAACCTGGATGCTCAAAAAATAACACACAGAACACACGGCAGATCAAAAACAGAGTTTAGAGGAGACGCAGGCTGAGCAGACAGCCTCCATAGGCGACCTACTGTCCAGGTAGCCTTTGGTTCCCCCCTTCCCCTCCAAACCCTGTTGAATAGACATGCAGAGCTTGGTCATGTGTCATTGTGACTGTAATGGCTGTGTGCTCCACCAGAAGGCAAGTGTGCCTGCCTGGCCCTCCTGCTGTATGGACAGAGAGAGAGAGAGAGAGAGAGGGAGAGAGAGAGAGAGTGTCGACGAAGCATGTCAATGCTGCAGCTGAGAGGTGCGATGTAAGAAAGAGGACGATCACACTGAAGCACTGGAATGACAGCAGCCCCTGTGTTACAGCATGGGAAGCCCCACCCCACCCCCCCCCCCGTGTGTGGTGGCATGGCCCCCCGAGCAGAGCGGCATGCAAGCATCAGCGAGGCCCCGGTCAGTCAGCCCCCAAGCCGCTGCTTGGCCCCGTTACCTCCTCCAGTGAGTCGATCAGGAGCCCATTTTGTTTGTAGCGCATATAGGCATTAGTGCCTCGAATCTTCGCAGCACGGATTCTAGCAAGCCGAGTTTTCTGTTTGAACAAACAGACCTCTGTTTTAGCCTCTGACGCTTTGTCTGTCACACTAATTGGCTCTGTCTCCCTCTGGCATCCACAGTATTTAGTAGAGAGAGGCTACGCTTAAATCTACGATTAGGAAATTCTGCCTTAGCAAACACTTTTAGAAAGAAATGCACATATTGCTATTGAAAAGCTGCTGACACAAAACTTTGAAGATCATTTGTTCAGTCATTGTCATTTTCCCTCTTATTTTTTTCTCCCACTGAAATATACTCAAGCCAGTTAAGCCCACCCAACACACACAAACAGTACACAGAAGCACAATAAAAGATTAATATTCTGGAAGATAACATTTGGCCTGTCATTGTCATGTGTGGATAAGACGGACAGAGGAAGGAGGCAGATAGAGGCAGAATAAAGAGAGACAGAGAGAAAGAGGAAGAGAGAGGCAGAGGGAGGGGCAGTACCCTCTGGGCTCGTCGTTTCTCTGCCCGCTGGCTTTGGTGGTAGATACGGCTGAAGTTTGACACTATGACAGGGACAGGCAAGGCGATGACCAGCACCCCACTCAGAGAGCATATGGACCCAAACACCTTCCCCACGATTGTTTTTGGCACCATGTCACCATACCTGAAACACAGAAAACAGACGGCAGTGAGCACTCTGGGTAGAAAAACAAAACAGAAAAAATGCTTTAACAGAGAAGCTTGTTTTATCACATTGTGTTTCATGTTATTTTTATTCTAATAGTCTAGAAATAGTACCACTGACCTTGGATTATTTCATAACTTCAAATAGAAAGTCACACATTTGAAGCGGATGAGGAATAAATAGGACTTTTCTGAAGTCTCTGCTTCCTGGCCTACTTTCCACATGCCATCATGAGGCTCCTCTTTTAAAACTCCGTTTCATATATAATTACACACCTGCTGGCACTGGCTAATGCTTTCACGTCGTGACCAAACGTGCTACACATCCCCTGTGACCTCTGTTAACCAAACAGCTTGTGAAAGATACAGGGAGTAGTATCACATCGAGCGAAAGGGAAGAGAACAGCGTGACGCCAAACCCTGGAGAGATCTCTCCAGTCTGTGGGCCTCAGAAACAACCACTCGTGTGTTTTGTTCGTCTTCCCACATCAAAATGGGCTTTGAATAGTGAATGCAGATTCATGGTGAAACCACATTAAAACTATTCATGTTCAAGATAAAAGGGAAAAACAGCTCTTTGGAAATCATGCACAACACTGTTATGATGATGGTGTACCTACAAGCACAGGGGTGTCGTTTTTCAACATCATACAAATTTTGAACGGGCCTGGTTCAGCATGAGCATGAGATTAATGGTTGTATATATGTCAGATGGGACTGAATCATCCCCATTAACAAGATTAATGTGTCTGTCTTGTCCAGACATTCAGCCCTGTCTGTGCTCAAGGTAAAGAAAAATCTAACTCTCTTCATGAGCTTACTTTCTTTACATTAGCAGACACCTCCAGTTCTGCATTAAAACCAAAACTAATAAGCTAAACATTTAGTCACAAACACAAGTCATGTTCTGTTGCCACACAAAGAGGTGATTTTCATTTAACATCATGAAAAAAAAAAGCATAAGGTAACAAGTTCTTATTTCACCAAGACAATTAATAGGAACAAGCCTGGAAATTATACACACAAATAATTTCAACATAACCTTTGTGTTAATGAACAGCCCTTGGCCTGTTTAAAAAACAGTGCAAATAAATGACCCAGGGCCCAGACCCATGTATGTTTTCCTTGTCTTCTAAACATCCCTCCATGTGCTGCAGAGGACCAGCAAATCCACAGGATTGCAGGTGGGTGAGATGAATGATCGAGACCCTAATGCGTAAATGACCTGAGAAGACCATTACCTCCTGAGAGTAAGATGAATGCAGGTAGGAAAGGACATCAGCATTGCTCAGTGGCTGTGACAGCAGCGCGTCTCTCAAGTGAGGCAGGGTAATGTGAATGTATCGCTACACGGGAGGTTGAGTATTTCATAAATGAAGTTGTCTAATGCCCACGGCCGTCTGCTTGAGTCATTAGCCTCAGGTTTCCATCACGTTGGGTCCAACAGTCTGGGCTTTTACAGAGCTTGGGCGGAAAGATGTAAAAGTGGACATTTTAATATCACGCTTGATGGAACCTCATGTACAACAGTTTGCTTTCAAGTTGAGTAATCTCACGCAGATGTCATTAGTTTTACACTTCATTACAGGTCAAGTCATTTTCCTTTGTAATCACTGACGGAGCCTGACAGCAGGTGTCGATTATAGATTCTGGATGTACTGTTGAAAGCCTATAAAGAGATCTGCATAAAAACGCAATCCATTGCCTTGCATAAATGCGACTGCTCACACATGTTTTATTCCAATAGGAGGAGTGGTGAGATGCTGCTGGATGTGAAAATAAGTCTGAACAGTCAACTGTGGAATACAATGCATTGCGGTTGTTTCAGCGAGCCTCGTCTTTTGAAGGCATAGTAGTGAGCAGGTGAAAAAAGAAAGGAGCAAGCGCACTCTGGAGAGAAACACTAACAGTGATGGATTGTTCATAAGGGAGAAGCTGAGATACACAAGGCTCTGCCTCCTGGATGATGGCAGAGGTAGGAATTAACAGCAGCGAGAGATTAAAGTAATGTTCCTGCTTTGTTCTTGTTGTCTCTGACTACCAGGTGCCCACGTTTGCTACCCCGACTTGACATGGGTGAAACACAAAGATGGATGGCCAGATCCTTATCCACCCTGCAGAGGAGGAAGAGGGGTGTCGGGATGACTGAGTATCAATTCCCCAGTTCCACCCACCTGAAACCATACTGTGCACGCAGTCACACCGCTCTTAAAAACAGCGCATCCTGTAGAATTGTCCTACAGTGAGATGACAGCATTGCAGATGAAGCCCGGCGCAGTGAGAGAGAGGGAAACTGGGGGTTCGCCTCAGACGTTGTGGGAGAAATGTCAGACTAAAAGGAATATTTGAATTCCTGAACCGGGGGATGAATGTCCCCGCCTGGCTTGGATAATAGACCAATCAAACATTCATATCAACCTGTGTGGCAAAGTTTGTGCGGCTGACCTTAAAGTGTGGTATTCCATCAGGGGGTGCTCTGAGACAGATTTCTGTACATGACCTCACCGCCTCACAGCGATCGCCGACACCCTGAAACATGGACACGCCTGAGACACACAGGAACACACACACAGGTGGTCTCTTTTCTTTCTCCCTCTCTCTCTCTTTGTGTGTGTGACCTTTAATTTGACATCTACTTAAACCAATCCCCCTTCCTAAAAAAACAATCTTGTTCCTTGATTGTCTTCCAGAACCCTGTGTCTGAAATCTGAGTGCCATCTGCTTGGTGGGAAGCGAAAAAAAAAGAAGAAAAAAACATATCTGGATGATTTTACTAACACGTCATTTGTTTATTTCTCCTCTCAGAGAGAGGGCAAGTCTTTTTTTCTACAATCAAACAAAATGAAATGAAAATCTTTTCAGGTAAAATGAGCCTAAATTGTAAAATTCTGACCTTTTGTAGTCATTCGAGCTGCTGCATCTACAATACACAAAAAATAAGACAACCTGTTGAAGTGTGTGGGGGTTGGCAGGAGAAAGGCAATACTTAGGTACAAACCTCCCTTAAGTGAGCACAGGCTCAAGTTTCTGATGTAATCATAGATGTCTAAAGTGAGTCCTGCTATCCCACCAACTCATCTGCCAGTTGAGAGCATCGCCAACAGCTTAGCAGTGCTGACAATTAGGATCCAAGAAGGATTGCGGCAGATCTTTCAGCTGAGAGGGCTTTGTCAACAGCGTTAAAATCCAATCATCCACTGGCACCTCGGTCATGGTACTTCTAGCTTTCTCTTCCTGGGATCTACCATGAAACGAACTCGCCTCCTGCAGAAGTGACTGTGGTAAAGTGCATTAATAAAAGCAAAGGGAAAGACTGATGCTCAAATGGCGTCACGGCTTTCAGTTCCACTGACGTGAGTGAACAAGGTCAAGGTGTTCAAATAAAGAACGATCCTGTGATGAAGAAACCAAAGCTGCTAGGCTGCAAGGTGCCATCCTACTAAATCCATCATGGTAAAGACACTAAACCGCTACTTAATCAAACTGCACTTTGATCTACTCTTCTTTGATATTTCAATGAGAAGCAATGGAATGAAACTAATTTGATTAATACATTAAGCATTTTGACTCGTCAGCTGATTAGAATCAAGATGAATTAAGCACACATTCCTATCTCATGCACCATCTAACCACGTTGTTTCATGACAATAATTACTGTGGGGCCTGTAATCTGATAATCTGAATCTCAAATTCATTTCAATCTCACCTCCCTCTGTGAGATTGGTTTAACTCTGCATCCCACTCAACATTTGTCTCTTAATATCTGCAAGCAGGGGAAATCGCCCTGAGACACATCCATTGGACTCAGTGGTATCTGTTGTGTGCGTTGAGTGACAGTGAACTTACAATGAGCTGCTCTTTGAGATGCTAAAACAAGACATTCATTTGAAGAAGCACTTTATCGAGAAAAAATGTCAAGGTCAACCATTTTTATTCTGACACAGTATTAGCATTTTTTATCATTTCAAAAAGATGAGATTGGTAAATTCTAAACATGCTCCCTGCATCAAGTATCCTCAGCAGGTCTTTGATAATTCTGTGAATGCGTGATTTTCTGTTTGACCTTCACCATCCCATCGCACACCAAGCTCACTATCACTGCGTCCTGAGGTAATTCACTCATTCAGTTTCACAGCTCAATGGGTTCTATAGCAAGCCCTCCAAACCTGTGAGACCAAAACCTGTCAATTATCCTGAAACTCTGACGTTGTCACTGACTGTACCAATCAAAAGTTGATAATGACACAGAGGCATTAAAACTGTGCAGGGACACTAGAACACCAGCAAGGTCAGGAAGTACAAAGTGCTGTAGTCAGAAGTGGTGGCATCTCGGGGTCGGACGTGATGTGAAATGTACAGCGACTGCAGATGATCAAACAGTGTCAGAGTGGACGCAACATTAAAATCTTATCTAAGGACTTGACATAGAAGCGATGAGCACTGACCAACCGAGGAAGGCTCCATCTTTTACAAACCATGACATGGAGCAAATGGAGCGATGCTCCTCAACAATATGGTTCTCTGTACCTTCTCCACCATATTCATCCTTGCTGACAGTTAAATAATAGATGTACCACAAAAAATGTAATTTTCCCTCTGAACTCCATCATGCTCCTACAACTATGAATTTAGATTCTCAAGAAAATGGATTATACTGCCGGCATGTCATGGAGGCATACTAACATGAGTGACACAACAATATAAATTTTCTGGGGTATATTTGTGAAGACCACAAGATTTATAGAGTACTGTGGGAGAGGTCTGGAGGGTGGTTATGTCATATTAAGAGCCCTCATAAAAAATTTAGTTCATAAAAACAAGAAAGGGAAGGCTATACGATCATTCTTTTCTGTGCCAATAGGCATCATGAATCTGACCACAGAGAACAAAAAGAGAAACGCAGCAAACAGATATCGCTGCATTTACAGAAAAAAAATGGTAAGTGACGCTACAGCTGAAACACTCTGGTGTACCACATGGTTTTAATATTGATGAACCAAATGTAAATCTGTTTTGTGTTTGGTCAGCATGTTAAAATATTAAATATAGTTTGTATTTATTTATCTCCAACATAAAACAAAGCAAATGTGGATTTTTTTTTTTGTAATGCCAGAGAGACTGATGGCTAACACCCTGCAGAGAGGAATTTTTCAATTCAGTGGCACAGCTACAGTATGCACCACTGCAATCCTCGGGGAGATATACCACAAGGTTTCAGAATCAGAAACACAATAAGTGAACATGATCTCCAACATGATCCCTAAACACCACGTACCATTCCTGATGTTCTGCACTGCATCTGTGGCTACAGGCCAGGAGCAAAACATCCAAAACGCTGCCTCTCTTGGGTTTGGACACCAAAGACTGATGGGATTAAGAGTGTGTGGGCTGATAGGACTCTGCTCTGATGCTATCCCTCAGATATACATCATTATAGAGGGGGGAATCCCACAGGCGCTGGGATTAGCCCACTAGATTTTCACTGCAGGTGATAAGGGAGAGAAAGAGAGGCTGGCAGAACTACACAACATAATGGGGAGATGGGAAAGCAGAGATAGCAGGGAGCCAGCGGACCGCGCTGCCTGGTGTAATGCGTGTGGTAGGAAAAACAGAGCGCTTGAGTATGAGTAACTGTGAACAATAGCTACAGGGAAGGACAAGTTTGAGATAGGTGAAAATATCACCGACTCTGCAGGCAAAAATGCTCAGACTGCCTTGTTTTGATTGGATGTTGAAACGCAGTAAAATATAGTGTGGAGCAGATGTGAGAGATCATTTTTTTATGCTCTCCACAATCCAACTGAGAGCCGGTCTCTGCAGATTTGTGAAAGGCATGGAGCTGAAGGTTAGCATGTGAAGTTCAAGGAAACAGCCATGGTGTGCACTACTACATGCCAGTCAGTGTTAATACATTGTAAATGAAGACTTTGTGGTGCAGCAGTGTCAATATGGCTTTGATCCTTCAGCCGAACATTCACCCAGGAATCTCAGGAGCGACACACAGCCAATAAAGGCCAATGAATTTCCTCTCATTTAGCTATGCAGACACAGATAAACCATATAGAATAATCCCCCACGTATAGCCCTGGCAAAGGCACCTCAGCTCGCTCTCCCGCTCACATATCAAACATGTATTCCCTCAGCCCTCCAAATCCCAGCTTAACCCTCACCCCGCAAAACCAGGCGGCTAGTTATCATCGCGGCTTTGACATTAGCATGCACGCCCTCTCTCATTTGGGAGATCTTCTTAAGAGTCAGGGATGATAAAAAGCTTTCCTCTCTACCGCTCTTCCATTCCTGACTTTGACTCACCCTTCCTGTGCCTGGACCTGCCTGCCTCTAACTATGAGCTGGAGATGAAACGCTTCATTCTCTTTCTTTTTCTCCTCCTTTTCTATTATCATGCAGTGCTAGCACAGCCCTGCTTGACATTTTTCTTCCGCTCTTCTCCAGTCGCTCAGTCTACACCTGCTGACACTTGAGAAACAACTGCTGTCCTATGCAAAAAAGTACTCCTGGTCCACTGCCATTATATGCCATGTCACCTCTACTTCATCTTCTCATCATCACGATTATGACCAAATTCCTTCTGGCAATTTCTTTTAATTACTCAATGAATGGCTGTTCTGTATTAATAGACGTTTGAGGAGGGTTAAGTATCCACATGGACCCATAAAATGGCGAGTTATCCTGCAAATACACAAATGGGAGAATAATACTTTGTGTGAGTGTCAGAGGGAGGTCTGGATGATGCAAGTCTTCCATCAGTCAGGACATGATGAAACCAGTGTAAACTGACTCAAACGTTGCTCAAAGTCTAATTTGTCATTCTATGTTTAGATTGCCCATCCTGCTAACATTACTTCAGAAAGCCAGGGGCTAAAGTTATATTCCCACGTCGTCAGTAAAATACTTTGATAATGCAATTACACTGCTTCGTGGCTGAATGGAGGGGGCAAAGGAACATGAAAGAGGGGTAGGAAGCGCGAAGGGGTGCCAGAGCTATGGATTATGAAGGAACGTGATAATGAAATGAAATCATCAGACACTCAAGCGATTATGCTAATGAACTAATTCCGTATTCATCATAGGTTAATCGGTATGCGGGGGAGGGAGTGGTGGCATTTTTTAAAACACCACAAGCTTTGATCGAGCAGGCAGCAAGTTACCTCATGTACCGCTGACATGTGAAGCCCTGAGGTGAGGTGAAAGGTGAAAAAAACAGAAACTTAGTAATGACCTAATATGATTACAAGCGAATAGATGAGCGAAATGAGAGCATTAGTAATAGTGGTATTAATACAAGTGATTATATTCTTTTTTATTGTATTCAACAACATGAAATTTCAGTTTGAGTTAAAAAAAAAATGCACATGAACATCAGCTTGATACGACAACAAAACCAAACCAAACTGGCCTCTTACTGAAACACACTGTATATTAATGGTCAACTAGTACTGACCAGATGAGATTCCGAGTGACCCCTGTGACCTTTGTTGTGGGGTCAGGTGATGGAGAGGAGCACAAACGTGAAAGGCCTCTCAGATTAGTGCCTCTGTGTTGGAGAGGGGAACTGGTCCAGAAGCCTCATCACACTGACAGCAGATTAGTGCTCCACGGCGCCAGAGCAGACGGTGCAAGATTAACTTTGATGTGCGATTCCACACAGAGCAGCCGCTGGATATCAGTTCCCTCCACCAAACGGCCCCTTAACTCTGAGTTTGCAGCGTGTGCATTCATGAGCTACAGTATCTGAAAATCAGATTTTTAATGGCAGAGAACAGCAACGCCAGATTTTGGCCTCAGTGAAAATGTGGTCATGGCAGTAAGATATTATCGGCCATATAAAAACCTTTACATGCTTTTTCATTTGAAACATGCCAGTTTTATCCATTAGCCATTTAGGCCTGTGTTTACATATATTTAATCCATTAATTGCTTTTTGTGTTTAAAGACAAACTCCACCAATTTTACACATGAAGATCAGATGAAGATCAACACTGCTCCGCTTGTAAAAACCATGTCAAATGACTGGAGTTGGCCTTACCCTTTAAATGACAAACTGTTTAAACTGGTTAATGTAAATGTCAAAAAATAATTGAAAATGACATCAGACCTGAAGGAAAGGTGATGTCTTGACCAACAACAGACAAAGGACCTTTAATTTCTAATTATAAATGACAAAGAAAAGCAGCAGATCTCTTTTGAGGAGCTGGAATTGGCGAATGTTTTGTTATCAAAACTGCTGAGTCCCCATTTCAATAGATTGATCGTCATGACAACTGAGCAAACTCCATCTGCTGACGAAGACTGTAGCTGTGTCCCATTTCAGGGGCTGCATCCTTCAGAGGCTGCATTTGACAACCGATTACATGGGCTGTCCCATTTCGACGGCTCCTTCAAATCCGTCCCCCTTTTCCTGGGAAACAAAGGCTCCAACGGGTGGATCCTTTGTGGCTCAAGATTCATTGTGCTAATAAAAATAATATGGCAGCAAAAAACACAGACTAAGAGCCTGAGGATTACACTTTTAAATGGGTTTCAGCTAATCGAATCGAGTACCTTAAAAGATCTGATTTTTGTGTTGTCAAGGTTGCTTGACAAAAGAAGTTGTGCTTTGCAACACAGCTGTAAGGGCGGGAGCAGCTGGTGACACAAAGCGAAATTTCTCCACAATTTTGATTAAACCTTTGTTGGTCATGCGGTCGTGATGGACCACACCTTCATCGACTGTGTCCGCCGATGGATGATGCCACCTGAATAAAGACACTGTGATAGGAGTGAAAGCGCTGAAAGAGCTAGGAAGTTGTTCAGTCTAACTATTGTTGCTAATGGCAAGAGCATATTTTTATAATTATCTGACAAATTGTAGAAGCATCAAACTGCAGTGTCTGGACAAAATGTATGTTACAGCATAAATTCAATAGGCCACATATATTTCTGAAATTTGGTTGAAAGGGAAGGTCTCAGATGAAGGGGAGAAAGATCAAATTTCCTCCTGCTCAACACCAGAAAACATATAAATTATGTTTGAGTTGCAACTTAAAATTGTCTATACCAGCTTTTTTACACGAAACAGCTGCATCCACTCCTTTTCAGGTTTGTTTCTTACACGTACAAAACTACATAAACATTCATGATAGATGATGCCTACTATGTCATACTGTAAGTAGACACAACTCAATACTGGAATGGTCTCAGATTGTTTGTCATACCACAGAGAGAAGCGTTTAAAATTCCTCAGTGTCTTTGAAACAAACATCAAGGTACAAATTCCAGCCGTTTAAAAAAAAAAAAACACGGCTGCGAGTTCAAAGGAACACTTCAAAATCTCACAGTCAAACTGGGGGGAATAGCAAGGTTGGGATGAGACAGAAAGAGTAGTGAAGCGTAAAAATGTACTGAGCGCTCTCTCAGAGAGTGTGGACAGCAGCCAGGCTTGCGACAGCAGTGAGCCCAGATAACGGCGAGTACCAGGAACCAGCGAGAACCTGTGGGGAAGTATTGGGAAGAGCTGCATCTCTTCTAACAGCTGCTGACTGGCCCCTGGGGCAGAGTAGAGCTGCTAGCTGCAGCCATAACCACCATCTCCCCACCTGCACCACGCTACTTCATGCGCATGGGGACATCATTACTTTTTCCATTTCACTCCACGAGACTTCTCCTGTCAAATCAAAAAATGACATGAAAAATAATAACTCGGGGGCCATGGGTGGAACAACAACAACAGCAACAACAACACAACCAAAAGGTCAGTTTGATGATGAAAATTTGTCTTGCATCCACAAAATCTATCAGTCATTGATGGGCTTATTGCTACGTCTGTTTTCGTAGCAGGGGTGGCTGAAGTATGAATTGAACTGATCCTGGGCCAGTGGGAGAAAACATGTGTACTTGATGACACATTATTTATAACTTTAGCATCTTTGTCACTGCAGAGGACAGGCCCTGATGAATAATGATGTTAACACTCTGAAAACAGGCGGAGCAAAGGCACAGCTTTGGCTCCAGCGCTGCACATTCGAATGTACCGTTAACAATCGTGACTGAATGAAGGTTATTCATTTTAATCACACTACAGCACGCCCTCCCTCCCACTATCCCAGGGGGTTGCTATATTTAAGCACTTTTTCATTTCTTCTCCTCTTTTTGGTCTTGGCTGATGGCAAGGCAATTGCTTTGTGGGACGTCTGCCCTTGAAGAATCAGACAACAGAAGGAGATATTTATACATACTGTAGATGTGGAGTGAGAGTGAGCTGTATCAGATTCAGCGCCTTCCTCTTTGATTGTGTAGTGTTAAGAAATCAAATCTTTGGCCTTTTTTCTGCTTGCGTTTCAGCCTTTATTTCTCTCTCGCTCTTTTTTTCTGCTAATGTTTCCCCTACAAAACAGAAGTGATGTTGGTTTTGTACCTGTACTCTAAGATTAGCTGTCTGCCCTGGGGGAGAGAGAAAGAGTTGGAATGTTTGTCTCCCATTTCTCCAATTCATTCACCCGCTTTCTAATTGGACTTCTCCATCTGTTGAGGTCTACAAATTGTCTTCTGGGGATGTTACGGCTAAAACATCCTATCAGACACACAAATACATCAGGGACAGTCTTCTTGGAGCGCTGCCATACCAGGCACTGAAAGAGTAGTGTGTGTGTGTGTTTGTGTGGCTGTGTGATGTATAATCAGAAGTCCAGCAGCATACAGCCTGGAGATAAGTAGATATACGCTATACTCTGAACTCTGATATAAAGCTGGCAGGATTGGCTACTTGGAAAATTAATCTATCTACCACACAGCAGATCTGTCAGTGGCGGGTGACATGCTTTAATACAAGATGACAATGTTGATGAGTGCCTGAAACACACTGTCAGTAGTATTGACTGTATATCACACGCATATGTAATAAGTTTTTCTCTGCAGTCCCAAAAGATGCTGATGAGATTTTTAAATTTTGAAAAGTTTTTGGATCCTCTTCCAATTCTCACTTGGAGCTGTTAATGATATGAGAAATTGCGTTCCTAACGTTTGTCACTCTTTACATCCCATTGACTGGGAGTTGAATACTCAGGATCGAGCAGTGGGATGTGTGACAGTGTATTTGTGGTGATGATTACAGCCCATTAACTTTGATGGATGCCATTTCATAGAAAAGACGATGGGAGTTGGAACAAGGGGAGCGCAGCTTGTTTTCTGTCACCAACATGTGTACACGAAATCGTGATGAAGAGCCCTGAGGAGAACACTGAGGCAAAATCCAAGCAAAATTGATTTTTGGATCCGAATGAGACCACTTCACCTTTGGAGGTAATTGAATGTCACATTACAGAGGCCACTGCTGAATCTGTCCCGCAGGATGCTCGGGCATGAGTCCCCCGGGACATCCAGAGGACAGCAAGAGCATCCAACATCACCACATCTGCATCCAGCACATACATCAGGAATGTAAATGGTGTGCGTGTGTGTGTGTGTGTGTCGTTTATGTTTCCTTGCATATTAGAGTGTGCCTGTACATGCAAGTAAATGAGACTAAGCAGCAGCTCAAATTGATTGCATTGTCCGGCTGTGTTAATGCTGGCTTGTCTGGGTGGCTTTCTCCTCTGCTCAACTCGCTGGCTTGTCTTTGCCCCCGGGCTTAAATGTGTGGCTCAGTCAAAACGACATACACTCTGTTTGTCTGTGGCCGTTATGTAAAGATACGGCCATGGATGCCAAAAATCTAACTCTTAAGCTCCTCCACAGGGATTACGGACAATTGGCTAAGGGGAAAAAAATACAAATAACAATCAACTGTTTACGGTTTTCCCTTAATACCCTGGAAAAAAAAACAAAAATCCCCACATGGAAATGCAATCCTTAAGCAGGCAAGATACTCCTGTGTAGGATGCCTGCAGAGAGACACACAGGCAGGAAATCCCCTAGGTGGGAGCTGAAACCACACTTCAATAATGCTTAGACAAACATATCAATCTAGAGTAGCTATCGTCTATCCCCTTCTCAATAATGCTTTTAAATGGTTGCCATTTTTAAGTCAATGAAATCCAAACAGTGAAGAATCAAAAAGCATTGGCAGGATAGGATTATGATTTGTCATTTTGTTTTTTTACTTTCAACTTTAATATGCTTACCTGGAGTGACCTTTTTAGTCGTTAGCCTCACTTAGCCCATGGAGTTCACTACCTGCTTGTGGCCTTTAACTGGGTAAATGAAGTGTTTTAAAACTTTTACATTTTCATAACCATGGGCAAAGATTTTACTTAAATAAAAGTACTGAAGTATTATCAGCTAAATGCACCAATGCATCAAAAGTAAGGTAGGTTTCAGAGATTTATATTATTAGCCTATATCTATAATGCATATAGGCTGGATTCAAATTATTGATGTGTGAGCTGCATTTTAATGTAGCAGGTTGTGTGGCACTCATCTTAACACATTTCATCTACTGCAGGGTAGACTTTAATGCGGTGGGCCTGAGAGCCCAACGCACTGCTACTTATGAAAACACATAAACAGACATAACAAATTCAGAAAAGGTTTTCGTCGATTCGACCACGCATTGTGCTGCAAATACTCACAACACAACCAAATACACAGATAGACTGCAGTAAGTTATTACTTCAGGAGTAACATAAAAAATTCAGTGTGAAAGTTGAAAAATGTGCAGGTTTTACCATTTCTAGACAAATATTACAAGCTTACATTTATTTTCAGAGACTGTACTACAGTGAAACCAAACTGACATACATACATACAGTGACAATGCTAATATTCTGGTTGTGGGTGCTGTCTACCTTGGTCAACACCTTAGCATGTTATCCTGATAAAAATAACTCACACTAAACCTACCTAAGTACTGGGCAAAAATCATTCTGAGCTGATGATGGTGTGAGATGAAAAATCAGTGGATCATCTTGGGTATTGTAATTCATCCCAATGGGAACATGAATGTCTGCTGAACGAATGTAGTTGTAGAGTCATTTCACTAAAAAGACAAATATGAGCCTCATGGTGGTGCTAAATGAGGTACAAAATCTATTTTACAGTTGTTGAGATATGTCAGTTTGGACCAAAGTGACTGCCAGAGCAACATTTCCATCCATAGAGCCAAACCCCTGAAGTGGCAAAAAAAAAACCTGGAAAAAAACACAATAGCTTATCTCTGTGGGATAATAAATTACACTGAAATACAGACAGCAGACAGACACTGGGATGTGCTGCCTTCCACCTGTCATGTGAGTTCTCTGAATTTACTGTGGGTGGGTAGAATAAAAGCATCATCACCAATTCCCTTTATGAAGATTTAGCGCTCAATTCTTGTTGAGAGTGTGCCAGTGAAATGTTGATTTAACACTGTGGTAATTTTTTAGGACCACAATAAGTGTGATTGAAAATTTGACCACCTTTCTGAAGCACACAAAAACAGAACTAGAAAAAAAAACATTGCAATTTTCACAAACTGGTGGTTACTGGGGGGCAATTGTATTCAAAATAGTTTATATTGCACAGGTTTTATTGTGTCTATCAACAACATGCTCTAGCTCATAATAGTAACTATAATAATAGCGTCTGGCAGTTATCTTTACTGTATTTCCTCAGGAGTGATGGAGAGCATAATAATAACAGGTGTATTTATAATGTTCATCTTGGTAGAAAATCAGTTGCATTTAAATTAGATGAGCTGAAATGAAGTTGTGTAAAGGTCTGAACTTATAATATAATGGCACCACATGATTGCCACTTAATGTCATCAATCCATCTGAGGCCACACAGAGACAGTTAAAGAAGAAAGAAATATTATGTGGTGGACACACTGATACACCTGTACATGAGAAATTAGTTTTGAGGTGAAAGAGAAAAATACAGCCCCAGAGCACATGCCCTGTTTAGTTTCTGTTTGACCAAATGGCCTACATTAGGTGATATATTTAGCTATTTATAGAAGCTGGGGCAGGCAGGAAACAGCTGCCATGCGTCAGGGTGACAGGCTGACATCCCTCATCTCAGCAGGACCTCCCTGCCAGGCAGACAGGAGGAAGCTCTTTATACCTAAACTGAAATGGGACATAGCCTCTTATCATTCATGCTGCATAAAGAAACTAATAATCTATGGAGCCTGTGGCAAAGACTCAACAATGAAACTGGGTTAACAGTGGCTAGTATGGACAGCTCGATTCAAAGCCACGCTTGTATGCCTTACAGAGATCTGTATTCTTCTTTACAGCAAACACTGTTCTTTTCATTCAGGTAGGATCGGTATTGATCATGAGGAGCTTTTATTGTGACATCCTGGCGCTGTAAACTGGCACAAGATTCCTCCGCTCTGACAGAAATGAGATGGTTCATGAACAGTGAAACGGAGCTTTAAGCTGACAAACAGGCTGAATCAATATTCATGACTTTGCCATGAAATTGCGTACGTTCAGGTGTTATGAATGGGCTGTAAACTAAATTTCAATTAAAGTGTTAGAATCAAAGTTTTACGACTCTCTCTGAAACTGATGACAAACAGTGCCTTCTGTTTGTCTCTGGTACATGAAAGTCCATAATGTGAAAACACACTCTCAAGATACAAGATAGTACCTGGCATTAACAGTACACACAACTGTGTCACAATGAAATTAATGTATGCTCTAAAGCATTTAAGTGTAGGTACTTTAAAAAACTAGGGTAACTGTCAGGGTAATGGATTTCTCTCATTTCCCCTCAGTTAATGTTTTGCTGAGAGGCTTAAAAAAACAGCATAATTTTTTTTTTTAAGTCTTATCTAAGGTGATATCCTATCACTCTGTAGATGAGGTGTCAGAGACGCAGAAGTTACATCAGTTATTTTCTGTTTCATTTTCACAGCAGACTGATGATTGCTGTTAGCTATAATCTCTGGATCTCTGCTGATCACAGATGTTGGATTGTTGGCTAAGGGGCGTTTTTGATAAAGAGACAAATGTCAGGAGGGGTAGGGGTGGGGGGTTGGGAGGGTTTCTCCCTCTCACATTATAAAATCTGGCACTGTTTCACGATATTGTGTTTGCCATGCTGCCCCATGCTCCTGAGAGACATAATTGCTGCAAAAAGCAATAGACCCCTCCCAAACTCTTCGCAGTGATGGGCTATCATCACCTTCCTCAAAAGGTTTTGCTCCTACATCTGTGCTGCAAAGCTGGATTTCCAGGTCAGGAAGGTACAGAGGTTGGTTTGGGTGTGGGAAATGGAGTGTAATGAATACTAGTTGGATGTTTATCTTAGCAACAGTAGCATCTAAAAATAAAAGAACAACTGTTACTCCCTAAACCAGCATTCATTACATGCCAGCAAGAGGAGTAGTGTAATGTTCAGACCTATGGTTCAGACAGGCAGGGGATAATAAAAGTATAACCACAGTTCTTCATATGCTGATTAGTTCGGAATTACACAAAAGTAACAAGTGCAAGGCCAGTGACTTGCATATGTTTAACACTACAATTTATTACAGTGACTTTTGTCATAATGCCAATGTAGCCCTGTGGGAATTATTCCTATCAATTCATTCCTCTGTTGTTTTAACACTATGATGAGTTGAAAATTAGTTTTCTGACCTTACAGTGAAACGTTGACCATGAAGCAGTTGTGAATTTCTCTCCAAGAAAAATTTTAGTGGGTATTCTTGCACTTATAAAAGTGTTTGTGAAGGATGTGAAAATCTTATTGAATGTGAGATCTGACTAAAATTAAAGGACATGAATCGACCCAAGTAATAAAGAAAACCTTTGTAATTTTTATCAAGACCCTTTCAGAATAAAAGGGTATTACAGCGGTGAGAGTTCAGTAAGGTTCAAGGAATATTTCAGCACTTTAAAAAATACACATACTTTGTCCAAATTAAATAATTAAATATGTCATATGTCCATGACCTCAAGAAAGTCACAGCAGTCATAGCAGAACGTAGCAGAACTGTTAAAAATCACTGTCGAGAAATGAATCACTTTTATGATATGACAAGGCTATGGTTAAGCATTGGTCAGGTTCATACACAGAAATGATCGGTGAGGTCTAGGAAAACATTGCTCGGGTTGGAAGGATTGTTCTTTCAAGGAACAACAATGACAGTCAGTTCAAAACAGGAAATAGACAACAATTCTCCCACTCCAGTTTTTGTTGACTCACCTGACCACGAAACCTACCCCTTACATGAACTTTGATCTATAGTAATCACCTAACTTCCTCCTTTGCTCCTGTCACTATGGTAACTAGAGGGTTTTTACCTCTTCAATGTAAACATATGCTGTTTTTTTGGGGACTTACTGAAAGGACTGGTACTGGTTTTTTTTTGTTCTGGGGAGCACAGCTTCAAATGAGAAGATTGATACCAACACCACGGTTGTACCATAAAATTAAGCTCCCTTACAGCCAGAAACTGCTTTACTTTAGCTTAGCTTAGCATGAAGACTCAAAACCAAGAAACTGCAAACCTAGCTAAAGTAAGTAAGTAATTAAACCTGCCAATAAAAGCTTACTAATTAATACAATAGCTCTTCAAATGAAAACTTGTGTAAATATGACCTATTATGAACCTAGTGACAACAGGAGTGCAAGACGCAAAACAATAGCAAAAAAAGAGTTTCAGTATTTAGACAATGCTGATGGCATAAAGAAAAAAAAATCTGCAAAGAAATAGAGCAAATTCAAATGAGGAGACATTCGCAAAAAAGAGAATGCAAAAGCAAATACTACAAGAAATGTTGCAAATTGTATGCAACGCAAGAGACATTATATCAGCAGACACAGAAACCTGACTGGCAAACATTTATTTAATGTTTTGTTCATCAGGTTGAACACTACTCTAGACGCACAGCAAAGATGTTCAATAATAGTGAATAATAATTTAAACATTTGTTAGTATTTCTGAAACATCTGTTGTGTTGTGTTTCAGTATTGGTGTATCTCTGTATGCCACATATGTTTTGTCCAAATGGTGAGGATATTTTCTTCATTTGTTCATACGCAGTATTGTGCTGTGCAGGTGGGTGGTTTGATGCCTACAGGACTGATAAACAGACATTAGCTGTGTCCCAATTCAGGGGCAGCATCCTTCAGAGGCTGCATCTGAAGACCGATTGCGTCACAGCGCTGCGACCAGGTCGCCCCATTTCAAAGGCTCCTTCAAATGCAGCTGAGAAATTTATCTTCTTGTTCTGGGTGACGAAGGCGGGTGGATCCTTCACGGCCCAACAGATCCAAAGGTTCGTTGTGCAGCGCTAATTAAAACAACACGGCAGCAAAAAAGTAAGAGCCAGAGGACTGCACTCATATTGGGTCTTAGCTCAGTTCAACAACTAAAGGTATAACCATGGCCAAACGCCTCAGGTCTTTGCGAAAAAAAATGTACGTGTTGTCAAGGTTGCTAGCTAACAGGCGCAAGTTCAAGGTTCAAGTCCAACCCATGGTCCTTTGCTGCAAGTCATCCCCCCTCTCTCTCCCCCGTACAGTATAATAAAAGCATCGAAAGCCCAAAAACTCTTATTTTGGTTTGCCTTGGCAGTCTACAACGGTCATGGAGGTATACACCTTTGTAGACTACATGCTTCGAAGGATACTGCCTCTAAATAGGGACACAGTCATTAAGCCATGTTTTGGGTGTTCATACTCGATAGTACACTTGACAATCAGTTTGTTGGTTCATAGAATCCAAACAGTACAGTCATTTATCACTAAAAACTTGGATTTAGTTTAGACTGCACACAGTAGGAATAATAAAAAGAAATGAGTAGTGCATGGAGGTGATGTAATTATATTCAGAGGTAGCCTATTAATGATAAAAATATTCACCTCATAAATCATGCCACATGGTCCTCCCCTACATGACATTACATTAGCTGCTGTAATAATAAAAACAAGTTAATTTTATTGGTGATTCTGGTCATGTTACTAACATTTCTGTTGTGTTCGCAAAATGGTGCTGTCTACATACCATGGTAATAACAGTTACAGTAGTAATATGTATCAGTGTTCTACATATTAGGCTCTATAGACTTAAATTCTTGTATTTTTCTTGTGATCTTGGCGTGATAATTGCATGGATCTGATGCAAAACGCAGTGTAAACTAGATGACTAAACTAAAGAGAATCCACTTAGAAGACTGTTGTACATTTCAACAAAGTGATGAGGAGGCATTATGTGTGTCTGCATACCAATCTCCATGACCAGACAAGCCAGTTTCATCTGTATGTTAATGCTGACTATGTAAATAAGCTCTGCTGCACCGGAGGAGGAGATAGCTGTTGGGCTTGGGTTTATCATTTGCACACTACAATATCTGATCCACTGATCCCATGACATAGCCTACATTTTACATCCAGTATCTCCACAACATACAGTGGAAAGACAGAGTAAGAGAAGCTTTTGGAATCATTTGAATTTAAGTATAAATTGGTCTTAAAATATCACCATATCTACATCTAAATGAATGTATGGATAAACAAATTCTATTTTAAGTAACAATAATGAAATTGGTTCATTGTTCTTGTCCATATTGAAAACACCATTCAAACATTCACAGTGTAGACTGGAAAAAGGATATAAACCTCTCAGCTAATGACATCAACAAAAGCTAATTGGTGTCAGGAGTTACCAAACCAGTCCGATCAATGAAAGAAGATTGGAGATGTGGCATTGGAAAGCTACTTTGATTTATAGAAAAAACATTTAAACATATTGAGTTGAGTTGAGTTTGCTATTTACAAGACACATCTGCTGATGTAAACAATGCCTCGCAAAAAAGAGATCTCAGAAGGCTTAGGATCAAGAATTATTAATTATAAAGTAATCTTAAAGAGTTTAAATACTCATCAGTCCACAATTAGACAAACTGTCTATAAATGGAGATGACTGAGTTCAGTGGCTACTCTCCACTGAAGTGGATGCTCAGTGAAGACGACTCCAAAAACATAAAGAACTTCAGAGTAACAACAGAAGGAATCATAGGAACATCTATGTTCGTGAATCTACAATGTACAGATAATGGTGCATGTGGTGTGCATGGCATCCTGCCATGCACACCACAGAAGAAGCCTCTCTCCAAAGAAAAAAACTGCACTCAGACTAAAATTTGCCAAACAGCAACCAACACTGGGAAAATGTTTAACTGATGAAACCAAGGTTGACTTGTTTGGGAAGACCATGGAGCACTATGTATAGTATTCAAAGGGCACTGATACCAACATGAGACCATCAGGTAAAGCTGGAGCTCAGTGGAGGGAGCATCATTATTTGGGGCTTTGCTACCCCTGGGTCTGGACAGCTCGCTGGCAAAATTAATTCCCAAGTCTTTCGAGGGATGTTACAGGATATGTTCAGAGTGGCTGTCCACCTGCTGAAGCCTAGTAGAAGTTGGGTGATACAGCAGGACAATGACTGTAAACGTCAGACGAAATGACCTGAGCACAGACCTTAATCCAATAGAGGTGATGTACTCCAGAGCCATTCACACCTGAATGCTATTGCTAGAGATTCAACCAGTTATAAAATCTAAGGGTTCACTTATTTCTCCACCAGCACTGTGGATGGTTGAGTTCAGTAAATACACAAAAATTGAAATTGTTTGTGTTATTAGCTTAAAAACATTGTGTGTCTATACTCGTGACTTAGATGAAGATCGCATTTATTATGCTGAAAATTATTAAATTCAAATGGGTTCGCATACTTTTTTGTGCCACTGTATCAAATTTCAAGATAGAACACAGTCACATAATAGGCAAAATTTCCTCATTCCATTCATTCGCTCAGGCTGGGTCAGGGTTTCTGGACTGTTAGATTGGATGGAAGTGGAGCCAGGTAGAGCAAATGCTTTCTAACAACAATGAAATCGAGGTGATGTGTTTTCCCACATATCTCCTTATTTCCTAATGCAGTGCTGCTCCATTCATTCAGAGTAACTTTAATCTTGTTCTGGAAAATTACATTAATCTTTGATGTTGCTTGCAATACAAAGAAGATGAAAATGCTGAGCAGTGGAAAAAACACTGATGCCATATTTTATGTCCTCACACTACGTTACCCAGGCCCAAGTGCATAACATGCTAGTCTATTTCCCTGCTTAATGCAGCACATTCAAAGTGAATTAATGAAACCCCCTCCTCCTGCCCCCTGCATGGAATGAGTGTTATTGGTGCCGCCTCGAAGACAGGTTGTCAAAGAAATCGAATCAAATGGAAGGACAGCCATTTTGTCCTTGTCGTATAGATTATTTATCAATCTGACCATCCGCAGTGACGCATGTCTGCTTTTAGAGTCAGTTCACACACACAGTATCCTCACATCAACTTACCAGCTGACCATAAAAAAACAGTTGACTGACATTTTCTTTTTGACATATAATAATAATGTAATGATAATTCTAATTCGACACATAATGTTGAGCAATCGTTAAAGTGTTGGAAGGTTCCACATAATAATGTACATAAATCTATGCTGTAATAAATCTGTATTATATGAATTCCTATAAAATGTAAATCAATCATTCGATTCATATCTCCACAACAGCCTTTTAAATCTCAAACTGCCATTGGTAAACTGTTTCAGTGATGAAAACAAAGAGAATAAAGAAGATGTAGGAGCTTGTCTTTTTTTTTCAATTCAACAAACCAAAAGAGGATCTTTGTTTTTTTTCATGGATTCTGTCTTTCATAATGATCTTAATCTTCCCTGAAGAAGGCTGCCTGTTCCCGCCCCTCACTCTCATGCCTCCATTTTGCAGTCATTTGCATGGACAGAAAGGAGCTCACACAGCACACATTTCAGTGCCAGGTTCCCCTCATTAAGTCACCTGTCACTTCAAGACCATTATACGAGCCTCATATTAGCATCACCTCTCCTCCCCAATAAAGCACCTGGAGGCGCACTGTGAGCCTACAGGCCAATGGCAGCCTACACATCTCACATAAGCCACTTCTCCTTTATACAGTAATACATCACATCGCTCATAATGGATTGCTGATTTTCATAATGTGCATAACATACACAATGCCAAGTGGTGTAATGTATTCAACTGAACACAAAAATTACACCCATTGCAATACATAATCAAACACACCAAACGCTCTCGCTGACTGTCGTGCTCAATTGAAAGAAAACAGAGTGAAAATCCTCTGCATGGTAACTTATCCTACCACATGAATACGATATCATTAAGAATGTATTTGTTATCTCTTGAGCACAGATACAGTGAAGGGCCCTCCAGATTGTTTCTGTACATTTCAATTAAATCTGCCATGCAATGAAGGGTTTGGACTTCAAAAAGCTTTGCTCTGCACCACATCCAACCATGAAGTTAATACTTTGCATTGTAGCCTTTGATTGCCATGGGGCCGAGGTGTCAAAACTGGCAAGCATGATAATGGTTATACTTGGTGGTGGTTTATGGGCCCTTCGGTGACCCTGGTGTCTGTTAACCTTGCCTCCTCTGTCTTATAAATCCTATCCTGAGAGGTTTATAGTGCTCATTTGTCAAGCCTTACCAGTCGTATTTGGTGGGTGGAGCTGCAGCACAGACAAACGACATGGTGATAAATTCGGCATCTGTTGAGTGACTACAGTGTGCAGCCATGTTTGTTGCACTGTAGGATAATCCACATAGTAAATGTCACAACAAATCAGTAATTAGAATGATCGTTCTTCTCAGCATTATCTAGAGGCAGTAGCTGAAAGAAGGATGTTGACATGAGGATTGGGACTTAAGTGTGTGTGATTGAAAAGAACATGTTTGTGTCGGAAACTAAAGCCTGTTGTGTCTATCAAAGGTAATGTCTGTGTCCAGAGGAACGTGGGTGCCTCTGTGCCAGACTAAACCCTGTCCTCCCCTCTCCTCTTCCCTTGTGGGTTGCGCTTGACTTCCACTGTTTTCACAGCTGCTCTCAGCAGTGCACTCCATTACACCTTAAATCACTTAAAAGATCTGAAGCACCAAAAACTCCCTCTGCAGCTAATTCACCCTGACTGTGTGGATCATCTAGAGAAAATAAGACCTAGCAAACACTGCATCGTCTGATTCCAGACTAATAAAGTGCAGTGCTATCTTTATATTGGAATCTATTGTTGCCTTAAATTGACAATCTGAAATCACGTCACAAAATTATATTCGAAGACCTTAGTGCACTTTGCAAAGATATTGGTGAACACAATACCAGAGATAAGAAACTCATATTGTACACCCAATCTCCCAGTTCTTGAAGATGTTGGCAGAAGCATTGTCACAGAGGCAAATTACACTTTGTACGGTGTCCGAAAGCAACCACAGAGATTAGGCTCAATAAATAAGGAGGGATAAGTGGGTCTTGTCCTGTGTTTGGTGCCACAGAGCAGTAGACACACAGAGGCGTGACACACAGCTGCACAGTGCTATTGATTCTCCACTGGTCTCCAGGCACCCTTCCCTTTCATTCAGGCTGCCTGCCAAGTTCCTCTGAACAGGAGCCCCTGCTCTCCCAATGTCTGCACGTCTGCTTAAGCACAATCAATGGGCCATCAGCAGGGGAGAGAACGCACGCCACTGTCTTTACTTCCACAGGGTGTGAGTCAGGGAAATTGAAAATATATGTAGTGGAAAGGCATCATGATACCATGCAGGCATAAAGCATCATTGACTATCAGAATGAAATCAAATGCTTTCAAAGGCTTCAAATGGAGGTTCCAGCCAGTAGCGCCACCGCTAGTCTTTAAAGAGCTTATTTGCCACCAAATGAAAATCCTACCCCATTCATATAAATAACTGTTTGTTAGACGTCGATCAATTTTTCTGCATGCCGAGCTCTGAAACAAACCGTCAGAATACCTCATTTCCCCTGATCAGATAAGGATTTGAAGGTTACCAGAGGAGAGAACAACAACAGATATTTTCCTCACTCCAGTGTAGCTATTCGGTAGACAATGGCAACCACAATTCAATTCAATTCTGAAGGGGATGCATGAGATGTATTTTTTAAAAGCACATCCTCAGACAATGATGAATCATGAGAAGGAGTCGACTTTGTCTTTCAGTGATGGGTATTCAGCCTCTCCACCGGTGGTCCACTATGCAGCATTCTGCACCACTGCAAGGCTTCAGTTCAGGTTGCAAATCTGTCAGCCAGGCTGTCATGGTTCACAATGGAGTGACAGAAACGTCCCCATTATCAAGGACATTTCAGTTTTGTCCTGGCACGACAGAACATCTTTTTCAAATCCATCTTAAGCAACACAAAGGGGATTCCTAGCTGAATGCAGCAGCATCTTTGTTGCTCCCTAAAGATAAATAATGCACCCTCTTACACAACTCATTGTTCAGCCGTGCTTTGAATCTGACCAATGCAGCATTACATTTGAGGTGGCAGCTTCAATCATCAGATCATGCATATCACTAATTATGCTCTCATTGGTCATTTCAAGGGTGAGTGCGGGTTTGACTGGTATTGAGTGACTGCAGGGGGAAGCTTTGTATGCCATTAAGAAGACAGAAAATCCACTAACTCACCACAGCATGAGAGTAGATAGGGGGAGGTCGGCGTAGTGACAGATATTTTAAATAATAAACAAGAATAATAATAACATATGTTGCCTGCAGATCTGAAGCATAACCAGGTGCAGAGTGGCTGCATCAATGCAGATATGAGGCCAGACAAAAACAAGAAGGCTCGATATCAAAAAGTCAAACACACACCTCTGCTTGTTTCCATTACATATGATGATCATTCATGTATAAGGAAATGATACATAAAAGTGCATGTTTCAACTTTATTTTCATAGAATTCTACCTGACACATGTCAAGAATATACTTACAGCCGTATACACACACACACATACACATAGGCAAGAGCAGACACACAAAAGTACACACGGCCAGTGGCAATTTGTTTTGCAGTGTTTGATCTGTGATGTTAGGACTTTGAAATTAAAAGACAACATTATTTCAACAGGACTTCATTTCTGTGTCATCAGCGAAGAGGAGGGCGTGAGGGCTAACATTGACTGAGTGGCTTGTGCACAACCTCACACATGCAGCAGTGAGAAAAGAAGCAACCAGGATATTTTTACACACAAATTAGGAACGGTCTGATTATTATTTTTCCACTGTGTAACTTGTAATCCCGCTTTAGGCAGCCAAACGCCACATTAATGTTATTCACTTGAACAGATAAAAACCAAATGGCAGCTACACTCGGTTCATTCACACAACTTTTCAGCACCTTGGAAAGCGCACAGCCCCAGAATGCTGAGCCAGAGTGAATAATGGTAATAATAACAATAGTAATAATAACCCACACCCAGCAGCTGAGCGGTTGAGTGCGCTCATCAATACAAATTCATTTGATGTAATCGTCTTAAGCGCATTTAATTATTTTATGCTACATCAGCACATAGTGCAGCTGATGTTGCTCACGAGCATGAAATTAGCGTTCAAATATTTACTGTACCTCACTGAAAGAAGGAGAGAGGAGCGAGAGAGAATGAATGAGAGGCAGAGGGAGAGAAATTGTGTGTGTGTGTGTGTGTGTGTGTGTGTGTAGCCTACACATTTTGTAAACTACTTTGCCTTTAATTCAATCACTGCACTTGTCCCTCGGTTTGGCTTGTAAATGCTTTATGCAGGATCTTGGCCAGTTATGAGCCTTTCTTTCCTTGGCCTTATGAGGATTCACCAGTTAGATTAAAAAAGGAAAGAAAAAAAAGAAAGGCCCCTCCACCGTCAGTTGATTGGCCAGAGTGTTTTTGCTCATTGTGTTAACCTTTAAAATAGAGCTCATCCAACAAAAACCCTTGGAAACAAGCAGGGACGAGGCCTAACCTTCGGATAAGGGCTGTTTGTGAAGTGCAGGCTCATTGATAGGCAGTGAATGGCGCACACAAGCCCCTATAAAGCAGACCGTTTCCTTCCCTCTGATTGGCCAGGAGGCGCTCGGGGCTGTTAATATGCCCAATAAATGCACACCTGTGGCCGCTCCACAATCACTTCAAACAATGGCCGAAAAATTGTGCTAATTAGGTTCTATATCGCTCAGTGAGCTAATTTTACTCCTCAGTAATTAGACAGAAGAAAAAAACTTCATTACTACGTGTTATTTTATTTAAGCAACTGCGGACTTCTTTTGTAGCATGTTTTGCTAAAAATGCGAGTGTTTCACAGAGGTGATAAAACCAACTGAGGCGGTGATTCATGGTGATGTGGGAAAAAAAACATATAGGGTTTTATGGGCTGCAGCCACCTACCCCAGTGTTGTCATGGTGACAATGGTGTACCAAAACGCCGCGGGGATGCTGGTGAACTTGCTGGCTGCGGAGCCTTTTTCTGCATAAAACATGACCGTGGCAAAGATAATGATGGCCATGGTGAGGGAGAATAGTAGGAAGCCCAGCTCGGAGGCGCAGCTCTTCAAGGTGTAGCCCAGGATGCGCAGCCCCGCGGAGTGCCGGGAGAACTTGAAAATCCGAAAGACCCGGAAGACTCGCAGCGTGACGAAAGCGCCGCTCACCTGGTCATTGTCGGTCATGACCAGGCCGATGTAGTAAGGCATGATGGCGACCACGTCAATGACGCTCATCACACTTTTCATGAACTTGTACCGGCTGGGAGCTGCGATCAAACGGAGGAGATACTCGACAGTGAATATCATGACACACGCGGTGTCCAAACAAAAGAAGGCCAGTGCGTAACGGTCTCCACAGGAGATCTCCTTCGACCTGTTGGGCAAAGTACCACACGGCACCGTCTCCACCACATTGGCCATCACCGATATGGCAATGAAGAAGCCTGTAACATAGTAGAAGACCAGCGCCAAGGTGCTGGTGTGAGGGTTTTCAAAAGCCCGCCACAGGTACTCCCGGAACGTCAGATTCACCGGCGTGACGTCATTGTTCATGTCCAGCTCCTCGTCGTCTTGAAGCCTCTCCGCATTTTCGCGCCTCCGGTCTTTGTACTCCTCGTAACAGCAGTCCCCGATGATCTCGGGGATTATACCAAAGAAGGCGAGCTCCTCGTCGTACGCAGATATGCATTCTTGGCGCGGATAGTGAAGTTTCCCCGTGCGGTAAAAATTGAGTATATGTCTAAAGATGTCAGGGTCACGGTCGAAAAAGTACTCGTTTGTCTCCTCGTGGAAAAAGAAGTCCCTCTCCGTGCTCCCCAGCAAAGTGTCCGGGTACCTCTCCAAAGTGTTCCGCCACGTCTGAAACTTGGTCCCACTCACGTTGAGGATGATGAGTCCGTCCTGGGCTTTCCTCTTGTCTTGGGGAGGGATGGGCATCGGGGTGCTCGCCACGGGCATCCATCCTATGGCCGCCGCTCGGGCGAAGGGGAGCCATGCCGCTACACCTGCTGCCATGCTGACCTGTAGTGTTTAAAACGACCCTGCTCCGGTTATCACAGTGCTACGGCTCAGAGATGAATTGCATCTGCAGGAGGAACAGCAGATAGAGACACTGATGGTTAGGCTCCTGGAGCATCTAGGTTCAACAGCATGTGATAAGAAAACACACAGACCCATTTACTTATACTGATACTGCGCATAGCACTGGTGTGTATCACTCCCCAGCCTTATCCACAGTGTAACTGTTCAGTTATGGAAGCCCACTTTGCGGCAGAATATGAATTGGATTTCGAAAACGTCACCCATCAATAGGCAGGGATGTTTTTCTTTTCAATGAAAATCTGAGTAAAAGAAAAAAAAAACCCACCTTAAGGGAAGGCTGCTCTTTAAACTGCATCCACGGGGAGTTTAATAAAATACCTATCCTCGGAAGAGAAGACTTGCTATTCCGCCACCCATTTATCTGTCACTGCAGCCAGACGATAGAGGAAAACGGCACAATAACGTCGCATCAACAAGTTAAACAATTCAACGACAGTTTCTCAGCAGAGAGCGGTCATTCGTCCGAGCGCGACCTTTCCTTGTTTGTCTCCTCTCGCCGATCCGCAAGGCAACGGCGCTCAGTTTCATGCGTTTCCCCCTCTCGTTGCAGCTACTCCTCAATAAACTCCTGTTTCTCTCGTCGACTGCAAGACCACCCTCCCTCCCCCTCCTCCTTTTCACCGCCAAGCCCCGACTGTGGAGAGAGGAGAGAAAATCATATGCAGAGAGAGGGAGAGAGAGATAGAGGAGTGGTCCTATCTGCACCCAGAAATTCCTCTGCTGCTTCACAGTGGGGGGAACTAATCCATGCGTAATAGTAGTCTAAGTAGGCGGCATCTCCAAAGCCTCAAGTTAACGCTTGTGTGTGTGTGTGTTTGTGTACGTGTGTCTCCGTGTGTGTTTGCACACTATGAACGTCGCTAATATGATGGTTTGTCCTAAATAAAGTAGCTTGTTTTCTGTGGAGCTCGTGCTGTATTTTGTCTTTTTTTTTTTTTTCCAAAAGCCATATTAACGCAAAGTCCTTTGAAGTTTCCCAGTATCTTTTTTTCCCCAGGTCTCTATTGTAGGTTATTAACAAAAGAGAATAAAAATATAACAAGTGTGGTACCGGTTAGTCTGGGGAGTTAAGAGTAATGTCTTTGTGAAAACTCTTATGAAAACCCTGCGCATGCTTTCTTGGCAAAAAAAAAAAAAAAAAGACTTTAGGTTTCTGTTTGGTGTTTTTTTTTTTTTTTTTTTTTTTTTTACCCTTGGGAGAAATAAATACACGGATTTTACAATAAATTGTGATCGATATCGTGTTTTTGTTTTTTTGAATTGCACCAGTCTGTGATGCTGTTGAACGGAGTTACACGGCATAAAAGGTCAACATCATTGGGCTACACCGCTCTACTGACATTTTCCCAAAATAACCATAATCAATGAAATGTCTCTTGTGTTCCATAACACAGCACTGTTATCTCCGACGGGAGCCGAGGCAGCGGGGCGAAGCGTGCACCACGTTTGGCTTCAGATCCACGTATCAGGACGTGAAGAGCACGTCCCCGCTGAGTCTTAAGCAGATTCAGACCCGCGTTTTACCCGTTTTTTGTTTTGTTTTTTGTTTTCCAGCACCACGGACAGCACCCGTGCTCTCAACGTCTCAGGCAGACGTCAGTTTTCACGTGCCTCTGCGCGCGTGCAGGTTTCATCTTCCTTGTTTTTACTGCGCTGCAGTCACTCAGCTGTGGATCTTCTCCAGCTTCAGCTAGGCACACGCGGGTTCAGAGTCACGCCTAAGTGCATACAGCTGCTGAGCTTCTAGAAAATGGTGGGTCCCTCTGACCATTCACCCCCAGCCTCAACCGAGAAGAGGTGTAGACTCAATTCATTTGGAAAATATCCTGTAGCGGTTTATCCAAAGTACTGTAATTTGCAACAAGTGAGTGGGAAGGGGCTATTCCTATTGTCTATTCCTCAAGGACAGTTTGACAGTATAAGTGGCTGCTGATGGACACATTAGATGTTGCACCAGTCAGACATTTGGCCTCTTACCTTCCAGATCTTCAGCCACACTAGATTCACGCCCCGCCTCTGGTCCTCTCTGGCACAATGCCGGGTTTTTGTAGGATGAATGCACAGGACTGTCCCATTAGTGTATGCTGACCATGTCAGAGCACACTCAGTGTTCAGTCTGAGCAGTCAGGCCCAGGGGCTATGTATTCATCAGGGCATTTAAATATTCCAGCGGTTGCCAAATGGCACCAAGCACAGGCATCTGAGCTGAGCTGGATGCCAGATTAGCTGCAAGCTTGTCAGAGCAGAGATAGCCACAGTGATTTAATTTAAAAGGTAGTGTAAGAGGTCATTTAGTATCCACAAATCCTGCAATTTATGCAAAGTAAAGCAATTTGGTAAAATGTTCAGAATTTCTGGTATTACTACCAAAACATGGTAATGTTTGCTTTGTAAAATGAGTATGAGTGTATGACAAAGAGAAAATAAAGTTTATATATATATATATATATATATAAACAGTTCTTTTGAAAAGAGCTGGATGAAATGGTCAGTTTGTGATGTGTGTCTGTGTCAGGTGCTTCATACTTTATGAAGATGATCTATTTCAACAAGTTCCAAGGTCATTTCTGATGATTGGTGTTGACACAGAGCTGTGCAGATGATTTAATTACGCCGTCTGTGTGTTTATGGATTTACTCTTTGGCTCAAGTAATTAGCATGTGTCCTTAACAAGGTTGAACCACTCATCCTTGGATTCATGTGGACATTGGTTCAAAGATGAAAATCACTGATCTTAGTTTTCAGTGGCTCCCAGTAATAATAATACATAATCAGGCTCTAGCCTCGTCCAGCCCGATAGTGCTTGCTGACATTTTGAACTTGTACCACTGAAATGACGCTGAAGCCTCTGGGATTAGGTTGTGCAACAGGATATATTTGGTAAACATGTCCTTAAGTGTGCTCAGTGTTGTAACGCAAAGGCAAAGACCCAAAACACATACACACACACACAAACACACACAATGTCTGTCTGGGGAACCTTTATACATTTGTGTAGGCTCACATACACACAGAAGCATCTTTTTTTCATTTGATCCATTGACAGTAGCTGTCTGTCCACTGTAGTACACTGATGCAGCCCACACTGCAGCCTGTTTGCTGTATTCTATATTTAGTCAGGTCCAGCTCAGTGATTGAGATGATTAAACAGATGAGTCCTCTTCACTGGAGACATGCCAGGGCTTGTTAAGGAAGAAGTGAAGGGCCAGCTGCCTTTTAATACAGGTCATCAACAGGGATAGTCAAAATATTTGAAACTATTGAAGCGATCTTGTAAGTTTAAGCCAGAAATAACAAGTGAGCAAAATGAATCATCTGCACTCCAAATATTTGCTTCAATGGCTACAATGCCTTTAAAGACAATCATATATACCAGTGCTCTGCACTGGGGCGGTAGTGGGACAGGTCTAGTTTAACCTCATAATAAACTTTCTTTTTATGGAGCATTTCAAAGAGATGCAAAGTTCATGACAAGCGATAAAAGGATAATATATAAAAAGCCAATAGGATGAGCAGTAAAAATCCTAGAAAGGAGGAAAAAGGTTAAAGACGAATAAAACAGGCAAATTACACACTAGTACCCTATTTCAAGCCTGGAAACACCCTGGCATGTTTTATGATATGCTGCTAATGAAGTCATGAATCGTCCTCATGACCTCTGGGCACAATGACATGCCGATATCCTCAGGTGAACATCCCACAGACACACAGCCCATCTCCCACCACGTCATCTCCCTCAGTTGCCTCTGCCTTTCCTCAGCTCTAATGAGTTATTGACCCCCTGTGGATGTGTAAAATAGAGTAGGTCTTCTTGGTTCTTTATTGCATATGGCAGCTGGTCTGTTTGTGCCTGCATCTCTGTGTCCATGTGTGTGTGTACACAAGCCTGCACTCATGTGTAAAGCTATTTATTTTTGTTCATGCATGTGTGTGTGTGTGTGTGTGTGTGTGTGTGTGTGTGTGTGTGTGTGTGTGTGTGTATGTGTGTGTATGCTATGTACTACAGGAAAGGGAGTTGCCGGGAGTGGGAGGCTGATGTTTGTGCTTGAGGACTGTATGAGTAGTTTTATCCCTGTCAGGATTGCTGGGATAATCTGTAATTCAACAACCTCTGGTTGTCAAAAATCTACAAATTGGACGTACAGGTGTGTATGTTTGACAGCACTTGTAATGCTACCTCCATTTCTTTAGCACTTGAAGCATATTAGTTTTTGTAACCTCATTCTCTACTGCCACTGGAGACAACCAAATATGTTAAAGCATATGTGACTAATGCCGTTACAGCTGGTAAACATACAAATGTGTTGTTAAAATATGATCTCACTCTTTAACTCACCCTAGGATTTATATACAGTGCATTCTGGATGGGAGACAATGAGATGGGGACAAGTGTTCCACCCACTAGCACGTTTTTAATTTTCACCCAGCTCCTTCTCACTGTGTCTATAGGGAAAGTGGCTCTTGTCATCTGGTGAAGAGGTGTAGAAGGGATTAGAAGAGAAAGGGAGGTGTCTGTCACTGTGAGTACTTGTGCCTATAGCTAAAGCACATACTGTGCAGCATGTGTCTGGGGTTTTGAGAACTACTTGAGTACAGTACAACACTGCACCATTAACTACCCCTGCACATCAACTGGAAAATGTAAAACAAGGCCAGGACACTAAACTGAACCATACTTTTCTATGCCGTCCCTTGTCAGTTCAACCTTGTAGTATTTCTTTTCAGCCTTGTAGCAGAAAAATACAGATGTGTGTTTATCTCATGGTGTGTAATTAAAAACCAAAGACAGCATGATGCCTGCCTGGCAAACCCTCACTGAAACAGTAATTCTTTTCCAAGGACATTGCGCTGTTTACCCGCCTCATCTGTTGAACACAATCCTTATTGCAGAGGTGCTGAGCAGATGCTATGTGAACATCTAGATGCAAGGCTTTTAACAGGTTCACATTGTCTGTACAGCCGCAGCCACAAATGGGTTGTTTTTTTTTTGGGAGGCGGGTTGTTTTTTGTTTTTTTTTTTTCAACTGTGGTAAGTGTTGAAACTTTTATGTTGCAGCTGCTTCACTGTTGAGAAGTAAAGGCAGAAATTAGCTGTCGATTGACCACTACATCAGAGTTCGCTGCTCTTCATGGGTGCACATGTATTTGTATGATAAACTGCATGGTGCCACGATCTAATCTATATCGGCATTGAAATCATATTTATTTGCCATTTAACTTATTTATACTTAATTATCACTGGTTTTAAATTGTTCAATATTTTGATATTCTTTCTTTTTTCTTTTTTTCTAGATAATCTGACAGGGGTGACAGTCCACAACCCACAAGTTCAGATCATCACTGTTTTTTCCACAGTCCCCAAATGTCCTGTTAATCCCTAAAGACATATTCTACTTGAGTTTAGGCATTCGACTCTTGTCCACAGGGACTGTCAGAGTGCTACGCTAGGATAAGCTTTAATTCCTAGATCACTATCACCATCATTACAAGCAAGCGACAGTGAGACAAAAGGTCAGGAGGGGATCGGCCTGAGTGGCTGGGTTGTTTGTTTGGGCAGTGGTAGTGTGGGCTTCTCCTGACGTCATTTATCGGGACTTGGCATTGGCTGGCCTGACCAGTGACATTTGCTTTCCCACCATGTGGCCCCTGTACTTTGAGGCCAGATGGCAGATGATGCCTCCAAAGCAGATGACACACAAATGTAGCGCGCACACACGCACACACACACACACACACACACACACACACACACACATACACACACCAGTAGACACACACATTTACATAGACACACACACTCACAGTGCTCACAATCAAGTTTCCCTTCACTCAGCAGAGAGAGGGGAGCAAAGCAACAAATCGATTTGTCACCCAAAATAATTTATAAAGTCCTGATAGAATGCCAGAAAGTAAACTTGGGGAAAAGTGGATGTATTATGATTGGAGCCGGGTAGATCGATGCTTTCCTCTCACTGTGAGGCTCAGCTTGTTTGTTCAGGGTGAAATATCATCATGAAGGCACAAAACACAGCTCTCCCACCTCCCCTTTATCTGGACTGCAAAATTTGTTTCTCTTCTTTTCCTCATGTCATGTCTCTCCTTTTCTTCTTCTTGTGTCCGTGCCTTAGTCCCCTATGAAGGAATTGTCAGTCATCTGTGAATTGTATTCAGTGGAACAGCCACTGAGCTGAGATCTATCATTGAGCCACATATCTTATGATATAGTCCACACACCCAGGGAGACATGGGTTGAAAAACAAACTGAACCCTTTGTGGGGTATATAAAAGTGTGGCCTATTAACCTTGCTTGGAGGAGGCAAATCAATTTACTCCTTTTGAAAGTTTTATCAATCATACGCATCACAGCTTGGAGGAAGACTAAATGAAGGAGGGCTTTCTCTAAATACATCATATCAGTAAACTGTGATAAGCATCAAAACTTTAATCTAAAGCTTCTTTGAGCCACTTCAGTAAAATCATTTATGCTTTACTAAAAAGGCACACAAACCACACAGTCACAGGAAATTATAGGGACACAGAGGCGATGACAGGGAATGCACATGGTGATCAATCTGTAAGAAAGCCCAGTGCGGGCTGCTTTTCTTAGCATATTTCATTATCTCCAAATTTACTTCCCACTGCTTTTGTTGTGTAACCCACCAGATTTTAAATGAACAATTATTTTCTGTGGCATCTGAGCCCAACCATTTGACCAAATGACTGCACAGGGCATCATGTAGGGGGTTGGGGTGTGAGGCTGACTTTCCCACCACTGACAATTAAAAGAATAGCTCAAAAATGTAGCAAATATGCATATTTGCTCCCTGCCAGAGACTTAGATAAGGAAATCAATACTACTATCAGATCTGTCTGTCTACAGCTGGTTAGCTTAGTCTACCATACATACAGCTAGCTCGGCTCTCCCAAACAGCAACACATTAAATACCAGCATCTGTAAAGATCAGTAATTAATTCTTTATGCTGTTCACTTAATCTGTACTGAAAACAAATCAGAAAAATGGCTGTTCAGTGTTTTTACAATACCGCTGAGTTACTGCAAGGTGTTTTCTGGAGGTGGAGCAGCAACTTCCTGGTGCTTCTGCCGGTTGCCTGGCAACCACTCAAAAGAGTCAACACATTTTTATAATTAAACTTTTGCAGAGCTGCTGGTTTTCCTCCTTTTAGCTGGAGCTAGACTAGCCTCCCCAGTCTTTGTGTTAAGATTTGCTAGGCACTGTTGGAGGCTTATATTTCATGAAGACATATGAATGTGACATTGCCTTTTCAGAATCAGAATATCAAAATATTAGCAGGAGCCATTTTCAGAGTAAGATATTAATGGGGGAAACACTGTAAGCAGCATCTTTAGCAATAAGAGTGCACAGTCAAAATGGAAAGACCAGTGCTGATGGGCTATGTGTCATAAACTCAATTGAAGTTCCATTGAGCGCACGATTGCCTTACCCTTTAAAGAAAATCTTTACTCGGAACAGCTTGATACAAAGATAATGATGTATTTCAGTCTTGCGGAAAGAGCAATATAGCAAATGAATGGGTGAGCTGCAATGAATAACGAGATAACCTGCCTATTAAAGATAAAGGCAAGGTGTTGAGGTCATCAGCTCCAGAGCAGCTGCTATTGGATGGCAGTTCAATTTAAGAGGGGGTGGACCATCCTTTGAGAGTTTTGTAATTAATCAAAGTCCCCCCTTTAAACTCAACTATTTCACGTTCAATTTTATCTGCTTGTCTCCCACGTGCAAAGCCCTTGTGTGATGTGAGCCCATATCTTAATTACTCTCAGATCACTGATACCCCCCCACACACACTCCTGGTATCTCTTGGAGAGACAGAAAATCATTTTACAGCTGAGAAGATAAGTCCCCGTGCTCCCTTTAACAGGCCCCGTAGCCAAAGCACATCTGACAGTGTTGTAATGACAGACAGGCAGCTGAGGGCCTTGTTCCGATAATTCCTCAGCTACATACTAATAATGAGCCCCCCACAACCGTGATGGATTTCAAATTGAGCCCCTGCAAAAATATTAGAATTTCAAAGCAGACATACATCGTTAATATGTTATTAATGGCAATGGCTGCTGGAACTGGCCTTCTGCCGTATAAGTTTTTCAAGTTGAGTGAAGGATCATTATGAAACAAGTGTTTGGGCATGGGTGTGTGCATTTGTTAGCATTTGCTGAAGATGAGTCCTGCTCTACTAGTAACTTGTGTTAAGGCGACTAATCACTGCCTCTATTTTGAAGCCATGTTCCACTCAATACAACTTCTGATTGTGTTTGGTGGCCTGCAAATAAACAGGCACACTCTGTGGACTGCCTCATGTCTAGTGCACATCAGTCAGTCAAAACATTCACAATGTGTTTTTTTCCTTTGGCTCCGCTGCTGTGATGCACTCAAAGTCTCTTTAAAATGATCAGAGGAGCACTGTTAAAAGTTAATCCATAAACATTTTAATATATGTTTCATGGGTAATTAAAGATTTGTGCACCCACAGGAGTGACTGCAGTGCCTGTAAAAGTGATTGCAGAGGTATGTGTTTACACTCATGAATATCTAAATGGGAAAAAAAAATTTTTGGACAGGGGGCATTATTAAAATCTTGCTGTGAACTGCCTGGAGTTGCTTGTCAGATATTATGATGCCAAGTAGCACATGCAAGCTTTAGAATAACACAATCCAGTGTGTCTTTTGGTGCTAGAATAATTATAAATCCTTCGTTCTATAAATAAACCTGCCACATTAAAGTGCAATATTTTGATATGCTAAGCCATGGATTTCTTTATCTGCAAAGGGAAAAAAATGCCAGAGGCCAATGTTGGTACTTTGAGCATAGCTCGCGGGCTACGTTGACAACACCAGCATGTGGTTAAATTAAACAAGAGACTGAAATAAACACAAGGTGAGTGACCCAAACGGAAATCCTGATATTAAATGGAATTCAACTTTCTCGTCTGTCTGATCAGATACAGCAATATAAAAGAAATTCTATTTCCTTGGTGCGCCCTCTGCCTAAATTAGAGTAGTAAAACCACATTTTATCACAATGTGAGATTGTCATTATGATTGGGCTCACCACCACAAGTATAAACATTGTTAGAGCCTCTATTACTGCATAAAGCAACACAAATATTCACCTGGAGCGGTTTGGCTTTTTTTCCCCCCACTGGCGGATGAATCAGCTTGCAGTTGTCTAATCACCTCCTTTCACTCTTTCAGCTTGTTGCTGGCTAATCATGCTCATTTAAATGGCTCACATGTGTAATTACTGCTGCCAAGCAGTCCCAAGCCTAACAGGTCAGCTTGCTTAGAGGGCCGAGCCCATTATGGAGACGTTAAGTTATGATCATAGCTGTAGGCCAGCTGTAGTAATACAACCCCAGGGAGCAAATGCCAGCCCTTCTCATTGGGAAAATAAAGTGTTTGTTTAACACAGAGCATGTGTGTGTTGTGTGTAGCTTCGATTAGCATAAATGACCATAACTCATTTATGGCTCATCAGTAGCTGCTGTTTTCCAATCAGACCATTTCAGTGAAACCCAGCGGGCCCTAAATGAAAACAGTGACTTTGTGTTTCTGTTTTTCTTCTAACAACATAAACCGTCTAATTGTGTTGGTGAAAGCTAATGATGGTCATGATGAAGCAAGGAGTCATGCAGTTGATTGTTAGTGTTTTTTGTTTCTCCAAGGCAGCATGAACAATCGAGGGTGGGGGGGTGCGGGCAGAGATAAGTCATGTCTTGGGAAGTACAAAGTGAGTTCTTATTTAGGATGCGACGAGTACAGTGACACTCAGAGGATTAGACGCAGCGTTTTCTATAAAGCGAAATCACTCTCAGGACACCTTCAAGTCTTTCTCACTTTCCCTTTAACTCCCTGTTTTCTTCCTCTCACTTTTCTTTTACGCCATTGCCACATTCCCAGGAGGTGAAAGAAATAAGCCCTGAACTGTTGGAGGATAGGAGGAAGAGGAAGTGAGAACAGGGTGAACATAAATTCATGAGGTTTTTCACGAAGATTTGAATGTGTGTGTGTGTGTGTGTGTGTGTGTGTGTGTGTGTGTGTGTGTGTGTGTGTGTGTGTGTGTGTGTGTGCTAGCTGCATGTGTGTGGGAATTCAGACAGACATCTGGAGATGTCATGGTTCCTGCAGGCTATAAACCAGTGTTAAAAAAGCAGTGCAGATCTGCAGCTGGATTGAACCAGTGTTACAGCTGCTTTATGGACTGTGCCCATCCAATCAGAGCTCTAATTAAGCAAGAGAAGGACGTGAATGGCTACAGCACAGCACCTCACAGGACCTCAAGAATCTATTGTTTACTAGAGCCAAAAGACTCTGCACTGTGTGACTGCTGCAGTGCCATGTTGACATGGCTGTTTTATTATGAGCAAATACAGTTTTTTCCTGTGCCTTCTCTGCTTAAAAGAGTCTCGCTAGGCAGACCCAGGAGGCTGTACATTCTATTTCATTTCCATTTGAAAAACAGTGCAGTGGAAATGACAAATGTGTGAGGCCTATTGAGGAGCCTTCAGGGCAGTAATGTAAATAACAGAAATTAATCATCTACTCGAAAGAGGGAGAAACACGCCTCACAGTCACAACAAAGGTCACAAATCCGGCCTATGCCTTCATCTTCCAAACAAGAAATGACAGACTTCTGACACGCCACTAATGTTTGATTGTGTGGTCTGTGTGTTTTACCGTGTGCCTGTTTACTGAGTGTGTGTTTTCATGTTTGTGTATGAGTGCGTAGAAGCATGTCTCCATGAGTGCATTTTTTAGTGCATTTCTGAATCTTTGGTTTGTTTGTGTAGAAGTGTGAGGTCGTGCGTGTGCATCTGCATCCACATGCGTATGTGCTTGCACGCCTCTATTGTCTGTTTGAGTGAGTGTTTGGTCACAGATTCACAGGATACCTTTTTCTCTGAGGCTGAACCATCTACTTTTAGCTGACAGCAAATAGTTGAGCAGAACCAATTTAATCTTGTTTTTCAGCCCAAGATGACATACGGGAGAATAAAGCAGTGAAGCTTGTCCTAACTCTCCTGGTGGAGGCAGTCACTACAGGCAGCCGTACACTGAGGAATAGATGGTAATTGCAATGTGTTGATTTGAACTTTATAGGCATCATGGGAAGCTATGGCAACACAGTGTGGTATTACCATACACTGGGCAGAGACATGCTGCAACCCTCTCATAGCTAGTCTAACAGCTTCTAGGGAAACTAATTTGCAGCTCGGGAAAATACTACCTGACAGATCGATTCACCAGTTGTACCCACAATTAATGGACGATTCACTCTCCTGGAAAAAAAGAATCCTGTGGGTTGCTTTAGCACTGGGGGAAAGGGAGCACAAATGTTGCTCTCCCACATCTCATAAATGTCACAATTAAAACCAACCACAAGCTCTGTGTACATTACAATTCCTCTCAGGGGACAGCTTGACATTTGGACAATCATGTCGAGTTTCTCATCACGAAAGAAGTTGAATTTTATGTACCCCGAAGAGCTTGCGCATTGCAGCATTATTGGGCTCATTTGGAGAGAAAGAGGCAATTGCATTGGAAATAAAGCTCAGCAGAAGGTTGCACATATATTCATAGCAGAAAGAGCCACTGAAATAGGCTTTTTCAATGACAGAGATCTATACATAGAGCTGGTCTAGAGCTGAAGTGTTGCTGGTGAAGAGCACACACCAGCTGCCAGTGTGGGGAAAGAGAAGAAAATAGCTTTCATCACTGAGGGGAGAGGACTGTCGGGCCAGGGGGAGGCAGAAACTGAATCAGTCATACATTTTCAAATAAATTCACTTGGGTAAACCAGAATTTGAATCCAGGGGGGTACATAACGTAACTGAACTGCTCATCCTCCCCAGAGAATCTGCAGATGAACAGAGTAAAGCTACAGACAACAAATCCTTTCAGCTCCCAGAATTCTGCAGAGTCCAAAACCAGATTAACAGTAGCTTTGTACAAACTAGTCGATGAAAATTTACAGGAAAGTCCTCCGATTGTTTTATATAACTCCAGGGCAGATGTGGCTGAACTAGCGCTGACTCTATCTAGACTTCTTCCATTTTAAATGGCTAAAACTGGGTAGCTTAATCATTGCCCTGTTGCTTATGTTTTTGTTGATGGACAAAATTATGGGATTTGACTAAGAGGATTAAAATGACAGCAGTTAATGAGACACAGCTGGGACTGGATCACAACAGACAAAATTGTATCCCTTTTTCTCCCCTCCCGTTAGAGTGACAAATCCATAAACACATAAACAGACACAACACATGCACACATGGGCATACACATCAACACACAGGCACATATGTTCCCTTTCCCTCCCTTACTTTCTCTCTCTAGCACACACCTAGAGGCCAGGAGACAAGCTGCCACTCACTTCCATATAATGCTTATTACACAGGGTTTATTATCCCATTCAAATGAACCAGATTAATTCATGTCTTTTCTGCTGGATTATGGATATGGATACTGGAAGTATTTAGCCTAACAAGACACACCAGGAATAATAGTATAATTGTAAGCTCTCCCGAACCTCTTCACTGTCAAGTACAAATACAAATAATGCTCCTTTAAATGTTATTTATAGGAAGAGGACAATGTAACAGATGACAATATGGCCCAGATGCTATAAATGAAATTCAAGGTTAATCCACATCGTATTACTCACTTGATCCATGTTATTATTTCTTATAAAGTAGTAGAAAAATATACTTTCCACCAGTGTCAATGTAATTACACAGCCTTTATTAGTAGTTGTATTATAGTATTTCAATATTGTTCATTTATCCAACCAGGTAAAACTCCTGATAACAAAAGCAGCTGTCAATTATAAAAGCCAATATCAAGAAAAAAAAACTATTAACATAAAATATAAACTATATATTAATGTCAAATTGTATTTCTACACCAACTAATCATCCATTGTCGCACTGCTCATAACTGTGTTAAAGTTAGGCCATCTATGACATTTTATAACACTGGAAAAGGGGACGCAATCAGCAAGCTAACATTAGTCAGCTAAACTGTCACTTAAGGCTAAAGTTAGAAACCGGCAAACATTAGTTAGTTAATTTAAGGCCAAAGGTAGAGTTAGATAAGGTTAGCGTTTATGCATAAATACTTGACATAATCTAAATTAGAAACTCTGAGGATATGACAGTAGTGTTATCATAACAAGCTAGATTGGGCTCTAAAGCATCAGTTCTTCTAACTGATGTTAGTTTAAGAAGTGGTATGAGCCACTGTAAGTTTGACATCCAGCAGATATGGAGCAACATTCACATGCCTTTGAAGTTGCACTCAGGTTGTTGTACTATGTAGCTCTATTTTGGTCTCCACCAATTCGTCAGTGAAATATCTGGCTTTATAGCCACTAAATGCTACATTATGTTCACCAGCTAGTTGGCAGTTTTGTTTGTCTGGTGTTTTCTGCTCAGCAGGGAAGATGTGCTAGAAGATTTATAGGCTGTAAAATCTACATTTAACTGAAAGAGACAAAAAAGCTTGATATAACTTAGTGGAAGTGCAGAGTTGGGTGGTGATTCTCTGTGATCTTCTACCTTTTATGTCACATTGTAGTCATCTGGCCTATTGTTAATTGTTGCAAGTTTAAATACACAGCACTGTCCAAACGTCAAAATATAAGAAGGTTTGTCAATCACCAAAATTGAAAACAATGTGTGGAATCCCTTTAAGACTTCCACATTGATTGACAGACCTTTCAATGCATACGGTGATTGTAAACAGCAGCTTAATCAATGTAATCATTGTTTACTGCTGGTTAAGGGCTAAGGTCAGCTCTTAGTGTTAGGCTAAGGGTCATGGTTGAATGGTTGTAGACATCAGTAAATACAGCAGTAAAACAGGCTTTATTTAAGTTATGATCAGCTAGAAAAGTAATTGTAATTGTTCAATTATGTATGCAAAACTTCCATATAATTGAAAAAATAATGATAATCTCATATCTTCTCTGTGTAAGTCCTTATGTGAAATTGAATGCAGTAACTACAGTGTCCTGGATGTGCAGCAGAGCTTACTCTCATTAAATGATCACAAATTGATTTCCTGTGATAATCAATGTCATGATCATTTTTGTTAGATTTGTCTTCCTATCTTTCTAATAAGTCAGTTTTACATCCTTCTATTTCCACTCTTAAGAAATGACAAGTCGCCTATATCTAAGGGTGATGTGTATGTAAAATGTTAATGACATTCCTGGACATTGTGTCATCATGAGTGGCCTGCAGCATCCCCATACATACTAAAGACAACATGCTTGATTAACTTCACAGGGACCGTGATGGGCCTGCATGACACTAATGTGGTCTGAACCTATATGATAATGTAAAATGCATGTTAATAAAGAGGCATCCAGTTTAAAGATTCTAAATAATGTAAGCAACACATTATTAATCATGGCTGGCAGCGCATCGGGAAGACAGAGTGCTTGCAACGCATGCACTTTGAAGCAATCCTGATGAAACAACTTGTGTGTGTGTGTGTGTGTGAGTGTGTGTGCCTGTTCATGTATGTGTGTCCATCTGTGGGGGCGTTTTAATCTATGTACACCGTGTGACTTCTGCACACAGCAATGATGCATTACATTACATTTTCTCATACAACAATCAAAAATGACATTCCCTGCAGTTGCAGTGCTGCACATTTATTGTGATTCCACTCATCTTTCAATCTTACAGACAGCCAGTGTTCAATCGGTACATTTAAAAGGGGCTGCCTGTGTTATAAGCAAACTTTGATAAAACTAGCTGCAGTTCTCCCAGAGATGCATACATTAAAGTGAACAATGCAAGTCGGTCAGATACAAAGGACAAAATGCAGGGAAGGATTGGAAATCAGAGGGAGATCACAGCAGCAAGGCCGTGGCTGTGATTTTCAGTTACAATGTGTGATGTGGGCTGAGGGGTAAGCTAGCAAGATCAGAGGGATAACCAGTGCATTTTCAGCTTTCCTATGGGCAAGCCTGCAGGATGGACACGACATCTCATCATGCAATGCCCAGCCAAATGCTATTAAGATTCAACAATTAAGTCCAGCACTTGGTCAGGCTGTAAACAGTCAATCTGCTCTAATATTTGGAAACGCGTCACCCTTTCAAAGCTCAAGGGCCACAGCATTATTTAGCTTAGCCTGATGCTGTGATGAATTAGTGAAATTCTGAGTGTGCTCTGAATTTCATTATGCTAATATTAACAGACGGCCCATCTGCAAGGAGCATCAAATAGGATGTATTTCTGTTCAGTCGAGCCATTTCTGCCCGGTGGAACATAGATTTAACCACCTGTGCACATATTCTAATACAACATGATTTTCATGGAAGCACTGTGGCCATGACTGAAGAAATATTTCATAATAGGAATTGGCACACTCACTGAAATGTAAAAAGCAGTGCAGGTGGTGCCCAATGACCCACAGACCCCTATCATCTCTAGGTTAAATGCTGATTGAGACCAATGACTTTGCATTTTACAGTAAGAGGGAACAAGAAGTTATGCTTCCATTTCAAATCAGGCTGAGTTTCAGCCCACACACACAGGACATGCTTCAGTGATCTGAGAAATTACAGGATACCACCCCTTCCAATTTCGCCATCACTGGACCAGACTGTTGCAGGCTTTTGAAACAATTACCCCAAGGGGACCAGAGTAACCTTGTTTATAGCTCATTGAGCATCCACAGTTCCAATTTAGTACAGGTAATTACAACATCGTTATCTTCTCCTAAATCTTCACCAAAGGTGTTATCACAAAAACCTACCTTTGACTCAGCCGTTTGCCTCTTGGACACTGATCGAAACAAACACAGCATCAGTATGCCAAAGCATTTCTTGGCTGGGCTTCTGTTCATTCTCCAGGTGTTGGTGACACAGTGCAGCCTGCTCACCCAGAACACATCAGTCACACTAACACACATCTGTCGCACTGGTCCAACCCACTCCATCACAGCCATGGCTGGTCTCTCTCCTTGAATGTCCCGCCCCGCTTGGAGAGGACAAACAAATTTTCTGATTTGCCTCTAATCTGCAGTCTACCCTCAGCGTGGGCCACCGACAACCCAGCACATCAAGGACAAGCACTCCACAGGGGGGCTATCCATTAGCACAGCATCCTGCCTCCACCATAGTGTGATAGGGACAGGGCAGAGAGATATGCTCCAATTAGAGATGGAGACATGGGGACTTTGCCCCTGACATGTCCCTGTTGCTCTACAAAAGTGTGAGCACACCTTTCTCATACAAAAGGAAGGCTTTCCTGTCATTTCTCTTGCCGCGGCTTGTGGCTGTTCAGTCACCTCATGAGGCCAAACCATTTCGCATCATGCTGTTTTTTTCCATGTGTGGTGCAGCCTGGGTGTGTAATCCTGTAGGCATGAATGACTGGTCAAGCTTATGTTTGTGTACATGTCTATGGAAGAAACTGTGCCTGTGTGTTTGCTCTTCGGCTCCTGTGTGAAAATGGTGTCTTCTGGTGGGCATGCATCTTTTGTCTGATTTTTCCATCAACAGAAATCCATCCCTCTATATAGTGCAGCATGTTCTGCTTGCCTATACGGGGTTGAGGTGGGTTGGACCAGCTTCATGCTTCGTGCATTTGCATGCTGCATGAACACAATCTGCTGACGCCCCGTGGGAACTCCTTCCATCCATTTGCATTGTTTATACACTACTATGTGAAGGGAACCAATTTGTGGCCATAGTCCGATTTTTAATCAGGATTTGTGTACATGACAGATAAGAGCCACAGAAGAAGCCATAACAACAACACTCTGGTATGAATATTTCATCTTTGTTCTATATGAATAAAACACAACATAGTCCCAATTCAACCACAGGAAAGCATACCTTTCACTACTCCTGTGTGTATCTGTCCATTCTAAAAGAGGGATGAGCACTGAGTTATGAATGAGCCTTTCCATCATAAGGCACCTCCTCTAGAGTCTAAACTTCACCAATGGCCTGCAAATGTGAGCGCGGCACAGCGAAAATCTAGTGTATTTGGTTGATTATGCAGTGTATCAACTATGCATGAAGCAATTACATAGTAGGGCCTTGGGGCTCGGATGGAAACCGAATGGATGAATTCCTACAACGATCCCGCCCTCCACTCTCTACACATGTCCATTCATTAATCTAGCCAGGCGGCCATTTGTTTGTGCAAACATCCATTTAGATGTTTGTTTGTCTGTTCGCTCACCCATGGAAGTTTTCTCTTTTGTTTTTGTTTTTTTCCTCTTTTTTTTCACCTGCTTCGAGACGTCAGTGTCTTGTGACACAATCTATAGGGATTTCTCTCTGAGCTGAAGAGACTCGCTGTACTGATAAATAAAGGTCAGAGGTAGAAGAAGCAGGCCTGGGGACAAGGCTTCTGGTGACAGAAGAAGTGAGACGAGAAATAAACCACTGGATCTGCAGAGGCTTAGATTGATTGGAATTTAGAGAGAGGGAGGAAAAATTAAATTGGGGGAAGGGTTGGAGCAAGGAGGTGGAGGAGGGGTGGGGGAGCTGGATCAGAGTAGACAGCGAGAGCGAGAGCGAGTGAGAGAGAGAGAAGAGAGAGCAGGAGTCAGCATGATAGGGGCAAACCAGAGAATGAGATTTTTGCCCTGAGAGCACCAGCTTCAAAAGCTTTTGGGGGCATGCCTTAACACAATTTTACTCTTAACATAATCCAGATTTCTGAGAGGGAAAGTGTGTGAGAGAGAGAGAGAGAGTGAGTGTGTGTGTGTGTGTGTGAGACAGAGTGATGATGGGGATGGGAGGGATGTAAGAGAGAAGCATCTCCGTGGCAACCACACCCCCTCATTGATCCCCTTTAGAGAACAGAATTAATAACTCATCACCCATTTCACTAAGTCCAACATTTGTGATTGCTTTGAAGGTTAAGCTATACACTGCATTAGCATGTTCTAAATGAATGTGGAGCACTGATTGATTCCTACGCAGAGAGTGTGTGTGTGTGTGTGTGTGTGTTTCAGGGAGTCTGAAATACTTTAGCATGTCTGTTTCTTTATTTTTGTGCGTCTGTATGAGCCTGTCTGTCTTCTCTCCTTCCATCTGGATTCTTTTAATCTCATTCTCTTCCTCTAATCCCCCCCACCGCAATTCTGTACACCCCCCCCCCCCCACCCACCTCCTCTTCCCATTTGCTTCACCACTGCTGTCTGCATAGCGAGGAGCTGCATCTTAGACGTGATCACTTGGCAGCCACTCTGGATAAACATGTTGTGGTGGACAGACGCCTGGGTCCCGGTCCGGAGGAGCAGGACGGGGAGGACAGACTGACGTGGGTGGGCCCTGCACAGGTCCCAGCGTCAGCGCGGGCAGCAGCAGTGGGCAGCGCCAGCCACTTGGCCAGATGGTCCGGAGTCGAGCTCTCGCCACTGTTCATCAAACGCACCCGCTCGCTCAGTCTTGCCTCGCCATGGCCCCTAGCATCATGTCACAGTGGAACCAGAGAAAATTAGCACCTAATTATAGGCTCCTCTCTGTGAAGAATGGTGCTGGTGCTAGTAGTGTGTGTCAGCGTGTGGAGGCTGGGTGGTTGACTCACTGAGGGACCGGAGACTTCAGACCACGCAGAGGACATGCACCACACATAAACAGGCCATGGAAGAGAAACAAGTGATTACACACTCATATGCATGGGAGCGCAAGCAAAAGGAACCTCCCTTCTTTCTGGTTGATTTGTGCCTCAGCAGGGTCAGCACCCCCCCATGAGGAAGCCACAACAGAAACCACTTGTGTTCCATCTCTGATCCAACAGGATTAATTACACACACAATGGAAGCTGATGCCTCTGGTTTCTATGCTCCGCAGGCTCCCTTGTGTTGAGGATGGTGTAGTTAATCTTCACTGGGAACAATGGAGATTTTGTTCTGGTAGATTTAGAGGAGAGCTTGACTATGCTGCCATCTTGTGATTGCATCAAGACAAGTACAGGATGTAAATAAGTGGACTGACACGACATGCTGCACTGTTTTATTAATGCAATACTGAATACCGACTAAATAGGGAATTGATGTCAAAGGTAAATGAAGGCCTAGAGGAGAGTCATACTCAGCTGAGAGCCTGTGTGATCAGGAGGACATATGGTGACAGCTGCTCGGGGGGGAGCCAGCAGTGGTCAGAAAATAGCTGCACAGTGATACTATCAAAATAAGAGATGCCTCCTGCTGAACTAGCAAAGGGTCTGCCAGCACTGCGAGAAATCAAATCAAGTCAATCACATTTGTTTGGAAAGTAAGCAATTAAATCTTTATTAGGTCAGCAAAGACTTACCAAAAAATAGGTTAATATAACAAAAAAAGTCAGTTTCTCATTCTTAGACCATACAAAACCATATAGCATTACACTTCAATACTGCTGATTATTCCAGCATTTCTTAACATTTATATACTACGCCATTCGTTTACAACACAACAAAAAAGACTCGTAAATCACACTGTTTCCTTTACATCACTCTGACTGTGGATGCATAGTTGTATATTTCTGGAGTTAATACAAAAACTTTGGCACAATAGAATTTCTATCACAACAATAACTGTAAGCAAATGTTCTTGCAGGTTTTAGTGTATGTTGAGTATATTGAAATCCGTTGAAGAGTGAAGTACTGGGGAGTTTGACTGATGCGTGCACATGACAGGGAAAGGCTGGTGGATCAGCAGGGGAGGAGGGATGGAATAATGGTGCAGTTCGTGTTTAGGGTACAACCACTTTGTAGGGGCTCCCGGGGACACTGTCGTCACCCCATTTGACAATGACGGTGTAGCTGCCCTTGTCCTTCACGGTGTAGGTGACGTTATAGAGCTTGTTGCCCATATGCTTGACGTACACCTCCTCGCAGGGGGTGTGAGGTCCATGGACACCCACCATCAGCATGTTAGTACCTGGACGGAGCAGTGAGAAGGGGATTTAACTATCATCGTGTACAGTTGTTGCACAGATATGTGTGTTTCTGTATTATTAACTTATTCTGATTCAACTCTTCCTCAGCTATTTAGTGTCTTTCAGCTCTTTGTTTTGGATTTTAATGGTCCACAACTTTAATGTTTTGTTTACTCAGTAAAAAAAGCTCTGATAAACAGCACACGATCTGAACCCTGAACACCAAACAAGATTTGAAAGATAAAGCTAGCAACTAGCTGGTGAACATAAGGTTTTTTTTTCCCTGAATTTTGCTGCTGAGGAGGAGATATTTCCCGCAGGACTTGGTGGAGAGAAAAAGAACTACAGATGAATTAATTATAATGGTTAGTGCGTCTGCTGGATGTGTATATTGGTAACTTTGCAAACTCAGGCACCATATCAACTTTGTAAGGTGATAATATGCCAAATGGCCGAAAAAAATTATTATATTATTATTGCTTTAGTCTGCTGTATCTGCAGAAATTGTGGCTGTTTGATTTATGCTTTTATTGTATGAGAATAGATCATGTCTGTGTCTTTTGTGGATGATCGTCTCACCTGCTTTGCTGCAGTCAACTGTAAAGTTGTTTTTCTGTCCAACCAAAGCCTTGGATAGCCCTGTTCCACGACAGACCACCTTGCTGGCGTCTGATGTCAGTTTGGTTGATGAAGTGGTGGATGAGGAGGCACTGTAAGCGCCGCCCACTTTGGAAGTCTTGGTAACTGTTTCAACCAGGACAGAGGAGGTCTCATGGAGGCTGTGTCCCCCTGACAACCGGGTACCTGGGGGTGAGGAAGAGACAGGGAAGGAGAGAGAGACAGAGAGGTTATCTAATGTAATCGAGCCTAAGTCCAGACATTACATAACATACTCAGCACTGACAGAGATATGAGGGAAACAAAGCTGCTGCTGCTCATGGGGAGAGAAAAGAACAAAAATGTGGACTAGTGCCCTGAGCTCAAATAAAAACACAAATATGAACTTCCAAGACTCATGGGAAATCTTTTCAATCTTGAAAGTATTAAAAAAAGAAGAATTTCTATGCACCAAGTAGTGACAAGAATATATTGCCACAGTGCCAGAAAAAGACAGCTTTTATGTAAGATGTACACTGAGCTGTATAAACGCAGATGACATAACATTTTCCTGACTTCCACACTTTTTTCAGGGGAACATTTGTTTCATAAGCGAGACACTTGTCATCCACAGATCAGATGGGAGAATGACTGTCGAGCAGACCTGTGATTTTGGCTTTGAATGGGCTGCCAACTATGTGCTGTGGCCCGCCGTATTTGATGGTGATGAGATAGTTGCCAGGTGCCATGGGTGTGTAGGTGATCTTGTATCCTTCAGGACACTCCCGACAGTCCATCTTAACCTTGGATGGCCCGTCGATGTTGACAGATAGAGTGCCTGAGCCAGCGTTACAGGTTTTGACCACAAACTCTGAGGGTACACCTGGAAGACAGAGGGCAATGCAGAAGAAGATGAACAGCTTATTTGTTGCACTATTTACATAGAAAATAAAAAAAAAACATAGTAATGTCAGTACACGTGTTATTGGTGGTGATGATATCTACCTGTGGTTCCTCCCTGTAGCCCAGGACCATGGGCAGTAACCAGGCCTGGGTCTCCAATCAGTCCTGGGTCTCCCACTCTCACATTAAAGGGGCTTCCAGGAATGTGGCATCCATTGAATTTGACATCTATGGAGTGGACTCCATTCTCCCGTGGAATGAAGCGGATTGCATTTTTGTCTGAGAGCACAAAAGGAGAGGTGGAGATGTTACATACCTGCACTCTTAAGCACAACAGTTCCACATAAAAAAAGCTGACTCTTGAATTGCTACTTTCTGTGGCTGGTGCATACCGCTGTCAAGTTCAGTGACATAGCATTCCTCCGAAGAGCCGGAAGGGGTGTGGACTTTGGCGTCTACCACTCCTCGAGCCCCATTTCGCTGCACCATGAAGGATGCCTCTTGGTTTACCTTCAAGTCCTTCTCCTACAAGAGACAGGGAATAGTATAATGAGGATATCTGTATACATGCACTGTGTGTGTGTGTGTGCCTGCACCCCGAGGGACACAAAGCGTGTGACTCATCATGCCTGTACGAGAATAGACAGAGCAGTTGGGTGTGAGAGGCAGAAAAGGTCAGAGTTTACACCGAGGTGTTTAGTGGTGTTGCCCTACAGGCGGACGAGCAGTCCTTGCAGATATGAGATGTAGCGTGACATTTTAAATGTTGGTCTAATATTGCACTTCACCTGGCTTCTAGTGGGAGAAAAAGCACCCTGAAGTGGCATTCCAGTTAACTAAAAATATATGTTTGGGGCATTGTTGGCAGTTGAAATGGAAACTGCAAACACAAATAAAACAAGCATCTGTGAAGTGAGGAGACAGACCATGTGAGCTGTCGTAGGTATCTTTATCTCCCACTCACTCTGTTGTGTCTTCCTTCCTCTCAGACACCAACACAATCACACAGACTAGCCGACTGCCCACACATAGTGCGGCTTGTGTTGCCCCACATGAGCAAGGGACAGTTAATCCAGCCCTTCATCACTGGCCAGCATCATAGTATTATAGTTGTGGATACTGCTCCAACACTGGCACTCAAGTACACTTCAAGGGTAAAGTGATATTAGACAGAAATATCTAAAACTACTCTCACATTATGTTTAATGCAATCTGTTATTCACACGTTCTGTGGCTGAATACGAGTTGTTTTTATTTTGTGCAACAGAATAATATGGCTTTTGTCAACTCAGTGTGTATGTGTGTGTGTGTGTGTGTATGATCTTACCTGAAGGCTTGTGACAGTGAGCCTGCGGGCCTCGTCTGACAGTGTAGCAATCGGAACAATGAATGGGCTGTCAGGGATGTGCTCGTTGTTGAACTTGATTGACACCTCATAGTCACCTGGGGAAGTAGACAGGTTGTTTACTTTCACCATTAAATGAACCGGAGGAAATATGGGAAGAATTGCTGAAAAGTTTAAAGAGACAAGAGACAAACAACAATTGGATAAAACATGCAAATAAAGACAATTCTACATTAGTGCTACCTGGTTCTTTCACTATGTAGGAGACTCCACAAGAGCCATCCTTCCTGTCCTCAAAGGAGATTTCAGCCTTGCTGGGACCCTCTACAGCGATGGACAGACCACCAGCACCTGCCTCCCTGGTCCAGATACTGAATTCAGCTAGCAAAGGTAAAACAAAGTTTAAATCAGATGAGGCTTGTGAGTTGATGTTTCATGAAACATTAAACAACATTTCTTAAATATTGCGTGTAGAAAGCTCAGTTCCTCCTGGAGATAGCATGTCCAAGTCAACACAGTGAACTTACTGGGTGCTCCAGCAACGCCCCTCTCCAGGCCGGGTCCTCCTGCACGGACCTTGTGAGCTCCTCCCTCCCCCATGGGCCCCACAGTAAACTGGAAGGGGCTTCCTGGGACGTGCTGGCCTCTGTACTTGACGTTGACCGTGTGGGGTCCAATTTCTTGTGGGATGAATCGAACGCTGTAGGTGCTACTCTCTCCATCCACAATGTCGGCATCCACCGTTTTCCCACCGGGGCTGGTCACCTGAGCCGTCATGGACTGGGAGCCACTCTCGACTGGCGGGGCACAGCAGCACAGCAGGTTAGATACAAACAAGACATTTTTTGCAGGATATGGGGATCTTGTTTGTTAAAATAAGAAATTTTGTAAAAATCCATGATGTTTTGACAATTCAAAATCAGACTCTCACCCTCAGGTCTGGCCGTGATGCCAGCGAAGCTGCTGAGGCTCTCTCTGCCCAGAAAGTCTCCAAAAACATCTCTGAATGGACTTCCTCCTCCGCCCACCTGGGTGCTCTCCTCCACCCGTACCTCCCTTTTGGTCTCTCCACCGCGGGTTTTGCTGATCTCTGTGCGCTCAGTGCGGGTGTATGTGTGGCTGCTGCGGGTGAATGTCCTGGTCAGCCTCTCCTGAGCTGAAACCATCTGGAACCAGTTTCCTGCAGCAAAGAGAAAGCAGTGAGAATACAAATGTGAGAATGAAGCAGGTTCATTTATTTTAAGGTGGATGAGCGCTGCCCTCTAACCACTTCTGACTGGCTTCTGTACTCACCTGGGATCTTGAGGTTCAGGCCACATGTGCTGCCCACTGAGGCAATAGAAGACGCCTGCCTCTTCCTGGTAATACTCTCTTTGATCCTTCCTTCTCCTGTCACCTTCACTGTGAAAGGGCTTCCTGCATGGGAGAGATAAAAATAATATATGAAGTAATAAAACTCATTTCTATTCTAAGATGTCCAATCTTTTTAATATTTGTACAATATACATTTTTCAAGTAACAGGTTCTAACCTGGGATGTGCTTTTCAGCAAACTTGATGTTAACAGTGTAACTTCCAGGTTCTGTTGGGCAGTAGGTCACCCTGCACGTCCCATCCTCTACATCTTCACAGTTGATATCCACTTTGCTCGGACCCTCAACTGACAATGCTAGACCTCCGTAACCTACAGAGAAGACATAAAAACATAAAAAAGTTAGTGTTTTCTTTCAACAGCATTTTCCATAAAGGTGAATTAAACCGTCTCTAATGCTTACCTGCATTTCTTGTATCCACAAAGAATTCAGCCATTTCGAAAGTGTGTGCCTCCACCAGGCCTTTTCCGAAAGCCTTGACTCTGCTGGCCTCACCGATCTCTGACTGGCCAACCATGATCTTGAAAGGACTGTTAGCTACATGCATGCCATTCTTCCTCACGCTCACTTCATGTTCCCCAACCTCCTTAGGGGTGAAGGAGATACCTGTGGGCATAAAGATGAGAAAGAGACAAAAAAGACAAAAAAATCAAGACCAAGAACCAGGAAAATTAAATCTAAATGCATTAGGTGAATTCAGCGATGTCTTATCTATGTTCTGCTCTTGCTGTTATTTTGTGTCTCTGTCAAGTGACTATCTCACCAAGGTGTCTGTTGGGCAGTCTCTTGAGCAGGCAGGGCTCCTCATTGCCTGATGGAGCTCTGATACTGGCAGTCAGAGAGCTCAGATCAGTCTCTGTGATCTTCAGGGACACGTCAGCCGCTGTGCCGACATTCAGCTGGGATGTTCTGGTTATGGAGTCATCCCCTTGACATAAAAAGGGAGGTTTAGATGTTTGTCAACCCTTAAAACCAAAATTATAGTCTACACATCCGCTATAAATATGCATATGAGTATTAAAAAAAACCTAAGCGAGAAATAATTTATCTCCTCACCAGTGATCTTAGCAGTAAAGGGACTGCCAGGAATGTGCTTGTTGTCAAACTTGACAATGATGTTGTAGTCTCCAGGAGCCGTGGGCAGGTAGGACACAGTGCAGGTACCATCTTTGTTGTCCTTACAGGTGATCTCTGCCTTAGAGGGACCCTCCACTGCCAGCGACAGACCTCCTGAGAGGGAGAAAATCGTCCTTTTTAGCAGTGTCCTGGTGTCAACAGTTAACTATATTACCACAGTTTCACTGCAAACTAGCAAATTTACTGTAAAAAGAAAGCCACTTTACCTTCCCCTGCATTCTTGGTGACTACAGTGAAAGTGGCAGCCTTGTTGACCATGCCATAACTCAGACCTGGACCATAAGCAGTCACCACTCCACTGTTCACAGCATCCACATAGAACTGCAGAGGGCTCCCTATAGGGAATATAATCATTGGCAGACAGTAATTAGACTCAGAACTGTGTATATATGAGAAACCTATGACATTTTTCATACAAGAATAATATAGCAAGAGCAGCCATGTCTGTGATGTGTCTCTAACCTGGAATGTGGTTGCCCTCATATTTGATGTCCATCTCGTGCAGGCCTCTCTCTGTGGGCTGGTACTTTATTGTGATGGTGCCATCCTTATTGTCAGTGATATGTGGGCGAGCAGTCTTGCCTGAAGGCATCCGCACCTCACCTAGAAATGACAGTGGCATGGTTAAATGTCAGTGACCTAAAAATAATCTTTTCAGTGTGTGTGTGCGTGCGTACAGGATTTAGTTTTTATGAGTTCTGTTTGTCACACCTGTGATTTCTCCTTGCTGTGGCGTGAAGGGGACTAGGAAATTAACAGGACGGAAGAGAGGATCCACGGTATCTCTGGGAGCGACTGGCTCATTTGTGGCCTGTCAATACAGAGAGAGGGGAAATAGTTGGTTTCATAAAACTAAATGTCAAAAGACGAAAATCCAGAGGGCACAACTGTAACAGCTTTTTAACCCTCCTTTACTCACCACCACATGGAAGGGACTCTTTGGGATGTTCTGTCCCCCAAAGCGGATGGTAATGACATACTTTCCAGGTTCAGGGGCTGTGTAGTAAATGTCAAAGGTCCCATCATGGTTCTCCACCACATCCATGTCCACCTCCATCCCCTGTGGGGTCAGCACCTTACAGGTCACCTTGCCTTTGCCAGCAGCCTTGGCATCCACTGTGATAACTGTGTCCTCAGAGGTCTGAAGTTTCTGAAGACTCGCTGCTCAGGACAGAGATGCACAAGGGGAAAAGGTAAGAGGTGCTGCATAAATGCATAGATTTTTCTATCAACATAACACAGAAATACAAACAAAGCCTTGGTTACTCACACACGCCATGTCCTCCAATTGACACTGGAATGAAAAAGACACAGTAGTGAATATACATATAAATATGATAAAAGCATCTTTAATTTATCAATACTGTTATGGATCCACAGTAGTGTTTTTTTTTACCAGTGAGGAGACATTTGCTTGCGTCTCCTGTGGGCAGGGACTGGATGCGGTATGGGGAGTAAGGAATTTCATCTCCTCCATATTTAATGGTGATAGTGTAGGGACCCGTAGAGTCAGGCACGTATGACACAGTGTAGGTGCCGTCCCTGTTGTCCTGGATGGTTGCGTTCTTTGGTTTGCCCTCTGGGTCCTGTAAGTGAGAAGATGTTGAGTTTATGTGGCACCTCCTAATTCATAAGCTAGAAATCTGTGAATGAATGCAGCTGAACCCACCAGAATCTGCACTGTCAGCAGTCCCTCTCCAGCATCACGGGCATCGATGGTGAACTCCACAGGCAGGCTTGCAGACACACCTTTGGTGTCAAGACCAGGGCCACTGGCACGTACCTTACTGGCGTCATGCCCAGGCTGAGACATCACCTTGAATGGGCTGTGACAGAAGGACAAAGTATCAAGTGTAATTAGTAAACTGAATCCTACAAAATGGGAACAGAGAATTTGTTGAGCTGCACTTTTCTTTATAAAATCCAACAAGACAGAGCAGGGCTTTAATTAAGACATATTTGCACATGCTGCCTGGCTTTGTGTGGGATACTGTACCTGTGTGGGACTTCCTGATCTGCATATTTAACAGCCACAGTGTAAGGGCCATCCTGAGCTGGGGTGTAGTGAACTGTGTGGGTGCCATCACCGTTGTTCTTCACACCAACTGGCTCCACAGTACCTGGGAAAAAGCCATTATGAAAATAATCAGACAACACAAACTCACTGATATTTCTCAGTCAGAAAGTAGATTGTTTATAGTTTTTCACCATCGTCCTCACCTGTTGGGCCGTAGAGTTTGACATCCAGTGGGGCCTGTCCGGCTTGGGTAGAGTCTACTGTGAAAGTCTGAGGAACATGGGCTCTCACTCCACTGCCCAGACCTGGACCTGAGCATTTCACTTTGCTGGGGTCTACAGGATCTTTCACCGGCACACGGAATGGACTTCCAGGGATCGGGTGACCTCCGTAGTTAATGTTGACGTCATAATCTCCTGGGGTGAAGGGGACGTATTCCACGCTGCAGCTGCCATCTTTATTGTCTTTGCAGGATATTTTTGCCTCTGAGGCTCCCTCGATGGTCAGACCCAGCCCTCCTGTACCAGCGCCCCTGAGAGTGAAGCCAACACTTTTATTTTTACTGCACGTGTTTGAGATGAGCCCCCCAAAAATGTCTCCCTTATCCTTTAGGTGATCCAACAGTACCTGGTCTCCACAGTGAAGCAATTGGATTTATTGGTTATTCCTCCCTCCAGACCTGGTCCGTAGGCACGCACCCTCGTAGGATCACATCCCTCCACCACAGACACTCTGAAGGGACTCTTAGGCACTGGTGCATCATCATACAGCACCTCAATCAGATGCATTCCTGCACACAAACAGGTACATCAGTTGAATATGTGATAGTTGCGTCTCTCTGAAAGTTTTCAAAGCAAGCAAATATTTTCTGGTATTGCCACTTGCCTTTAATTATGGGGCAGACAAATTCCCTTTTAGGGAGATAAACATCTGTTTATTTATAAAAGATGCCATCTAGAGTGCAGACGCTGGTGAACGTACAAAGAATTACATCTGTTCCCTGTTCATTATTCTGTTACAACATTTTTCTGACAGAGCCCTCTCAGAAGGCCTATATGCCAGATTCCCAGCCACACTGCTATGATATCAGAGTATGTCTGCTGGTGGAGAAGTGCTCTGTGATCTCTTTGCTTTGTGTTATAGGTCTCTATTAATATCCCCTGTCACACACACCCCCCCCACCCGTATTGCTGTGTGCAGGCAGCCTTCAGCACACATACCTGCCTGGTTAAGAGCTTCTGTTCCAGAGCACACTATTTATAAAACAGAGCCTGTCTGCCTGCCTCTCTACCTCCCTGCTCTCTGCCCCTCAAACCTTTGCTTCACTGCATCATTCTGTATTTATACCCCTTTCTCTCGCACTCCTTCTTTTCCCACTCCCCTGCTTTATTCCCAAATGGCACCCCACACGAGCACCTGTTAGTGATTTCTCTGTCTGTCTACACATGCTCTTTCAGACAGGCCATCTATGTAAAACCCAATTCATCTGCAGCAGATAAATGGAGGTTTTCAGGTTTGTAAAGGTTTGGTATAAGACAACACTTAAGTCCATCTATTTTGTTCAATGTCTCTCGTTCCTTATCCTTTAATTGCACTGTTAAATGACCTACCATCCTCGAATGCTGTGTACTCCACTCTGTAGGTGCCATCTCCCTTGTCAGTGATGTAGTTGTCTGTGTTGGTGCCAGAGGGGCTGATAATGTGAACCTTCACATGATTTCCTCCAACCTTGTTGAGGGCGCGGGCATCAACGATGAAGTGGGTGGTGACTTCTCTGAGGACCCCTAGAAACAGAAAAGCCTTTCCTGTGATTTGTTGCCAAAGAGTAACATCAAACACAGTCCCAACATCGCACATTATAAATCTTTGAACCTGATTTATGAGCTGTTCATGGACTAGTTCAATTTAAGATACTAGGGCTGCAATTACCATGATCAGTTAATCCAGAAATCATTGAAGCTCTTCAATGACTTCTGGATTCAAAGATCTTTAAGATAAAATGGTGAAAATTGTTGTTACAGTTCCCCAGAGTCTAAAACAATGATATAAAACAAGGAAAATTATCTTGGATTCTGCTGAACAAATAAAAATTCATTGAATTTTTTTGGCAATTGCTAAATAATCATAATTTTAGCATTAGTACATACTGTAAGTGCCTGATATGAAGTGCTAACTCCTTTTCAGCTTAGTTCTAGGTCTAGGCCTTTGCTAGTTCTTGTTACCTCTAGGCTCCACTCCTGGCCCGTAGACATGCACCCCGCTGGTGTCCACAGACGGCTCAACCTGCAGGACCTTGGGAAACTGAGGAATCACGTGACCACCATACTTGATCGTAATGGTGTGTGCGCCATGGAAAGGCGGTATGTATGTCACAGAGAAGATCCCCTCTGCAGTTTTCTGGATGTGTACTTCAGCTTTAGCCCCGGTCTCTGACACGATTTCGATGGTGAGCTCAGCGTCACCTGCTCGGGTGCAATCCACAGTGAAGGTTGCTGGTTCACCTGCCTTGGCCCTCTCTAGACCGGGACCGCTGGCGGTTGCCTTGCTGGGATCGAAGGCTGGGCGCACCGCTGCCTTGAAGGGAGAGCCAGGAATGTGCTGCTCTGCAAACAGGATGTTGATGGCATACTCTCCAGGCTCAGTGGGCAGGTAGGACACTGAGCAGGTGCCATCACCGTTGTCCTGACACTCAATTTTAGCCTCACAGGGACCCTCCACAGTCAGGCCCAGCCCACCTGCACCAGCTCCCTTTGTGTCAATAGTAAATGGAGCAGGCTTGCCCACAATACCTCCCTTCAGACCTGGACCAAAGGCTCGCACCTGTGATGCAACATTTAAGTCAGTTTTTTGAGATGAGTTGTTACATTCTGCAACTACGGACTGAGTGAAAAACGCAGCAAACTTTTACCTTTGAAGGATCAGCAGGCATCACTGCCTCGACCCCAAAGGGGCTTCCCATCACCGGGTTGCCATCGTAGCTGACATCAACCTTGTACTGCCCTTCCTCTGGGGGAATATACTTCACACTGTGAGTGCCTTTGGCTTTGTCGGATTCCAGCTTGCATGGGATTGGTCGGCCAGAGGGTGAGGTCATCTTCACACCTACATTACCCTGCCCACCAGCACCCTTTGTGTTAACTGTGAACTCCTGATCCTTTCCAACCTCCACTTCTGCAAAAAAGATTAACACAAAACACTCAATCTTTGCCATTAAACTGTTTCATATTGTATCTCAAGAGAATAGAATTTAGTGTTTGCAACTTACTGGTATCTAATCCCTCCACTTTCACCTTTCCAATATCCAACTGTGGTGCCACTGTGATGTGGAATGGGCTCTTGGGAATGGGATCTCCTCCATGAGTCACTGAAATTGCCATGTTACCCTGAAAAAACACCAGAGCAAGAATGAGAATTTATTGATTTAGGGTATTTCTGTGAACAGTCCTGTTCTAATGGCATTGGACTTCAAACAGAGGCCTCCATTACCTGTTGAAGAGCCGTGTACTTGACAGTGTAGGAGTAATCGTGGTTATCGATGATCTCAAAGTCACGAACCGCCTCTCCTGGGCCTGATGCTGCAAAATGCACCTCAGGCTTGGCCTTGCCAGCTCCCTTTGTGTAGATGGTGAAGTGGGTTGGAGTGCCCACCTCCACTCCTGAAACACACGTGTTTTGTCAGTATTATCAATCCGAATGAAATCAAGAGATTTCTGCGACATTAAAGTATTGTAATAGGTGTTTGCTACAAATGAAAAATACCTAACAATAATATAGTGTGCATATTTAATTTATCTCACCTGTCTTGTTCAGCCCAGGACCCTCTGCTCTGACCTTGCCAGCATCGTGGGAAGGATCCACTTTGACTTTGAATGGGCTGATGGGAATTTCCTGATAAAATGATAAAATCAATAAAAATCCATCATTTCACAAGTGATGCAACACAGCCCGTCAGTCCCTCTTCAAAAGAAAACTGTGTTCTTACCTGGTCAGCAAAGAGCACCATGATGGTGTATCGGCCTGGACCAGGGGGAGTGTACTTGACAGTGAAGGTGTCATTGTCATTCTTGATGATGTCAAAGTCGATGTCTGCCTCGGCGGGGCCAACAACCCCTGGGGCACACTTGATTCCAATGCTGATGTCCCCTAATGGTGCATAGCAATGAGCAGAGTTCATGAAGGTCATTCAAAAGTAGATCACAAGAATAAATGCAAAAAGTCCATCCACTGCCAGGGCGTTTTTAAAAGTACATTTTGCACATTTCAACCAACTTAACCTGAGCTGCATAGGTTTACTTTTCTGCTCATTCTGTGCTTTTTATTTTTTAGAAATTCACAGCACTCATTTCACTAAGAGTCAGCTGAACTCAAAAGTGTTTTTGTAACCACCCACATCATCTCCTTGTACATGCTTACCTTGACCAGCCTCACTACAGTCCACAGTGAAGTAGGTTGGCTCGTTAGCCTTGAGCCCTGTCTTCTCCACTCCAGGCCCATAGACCTTGACTTTGCCTGGATGAGAACCCTCTCCAACCAGCACCTAATGAATTCACAGAGTACTTGAGTAAGAGGCAATTGGTTCAAGTAGAACTGCTGCAGTTCTCTTACTTATTCTTTATTTGGTGGAGTATCATTATATTAAATTGACTGAATTTTAAATGCAGTATAGTTGTGTGTGTGTGTGCGTGTGTGTGTGTGTGTGTGTGTGTGTGTGTGTGTGTGTGTGTGTGTGCGTGCATGCATGTGTATGTGTTTGTGCGTGTGTGTGTATACATCATCATGTGTTTTACCCTGAAGGGGCTGTTGGGCACGTTGACCTCCCCCCAGCTGATGATAATGGTGTGTTTAATGGGCTTGAGAGGAGTGTACACACACAGATATGTGCCATCTCCGCTGTCAGTGATCTTGATGTTGATGGTGCAGCCTTCAGCATCCTTAGTGGAAACAAAAGTATGTCAGCTATGGTCAGTACAGCCACATGCAATATAAATCATACATTCTTATAAATAACTAATGACGGTTTCACAAACTGGTGGTTCCTGTACCTGTGCATAGATCTTGAGGTCACCCTTTCCAGCCATACGAGCATCAATGGTGAATTCAGTTGGTTTGTTCACAATGACACCAGTTGGCTGCAGACCTGGTCCATAGGCTTTCACCTACAACCCCAAAACATAATGTATCTCATGTATTAAGTTTAAAATATAGTATGAAAAGATCACCATGGTAATCAGGTTTACTTTACAAGTATGGAAAGTGGAAATTACCTTCTCAGGGAAGACGTCATTGACTGCAGGGAGAATGTGGGCCATGAAAGGACTGTCTTTGATGTCCTTATCGTCACAAATGACATGGACAGCGTAGTCACCAGGCTCAGTGGGCCAGTAGCGTACATCACAGGAGCCATCACCCTTATCGTCACACTCAATTGTAGCCTGTGATGGGCCTTCAATGGAGAAGCCTGAGCAAAAGAAGAAAGTATTCCCACATTTAGAGTGCAGATTTAAAAATGAAAAAAAGTCTACTTCTCTGATCTCCCTTGTGCATGTCTCACCCAGAGTTCCAACTTCAGTGCCGATAGCCTCAACAACAAAGTCAGCAGATTTTCCAACCATGCCGGTCTTGAGACCAGGACCCCAGGCCCTCACCTTCTGAAAACCTGCCTCCTCACCCACCTCCACTTCGAAGGGGCTGCAGAACACAAGAATGCAATATATTACCTTCCGTAAAAGTGCATTGTTAATGAATAGCTAAGGGCATCAACAGGACCCTACCTGCGTGGAATGGGCTGTCCTCCCCAGGTGATGCTGACTGTGTATTTACCAGGCTTAAGAGGGTAATATTCACATTCATACACTCCATTCCCTGCATCTCGCACTTTCACTTGCTCCTCTGCTCCCGCTGAGAATTAACACAAATACAGTCAATATGGATTCTTATCTTAAGTTGAGGAAACATTTTATGCATTTTATTACACCTAACCTACAACCAAGCTAATGCAACCCTGCAGACAAAAACCCAAATAAAGGAAATAATTCCAGAAGCTGAGTGAAGAGGAGTGAGGAGTCATGCAGAGAGCTGTCTGACTCACTTGGTCCTTTGACTGAGACATTCAGCACTCCACTGCCAGCTCCCTTGGTGAAAACTTTGAAGTCTGCAACCTCCTTTACTCTCATGCCTTTAGGCTGAAGGCCTCTGCCTGTAGCTCTGCAGGCGTTTGGGTTTATGGCTGAAAGGAATAACAACAAGTGTGAAAGGGAGAAATATATAGCAAAGCAAAATGCAGCTGAGAGTAGCCAGCAGCTGACAGCGATGTTAGTGACACACATTTTAAAAATATCCAATTCAAATGAGATTCCTTAAAGGTTGACTGACATACACCTGGAAATGAGAATGATGCTTCTTGCAGCACATACAAGACACGTACAGAATGCTGAATGGGATATTGACACAAATGAAGTGCATCAAGGGAGCTTTGGACAACATTTCAGTCAGTCAGTCAGAAATGTTGACTGCAGGCTTGAATTGAATGCTGGCTGATGCAAATTTATGTGCAGTATGAACAAACATGTCAACGGCACAAGCAAAGATATTTCACAGAGAAGAACAAAGTAGACAAAAATGCGAACTGGTGCAATCTGGAAACAATTTGCACAATGTTGCATCTCAACGCTCTGAATTTAAACCATCAAGCTGCAGGACTCAAGAAAAAGCACCGCATTGAGGCGCGGCACAAGAATCTTAGAGAAAGCACAGAGGGGCATCGACAGGGTGCGGCACAGGGAAATGTTTGGGAGGGTCTGGCTGAGCAATGGGCACAGGCTCCTTAGACCATACCAGACCATACTAACTTGGGCGGCCAGGTTTTGGAGGGGGAGCCCCCTTCCCACCCTTCACTCCAGGAGGGGTGCGCACTGACTGAGGGACTATCTGCAGGGGAGCTCCCATGAGAGGAGCAACGGGCAGAGCTAGAAATGACAGATAGGAAGGGTTATCGTCTCTACTGGGTGGCTTTTCCCAGGGCGAATAATGATGACTGCAGATTGTGATGGATAGATCACCCTGACACTAACAACACGCTAAGAAATCTGATTTGTCTGACAGTAATTTAGAACACAGACAGATGGCTCACCCTCTGAGATGTTGACAGTGAAAGGACTCTTGGGGATCTCCTGCCCTGCAAACAGTACATGAATGGTGTGAGGGCCCTCTAACATGGGACGGTAGGTGCAACGGAAAACACTGTCGCCCTTGTTCTCCAGGATGAGCTCGACTGTGTCCTTTTTGCCGTGAGGATCGACGATGACCACACTGACATCGCCATTACCAGCACCTGAGGGTGACAAAAAATAATCAGCGGTTAAACGACAAATGTGTTGCTATGGCTTCGGTCTCTTGTAAAGCCTTTCATTAGACCACATTCCTGTTGTTTTACTTACCAGCTGTGTAGATGTCAAAGTAAGTGGGTTTGTTAGCCACGTTGCCTGTAGGCTCCAGACCTGGTCCTCTTGCATGGACTTTGCTGGGGTCACCCATATCCTTCGCCACATTCACGGTGTAGGGACTTTTGTCAATGTCTTGACCAGCAAACAGCACTTTCACCTAAGAATGGAAAAAAAGACAAATGTAAGACTAAGAGTTTTGTGCTGACTGATCTTCGTAAATAACAAATAATAGCAGCTAGGTCTTACCTTATGGACTCCCTCAACTTTAGGAACATAGGTGACAGTGTAGGTTCTGTTTTTGTCTTTATTGGGTTTAACCTTAGCCTGTAGACAAAGTATGAGAGCGTTAGATACAGACTAGATACGACACCTTTATTAAATTTTAAAGCACCAGGATTATCTGATAAATTGTGCAGACTGTATGTCTATATTCTTTGTGTATCTGGAATAACTTGCCTCCTCTTTGTGTCCCTCAGGATCCTCCACATAGACCAGGACCTCACCACTTCCAGCTTCCAGAGTGTCCACCGTGAACACAGCTGGCTGCAGCACTTTGTTGCCATGAGGCTCAATACCTGTAATGTAAATATAGAGACGTGGTCTGTAATGAAATACTGAGGCAATGCAACAGTGTTAGTATCAGGCAACAAAGTGGAGACACAAACAAAAAGTTATTAAATGTTTCCTTAAAGCAAGATCCCTGTGTTTTTGCTAAGGTACATGGCACTGCTGCCTAATGTCACTGCTTTGATATCCAGGACTAAGAAGGGAAACAATATTCAATTAACATTCATACTGTTCATATGAATTGTTGTGAACTGTGCAGGTGCAGGCTGCCTACCTGGTCCATAGGCTTTAGCCTTGTTTGGGAAAAGCTGTTTGGGCTTGAGAGGAGCACCAGGCTTCAGTTTTGCCTTGGGGAACTGAGACAGGTAGGTCATCACTGAGTGTTCATCCACATCTGGGTCCACAATCTCCTCAGGAGCAATCACCTACAACACAGAAGGACAACTTGAGTTAATCACACAACATGGCTGTATGAAGTGTAACATGAAGTGAAAATATCATGGAACTTCCTGCACCAACCCTGACCCCCAAAAAAATCACCAAAGCCTAATTTATGTTTTGGTTGATTGTATTGTCATTTGTAAGAAGGCTATGGTTGACTCTTTATGCAACTTTACCTCATTTTGTTTAGTACAATTGGATTTAACAAGGATTAAACGAATTTACTCCCTCCAACTTCTTCTCACCCTTCCAGCCTTGTTTGCCTGTCTATCACACAGTGGCACAAAGCCATCCTCCATGCCAGTTATATTTAACCCCAGGACAGCGGGGTTAAGGATTGTTGCCTTCAATAAGCCAGCTGGGGGGATTTATCCTGAGCCAGACCTCTCCCACATCTCCTTAACACCACCACACTGGAATCTAGCCCCCAGGCCTGTAGAGCCGTTACATACAGCCCCCAGCTATCTCACCAATGCTAAGCCTCATGGAGAATAGCTAACCCTGTGTCTTAGACAAACAAGTAAACAACCTGCATAGTGCACGTTACAATATGAAGACTCAGAGTCTTACAAATGGGAGTGGAAATATTGTACTCTTGCTCTGCTTATATTGTTATTCTGATGAGCGCAGGCATATTTACCTGTGTTTCTGTGGCTAGCTCAGAAGGTGTTAAGAAATGTCCCACCTCCACTACTTCACGAATCCACCAAATAAAACTCCTACACACTCACTCACTGAGAGCTACAATAAAGTAAATGGAAATATTAGAAGTGAGCTGGGTAATAAATATTTCATGATACCCTCCAGCGTGATCTCCCTGGAAAAACACTGGGCTCTACATCATACACAGCGCTGCCGCTTTTCAGTTCACTGCAGCCTCACAGGTGTATGCACATGTGTTGAGGCATGTTTGCATTTGCAAATGTGGCTTGGTTTTGGCTTTAAACCAATTAGGTAACTATCTTGACAATAAGAAAACAGAGGAAACACGCTCTGCTTTTCTTGTGATAACATCTCATGACATCAACCCACCTCTCTGACACCCTGGTGAGCTAAAGCAGTTTAAAAAAAAAACTAGTCACTGATGTTTGTCTTGCATCTTACCTGAGGCACACCCAACCAGTCATCAGCCTGTTGCATGGCTTCCCTGGCATTCTGCACAGGCTGGTTTGGGTCCCACTCGGCCCAATCAGGGCACAAACCTAGCAGAATGCAAACCGACAGATTAGACAATTTGGCACAGACATATACAATATTACACTGTGGTTGCTATAATAAGGCCACTTGGGCTGTCACTACTATCTCGCTAACACCTCCAACTACAACCTTACCCGCACTGCTGTGCTCCTGTGAATTAAAAAAAAATGTGTGACAATGAAGGTGTCTGCTCAAAAAAAAAATAACCTCGACAGACGCTCTGGCACTTTCACTGTGGCTGACGCTAGTCTCCTCTCTGCTGCTAATGCCTAAATTGGATTAGTGTTGGCGATGGAGTGGCCACTCACTCAACAGGTCCATACATGCACACCACAGAATACTATTATCCTATTCATATAGACATAGGACCACAGGATTAACAGTCGAGCTTATAGGCATTTGTGAGGAAGGGGTGTGCCGTGACAGTGATTTAAGTAATGTCATCTCTACAGTAAATCTATATTAATGTAGTTCAAAATGCAACAACCCTTTTGGACAAAGGGAAGCTTGCATACGCTGTAACTGTGTGAGAATGAAATGTATATGCTGAAATACAATTATAGCCTGATGAATATATTGGTTTCACCACTAAATAAACCTGTTCTGCCCATTTGTATCTGAATTGAAAGCAGAGCTTCTGAGTTTCAGAACAGTGGTATTTTCGTCAGTAACCCTGCTGTTTCGTGATAGCTGATGAAACAACAGAGCCTTGTATGGTCAGTGTTGCAGCACAGTGTTTAAAAGATGTGTCTTCTCAGATCAATGGCTCGCATAAACACAGTTTAAACATGGTGTTCCACACTTCGGCTACTTCTCCACCTTTCATTCTGCACGGCACAGTCAGGAGTGGACTCTCTAATGTTCAGAGTTGGAAGCAGAAGTCTAAATTGGCAGAGGCTCAAATTGTGGACTTGTGGTCCTTGGATGTGTGGCTTAGGCACCTCCCTGTGACAGATCATTCTGCATTTTGATGCGGAGCCAAGCATCCCCCTTGACAGAAGAGAAGGAATGGTGCCCAAATTTGGGGGTGTTGTGTAGCATCAAGGCTATAAACACGAAAGCCAGGCTTGGGCCTCAGGGTTTGAAACAGGGAGAGTGAAAGCTTCAGTCATTGTGGGACAGCTGGCAGGGACGTCCTCAGGCCATCAGCAACCCCTCTACAACCCACTGACACTGCCTGCTCTCCAGAGACAGATTACACTGGCAGACATGCGAATCTGAATCTGGATGTGTGTTTGGGTGTGTGTGTGTGTGTGTGTGTTTATGTGTGTGTGTGTGTGTGTGTGTGTGTGTGTGTGTGTGTGTTTACAAGATAGATTCTTTTTTAGATGAGGAGCAAAGGAGACAGATTCTCTTGAGAAGGTGATACTGTCTCAAATATGGTGACTGACACATGCCTGACCCCAACCTCCATAGCAACCAAGCAAAACCGGCATATACAACAAGCCTGTCAACAGGCACTGCACGTATTCTGACTCAGCACTTACTCCACCCGGCCTGTGGACTCTACACTGCTTCTTACCGGGGGCACAGTTGTCGACCAGAGCTCCCAGGGCTTTGCCATCCCGCCAGTCACGGTTGAAGTTGTTGATGGGTAGCTGGGGCACTTTGTTCTGTATCCAGCCCAACAAACGCTGCTTGGGGGTCAGCTTCTTAGTCTCCTCGTCATCCTCGTCATCCCACATGGGCATGGAGATAGAGTAGTGGAGGATGAGAGTCCAGATAAGACCCAGGATCAGCTTTAGATTCCCATCCACAATGGCTTTGCTATCTGTAGTTGGACAGCAGAGACAAGTTTTCATGTGGATTTATAACTTCCAAAAGTTTACATAATTCAGCATGTCCTTCAGTATTAGTTCATATCAGTTAACCACATCTTCCAGCTGTATTTTCACTCTTACTTGTTTATGAGCCCCTCAAGAGATATTTGTGCAATCTGCTTATGAATTGGTTTAAATCCTGTATGTTGTATCAGTGACCATTGCTCCCTAATGCTAAACCATAAAAAATTAAGACCCATGATCTATACATAAGTTTATTATAACAAAAGAGTCCTTCCTCTCAGTTCTGCAGAGATGACCACCCTATTCTGAGTAGAAATATAAACAATGATGATTGACTGCTGAGAAGACAAGAATCTAATGCTCCTCGCTGCTTTCCCCAAGCCCCTTTCTCTTCGACAGCTGTCTGGCTGAGGACCCCTGACAATCTGTCATCCAGTCACAATGGTCCTCTGAAGACAGTGACAGCTGAGGATATGTGGAAGTGGATCCCCTCTCTGCATAAATACCACTTGGATTTCAATTACCTTCAAAAACCTATAGCGCTAGAGTGCGATAAATCAAACAGACAGAGATTAAGATTCATTGACAGCGAGCACGCAGCTCCTACCCTGAAGTTCTCAGAGAAAAAGTTTGGCAAATAAGCAAATTCAAGACCCTTTTGCCCAAATAACCTCCGTGGAGTGGTAAGGTTTAATGTTACACAGACTGATCTTATGTGAGTTAATTCAGTTAGCTTTTAATAACTGGGGAGGGGGCTTTGATACATGTTGCTTATCACAAGACTGTTTTATTGAGGCTATTTATCATTTCATAGATCAGTGGACTCTGTCAGAGGGTAATGTTTGATGTGTCACTGCTTGACTGGCACAGGCAGGTGGCACGACGTGGCACAGTGTAGTTTTGATCCTGCCATGTCCAGCTTTAAGAGCAACTGCATGGTCAAAGAGACATCCGTCACATGGCATCTAGTTACACACTGTGACACATGTGCAACTAAGCCTGTGGTGATTTTTTTAGTGTCTCTGGGTCACTGTAATAAGACTGAGACATCATATTAAGAGGGCTGCATTGTCCCACTGGACTTGCATGCAGGAGGAGGGTGCCAGGAACTAAAATGCCAGGACTTCTATTATCATGCCCTCTTTCTGTCAAAACCGTCTGACCTAGTATGTGACTCTACAGCTGTGGTAACTGTGCCAGACACTCACTAACATATTAAGTCTAGGCCTCATTATCCTGGACACACATCCTGCAGACTTTGAGGTAATATCTGTGACCTCTGCCCTCTGGTGTTCAGCAAGTCCCCTGAGGACTGAGGCCGCCATTTAGAGTTTCACTCATTGTCACTTCACACACACACATACATTCAATCCATGTCCAGGTGGACAGACTGCGGCCTTCACAGTCCACCGGCCAAAGCCTTAGCCACGCTGGGAATTTCACTCAAGTGTTTGGCAGGGTCATTAGTCACCAAAACAGAAAAATACTCTGTCAAAAATTTAATAACCTTTCTCCTGTATGAATTGTGTGGCTGACTACAGGTGTATAATTAAACCATAACTCTTCATACTACAATATGTGTGTTTTTCATACAATGTTCCTAGTTTGTCCTCGGTTATTAAATAGTTTTAAAAGGTGGCATCCTGTTCACTCATGTGGAGTAAAGTCCTCCTGTTGTGTAGACCCGTTGATGTGACATAAATTCTACAAATCCACTACAATTTAATGTAACTTCAGCTATCTGTGACTATAGTCTGATCCCAAATCCCAGCAGAGTTAATCCTCTACCTCGCTGAAGTTGCTGATGGGTATGGATAGGAAAGAGCCCCAGTGAGTTGTCTGACCCCTGACCTGTCAGTGGCAAGTTTGTCTGTGCATGTGTGTGAGTTTGTGTATAGAAGCATGTGTGTAACTGCTGTCCACACTTATAAATTGTGTCTTTCTCATTAGCACAGTCCTAGCGAATTTCCAGTTGACCAGACTGTTTCAGCAGAAGTGGGCTAAAGCGCACTATGGAGCCACTAGGCCATTGGCCCTGACACAAGTGAATGACCTCAGTGACACCTCTGCAGTAACTTTCCAATAAGCTGTTGACCTCTGCTCAATGCAGCTTTCCAGAGGCTCGTGAAAGCCATGTTTCATTGCTGGCTGACACCTGGGCTGATAACATACCAGCACAGCAACTACAGAATGTGTATGTGTTTGTGAAGATATGACAGTTTTAAAAATATCAATAGATATGAAATGTTGCTTTTAAACTGCATCTTAGTATGCATGCCTACGCTGTCATTGTCAGTGTCATTACTTGGCTCAATCTAATAATAGGCTTCATCATTTTACAGCTAAATTGTTTTCATTTACAAAGCCATTAGACCAACTCACCTATGGAGACCAGCTTGATATGCTCTCTGTCCAGGAACTCAAGAGCCACAGAAACATTTTCCAGTTTCATCTGACGGAAGTTGGGTCTGCTGTGGTGCTTTCTGTACATTTTCTTCTGGCTCAAAACTTCCAGGAGTGAAATGAGCTTCAGCCCATCGCTAAAATCCCTCTGCAGGTCGGTGATGGTCTTGTTGACGCACTTCAGGTGCTCGTTGCACCACCTGGTGAAGGTGTTCTGCTGGATCTTCTTCCATGGCGCGTCCTCAGCCAGGTCCTTCTCGGTGGCTGGCATCTCGTCGTCCTCCTCTTCCCCTAAGTCAGTGGCCTGGTAGTACTGTGGAGGCAGCTGCTCGTCGCTGTAGTTATTGCTCATCATGATGGCGTTTTCTGTGTCCACTTTTATACCACGGTGACACTTATGTGTTGGATTGTGCGTTCGGCAGCGCGCAAAACTTTAGCGGGTCGATGGCAAACGGAGGAAAGTTCAAACTTGGAGGAGTTTAAAAAGCAGCCTAGAGACTTTTCGGATGTACTTGCGAAGAAAGCACTTAGGTCAAGGCAGTGATGGATTAAATTATCCGATTTACAACGTGCGAGGCAGCTGGTCGTCGCTTTTTCTTTTTTTTTTTTAATTGGCACCCTCTTGAGAAGTCGGTCCTTTCTATTATGGCCCCGAGAAGAATGTCGCTTTTTGACGAATGGAGTTTGGTGGCAGGTGAGCTGGATCAGCACTCTGAGCGTGTTTAAGTTGACTGTCGAGAGAGCAAAGACGTGGGTTTATATAGGACCCGAGGCCACGTCACTCAGCCTCTGCGATCATAGTCTATTTGTTAATACAGGAGGATTACGGGAGTCGGGGTCGGTTTACGGGGAGGAGGGGGCAGGGGATTGGTCAGACCCCGGCGGCGCAACAGTTGCGGCATGCTCCTTATTTTTAGGCGCTCCTATTTGGGCGCCTGGGGGCTGGGACTTACCGATTGTTATGAATGCGGGTCCAAGTGGCTGAACAATTGAGCTAAGAAAAGAAGCTGAGAAGTGTAGTGAGTGTCTCTGTCTCCATAAACTGTCTGTTTACAGAGAAGAATTGTCCAAAAGCGCCATTTTTACGCACCAACTTCTCTGACTGGGACCATAGAGACATGCTTGAAAGGATGAGATCATCCTGGCGAATATGAAGCAAATGCGTTACGTGTGTTTCACATCCATCCGCCACCACTGAGTGAACAAGCAAAGGTCAAACAAGCTCAGAAGGAGGATGCTTGATATTAAAGGAAAACTCTTATTTAGATTTTGCAGAGTCAAATGAGATTTCTGCACCTGGTTGTTGAATAGTATTTAAATATACTGTTGGAAATGTCTGAAATCATGTCTAGAAAAATTCAGAGAGATCTAAACTACCACATTTAAAAAGGTATTTTCGGGCAACATAACTTTGTTTGGCCAAAAGCAGAAAATAAGCTGTCAGTTAAAAAACATTTTCTAAAATAAATAAATTCAAATTATTCTTGCTGCAGGTTTCAGGACTGTCACTGTGTTGTGACTCAGCAGTCAGTGACATGGCAGTGACACCAGATGCCAGCAGTGGCCTTGGTGAAGTAGTGGGAGGTAAGAATAACTGTGACACATGCAGAAAGCGTTCGAGGGATACTCAGTCTGGACGCAGCCAGGGGTCCCCATGTTTATCCCCCACCAACTAATAACATACTCTCAATGTTCATGTTCATTTTAAAAGTGTTTTTAGCCATTTGTCAAACTATTGCTCAACTGATTTTGTCAATTAGTGAGCTTCATACTGCACCTTGAGTTACAACTACTCAAGGTGCAGTATGAAGTCACTGGCATAAATAATCTTGGCACTTGTTGGAGCCTCACAGACAGCTCAGGTCATCTTAGTGGACTTTTTGTGAGTTTGGTTTGCTTCCACTAAGACAATGTTTTTACCTCCTGGTTGTGTCTCATGGTCACAGCTCTCATGTTCAAACTCAGTGGTTTTCAAAGTGGAGTTTTCTTGAAGAGGTCATTGTGGGCCCCCAGCAAAAAGGGGAGTGTAATTATTTTCACTATATTTCCACCCATAGCTAACAAAATGGCAGAGCGTATGATTTTCTTTTTTTTTTTTTTAAATCAAATGTGGGACCCTGGGACAAAATCTTTATGACATGGGGGTCTGTGGTCCTTGATGTGAGAAAGGTTAGGAACCAATGTTCAAACCAAACGATGAGAAAAGCAGAATTGAACCGTCACTATCTCAGTTAGTTACATGGTAATATACAGTATATTTTATTTTGGAAACTAAATAATCTTCTTTTTGTCTTTATCTGCCACTCTTGTATGTGAATATCTAAAGTGAAACCAGCATATCTGCATCTGGACAGTGTTTACTGTATCTCCTGAGAAATGCCCATGGCTGCTCTCACAGTCAGCTTTCCTTTTAATTAGCTTTTTCCCTGTTAGCCTGTCAGTTGAATGTAGCCGATTAAATATTTAAGAAGGAATATGGGGTGAATTTGTTGGACAGATAGGCCTGAGGCCCAGGGCCAGTTCATTAGATTTTGCTAGGGATCTGGATCTGATGTTTTGACTTTTAAGACACTTCATTTCTTTACCCATAACTCTGAAACTGAATGAGACAGAAACCTGATTGAGAATCAGTGGGGAGTATTTCCAGGCTTAGGAAACTAATTTAACTTCAACCTCAAGTGACAGGTGGATGTTCAGTGAAGCATTATGCTAACTGTACCCCATGACTAGTCCTTCATGAAGGTGCACATTCGGGCAGCTTTTAGATAATGAGCTGCCCTTTAACATAGTAAAACATGAGTCGTGACAGTGGAGTAATGAGTGTAGTTTAGACGCCTCATCTGTAACATTGACACACCAGTTCCTGCCATCTGTAAAAAATCCAGGTCTGAGAGCTTATGTCACGTCTCTGGAGTGAAGGTTATTAATATCCACACAACCCGTGTAACGTGATGCCTGCAGAGAGGTGGTTCTCACTCAGGTTGACTGCTGGTGATTTCATGAATGGGATTCCACGACACCTTAGACCCTGTGACTGTGATAGCTGGTGATGCCACCTCCCAGGAAAAGAAAGCTATCAGACATCATGTGGGGTGAGTATATTTATTTTTTCAAGTCATTTACAGTACAAAATAGACTTCCAGGTAACAAAATAGCCACAATTATATCGAAAACTACACTGCTATTAATATGTAAAGCAGCAAGCTGAGCAACACTGTGCAATATAGAAGCTTATGAAACTATGATGAAGTTAATAGTCATGAAATAATGATAAATAATGTCCTGAATCCAACAACATTCACATGTACCATTGCAGTCAATGGGAATTTAATTTCTATTGCAAATTGATCATTTCAAATACAGTGACAACATTTGCAGCCCAGTGGTACTGTGTGTATGTTCATATGCAGAAATATAATTGGTCAGGCATCACTTATCAAGTTTGTGTTAAATGACAAATATTTCAAAAATCATTTCACAAAATTATTGAAATTTAGTGGAGCGAAAAAAAACATAGGAGTTATAATTGCTCTTTCTGGCAACTACGGTAAAATGTAATCTAAATACATGCAATGACTTTACCACCTTTGGACACAGATGTACTGAAAATGATCAGCAATGTTAGTTGGTTCTATGAATAACGTCACCATAAATAAACATTTACATAGCATATAATTTTGCTATCAAATATACGATGCTCTTTCAAAATAGAATAAACTTTCTACAAAGCTAGTACAAATGGATTTAAGAAATATCTCTCCCATAGTACTATATGTCACATCTATTTACATGAAATACAAAGTAACATAATCTGCATAACCAACATAAATTAGATATTGTGCTTCTAGATGTTTTGTAGCATGCTTTTTTCTGTTCTAAAAGATTTTCACAAAAAAAGTCTCACAAATGTAAACAACAATCAGAGTCCTTCCACATATACATATATATTTTGTAATTGATGCTTAGACAAATTAAAACACTTTCCTATTTACATATTTTTGGAACCATGTCAATGTCTAAATGCCCACACAAACAATCAACCATGATCACTCACTTTCACCTGCACCAGTGGTTTAATTTAATTAGTTTGTCACACAAAGCATGTCATCGGTAAACAAGGGAATGCTGTTGGTATTATCACATTTTGTACCTTTACCAAACCCCCAATCACCATGAATGGAAGAGAGAAGAGTTTGTTTTTCCACATTAAAATCAACATCAAGTTGAAATGAAAGAAGACATAATATAGCTCAATTATCGCAGAATTTGCTCCCACAGTTGCTAGGATATTTTAGGCGTATCAATGCAGCTGTGGATATAAATGTTGATATTTTCAGAGTGAACTGCGAAGAGGCAAGATGAATCAGAAAACACTGCACTGACTTTCTGGCACCTTGGTAAACTCATAATTAAAGGGGGGCATGGGAGTCGTCTGATTTCAGAGTCAGACACACGACAATGCTTGGGCAGGCAGACAGACAGAGCCTGCAGCAAAGCACTAACTGAAAGACAATGCAAAGACAATGCAAAGACAATGTGATTGAACATTAGCTTTACACACTGACAGGTGCTGAGTTAACCATACCTGTTCTCCTTGTAATAGCATATTGATGGTGGAGTATTGGAAAGGGCAGAGTAACAGTGAGCTGAGAGTCGATATGTTAATCATTTTAATTAAAATATGTTACTTCATTAATATGTTTTGATTTCGATTATACTTTTGCATTGAGTTTATTGCATTTAATATTTTGGGGGAAGTAAATAATAATAAGCAGCTCATTAACAAAAATCTAAAAATTGCTCTTTCTTCATTTTTAAGGGTAAATGTGAGGGGTTTTCAGTGCGTTAAATGTTTGGACTTTAGGTTTATTCTTATTCTGAGAGACAGCTATGAACAATATTTAAACAAACAAATAAATAAATAATTGTTAAATAAATTGAAACCCTTATGATGCACATTTATCTTAATTTTATAACATTGTTTAGCTAAGGGAGAGAACAAAAATGTATTCACAGACACAGAGGAGAAAAGACAGCATTGGCTGTGGAGTGAGATCATTCCTCATGTGGGCTCTCTGTAGGTCATCGTCATCTTCTCATCGAACGCCTATAAAATCAGACTGAGAGCATCATTCTCTGTCTGTGTGTGCATGAAGTACCATCTCATCACAGATTAAATTTCCCGTACATTTTCTACTGCTAAGTTTTCAGCTCTATCACATTGAGAGAATTCCAGTTCAGTCTATAGACACGGCCGGAGAGAACAAGGGCTGGTCTGAAGCAGACGTCTGTCCCTGTGCAGTGTTGTTGCCCATCCAGTCAACATCGGACAAGAGCTCTCAACAAGCTAGTCATCATTAGAAGCACTGCTGTGGCTGCAGTGACAGTCAAAATGGAGTTCCAACCTACCTCACTCCCCTGAGGGAAGACAGGAAAAGGAGAGTGTTAAGAGTCAGTAGAGACTATCCATCAGCCACAAATAAGCCAGACTGGGCTTTAAAGGAAAGGTTCAACAGCTTTCATCCTGAGAGTGAGATGAGACGACTCTTGTGTCAGTGTGTTAAATATGGAAGTGGGTGCTTTTAGCCTTCCCTAGCATCCAAACTTAAGCAGGGGTAAACAGTTAGGCTAGCTCTGTCCAGCTCATAAAACTCATTAATTAACATGTTGGTTCTTGTTTGTCTAATCCACACACGAAAACAAAAGTATTGTGTGGTTTTAGGGGAGTTACTTGCTGTTACTTTTTCTTGAGGAACAGTTTATCTGTCCACGCAGCATCTGTCTCCTCTGGCTGCTGTGACAATGAAGACTTCAAGCGTTTGGCAAACAGTTAGATAGTTACAGCTCAAAACTCCCCCTAAGACGACAAGCTATTGTTTTTACATGTCTGTTTGTGTACAGATTAAACAAACAAGATATAATTAATGGGTTTCAGGGGAGCTGGAGTGAACTGTTTCCAGTCTTTATGCTAAGATAACTTCTCACACCTTTAGCTTTATATTTAACACAGAGACATAAGAGTGGTGTCCATCTTGTTAAAACAAATAAGCACATTTCCCAACATGTTGAACTATTCCTGTAAATGAGTCATTCATTGCGATTCAAAATATTTAGTTTTAATTTGACAAACTGCTCACCCGTCCCATGTCCACTTTCCATGAATTCTTACGTTACATCATTATCTTTCAGTAACTTAATTAACTGGAGATTTCATTTAGACCCTCCCATAACAACCAGATGAGGAACAAAGATTCCCAGTCATTGGTATTAAAGGGTCAGTTCTCCAAAACAACAAACAAATAACATATTTAATCTATTGCTTTTCAACCATACACAGAGTTTTGTCCTATGCTCATTTTCCCAGATTTTGATTTTACAGTGGAGATGAATAGACTAGATTGATTTGTGACTCTTGCAACATTGAAAACTTATATTTTAAGTTTGTGATATTCTAAAAAAATTGTGAATGGAAACTTTGTTAAGAGTGTGTAGAAATTCAAGAGAAACAGATTAATCTCACCACAGGCATAAAACAAAGGCTCTCAAAACCTGTGTAAATCTAACCGCAGTATTTTCATTGCTCAATATGTTTAGTGGCACATAGTAAGGAAATGTGTTTTTCTGTAATTTGTGTGAACTGACCCTTTAATTTGTGCGCATGAACAATATGTAGCATTAATCATATAGAGGTGAGCGCCTCCCATACCTTGCTCTCTGGGACGCCAGCTCCGACAACCAGCACCAGACCACAGCTAGTATTACAATCATTCCTATGAAGGGGATGGAGAGAACAGGGTGCTCAGACGCATGGATGAATCTCTGAGGAGGGAATAAAAACAAACACAAGGACCATGGAGATGAAGGGAATGAATGAATGGATGGACTGAAGTAGCCAAATAATAAACACAGATAAAAAGGATGTGACAACAGCACAGGAGGACCACCACTACAAAAAACGTTAAAGTAAAGGTGTGGCATGGTCCTTGGTTGATATAAAGGGGAGGGAGTGACAGGGAGTGATGTACATTTCCTATTAAACAAACAATGCATAACTTTATGGTGACACACACATCAAGTCAATGGGAGTGTGTGTGAGCAGCCCTATGTGACATTTATTGGCTGCATGTGATGTTATGGTGACAAAAAAAAGAAAGGCATACAGCATGAATGTTGTGACTTGCAGACACGGTGGTATGTTTGTCTCTCTATCCTCATTTTACAGTTAATTTGTTTTTTTGTTTGGCTAATTTTGGCTAATTTGCTGTTAAACAGGCTGAGAGGTCATGGACATTCAGAGAACAAGGACAGCATCAGAGACAGGCACGGGTAGACAGTTTGACACAACGCAGAGACAATCTCATCATGGCTGTTGTAGACAAAACACAATTTTTTTAATATAATAAACATAAAGGACCTTATAATTGTTCACACATACACTAGTTACCAACAATTTTCTAAAACACCATAGTTTTGAGGTTGTTTTTTATTTGTATGTTTTGGGTTTTTGTTTAAAATTTCTGGATGCATATTTGTCGCCACTGGTGTGCAATCTTATTAAAATTTTGTGAAAATCAACTTGCTGAACATCAAGCCTGTGTTGAGCGCATTTGAAACTACAGCTTGTGCTGTGGTGCATTGAACTAATGCATTGCACTGCATAGACCCAGAAGACAAACAATAAGCAAGTACGACAGTGAATTTGGCAGCTGCAGCTTCTTGCATTAAGAAGGTTGTTGTTCAGCTCAAGAGGTTCAGATCTGAGCCATGAGCACTTGAATACACAAATCCTCTCAAAATTATCCATGCTTTCAAACAAATGTAACAAGTGTAGCTGTGACTAAAGTAAAACTGGCCATGCTGTTAATTGTTTTAATTACCGATTTCAGAAAGTATCATTTCACAGCATGTTGACTTTCATGCCGCACCTTATTAAAATGAACAGAAACCAGTCATAAGGTCAAAAAAAGCATTTGAAAATCTAAAGATAAAAAGGTCCTCTGATTTTTTTTTTTTTTATTGCGCAATAACTGAAGCTCACATAGTGGTACAATAGACATTCCTTGCTTAATGCCTGAATGTCTTTTTGTAGATTTTGTGTTTTTGTCCAACAACAGTATTTAAGCATTGTAATCACAGAGAGGTTAGGACACAGACACAGTGGGGGGAAAAGTTCCCCAGCCCCAGGCAGCACAGTAAATACTGATATGGGCTGACAGGCAACGTCAGTTCATATCAAAACATATATTGCAGTATGAGACACATAAAAAGTGGGCTCAACACACACAGTATACAGTAGGTGTGATGTGAGGTGTGTTATGTGTTAGTTGACAGCGTGGGTGCAAAGACACATCTTGTTTTTTCCCTAAGTTTTCTAAAAGCTCTGGGAATGAATCCCACAAAGTTGAACAGCATTAAATTCAGTTTCTTCTTCTGATACCAGTTGTATAGTACTTAATTATTCATGTCCCTCACCTGAGCCCCCCCTGAAAGCTTCTCCAGCTCTGCCTTGCAGCGCTGCAGCTCCTCCTCCAGCTCTGCTCTTTCCCTCTGACTACTGTCATACAGCACCTGCAGCTCCTGCAGCTCCATCTTCAGACCGTCACACTGGAGAACAGAGAGGTCAAACAATCAGCCTTGAAAACCAAATGTATTGTATTTAATTGACTTTAATACCAAAATGAATGTCCATGTTTGTTTGATATTTCTAGTCATTTTCCATCGTACCTCTCTCTGAACTTGTGAGGCCTTCTCCTCGGCCTGTTTCAGCTGGTCTCTCAGGGAGAAGATCTCCCCAACGCCTCCGTTCCAGCTGGTTGGTGTCATTGGCTTCCCGTCAAATGAAATATTCTTCTGGATGGAGGCATCCACCAGGCGACAGTTCTCAGACTGGGCCATGGTCATGTAGCTCTCTGTCATGACCTCGTCCGAGCCGGTTTCTGTCTCTTTCCCCTCAGTACCCTCCTCTGCATCCTCCTCCTTCAGTGAGAGATAGACACTGGAGCTGTGAGGTGGACAAAAGGAAATACTTCAGTTTTAGTTGAAACATCTGAAAACTCAAAGACTTGATCAAAGGCCAGACGAGCTTGTTATGATGTGAATATCACACACATCAGTGTGTGAGTCTGTATTTTTTCCTTTGTGTTGTCACACAATCTAACCAATGGAGACACGTTTTTTACAATTTATCATTATTATTGTATATTATATTATCTAGCAATTAAGACTGACTGTCATCTCTGATTAGTCACATTATTTTTTGTGTTTGTTTTTTGTCTATAAAATGTCAGAATGTCACAGTTTGTGAATGGGTTGTTTTGTCTGACTAACAGTCCAAGACCAAGTTTTCATTTTTATAACTGAATCGATAGAACAATCTTAACACACTCCATTTAATAGCTTTTTCTGGTAATCACAGTTATGCCTGTCTCGCAACTCTGAAGCATCTTAAAAGCCACTTGTTCTCTTTGCCTTTTTCTTATTTCATGTTATTTTGAGGTTATACATTTATTTCTTTTGGTTTTATAGATTGTCCTCGCCGTCCCTTCTATCTCCCTTTTCCCTTTTCTTCTTCCTTTAAATGCTATAAATAAAGTTTTTGATGCGTCACAAGATCTTCGGCAGATGGAGTTTGCTCAGTTCTCCATCTGCTGAGGTAGATCATGTGACAAGTTTGAAAACAACAGAGCAGCTATTAAATAGATCTTGCAGGGAAACTCATTTCAAGGTCAAGAATGAATTTGCGAACAGTCAAAATTGCTGTTGATTAATTTTCTATCAATGTTCAAATCAATGAATCAACTGATGGTGTCAGCACTTACATGTTGTCCCTGGTATCATATTAAAAATTTGCTGCAATCATTTAACAGCTGGCCAGTATTTTCTAAATGAGATGTAACGTGACGTTCTGCGGTGAGGGTGTATTCCAGAGGGTATCCCCTCCAGCTGATCCAGTGAGCGCAGCTGATGAGTGATCAGCCATTGACCTCTCACCATGTCCTCTGTCTCTGCAGCAGCTGCAGCCTCTCAGAGAGTCGTCTGTTGTCCTCCTTCAGGGTCTGACACTCCTCCCTCAGCATACGGCACTCCTCCTTCAGCAGGTCCACGTCACCTGACGGAACAAGGAAGATCACACATGAAGATATTTAAAGAGGATGCAGCTCAGTTAATCTCATCTTTATTCTCACTGTTTGAGATATATATATATATAACCCTAAACCTAACCCTAACCACATGAGGAGCTTGATGCCACCCTCATATCTGTCTGTGATGAACCTTCAGCTCCCCTGTCTCTGTTAAACTATAACAAAAGTCAGCTACCACCACCTCTAAAGCTCATTCATTACAATATTATATCTTGCTTCTTAAATCTGTACAAAGGTGTCAGTTCACAGCTGGTGAGTATTTCTTGTCCAGGACCAGTTGGCAGGAAACCAGCACACACTCCAGGAAGTGTGTCTCCCAGAAATATTAAACTATTCCTTTAAAATAGATCTCTGCTGTGATATAGATTATATTTTTCTGTGATGTTTTCATTAAAGAGCACAACAATCACATAATATTCCTCTCCATCAGCTCAGCTGCAGAGCAATGACATCATGTGTTGGAAGTGTGTGTCCCACCCCATAATGACCTCATGTCCCCGGTATCTTAACTGCACGCGCACACACACACACACACACACACACACACACACACATTTAACAAGTGTTGGCCATTATTCCAAGTGATTTTGAGAAAACAAAAAACAAAATATAGAGTGTTGCAATAGAGTGACCGAAAGGCGCAACTATCTAGAAAAATATGTTTATACTGCAGCTATTCATGTAGCAGGCTAATATAGTAGTGGCTCCTTTACTGCTAGTGTTTTATTTTAGTTCTTTTTCCTAAAATCGCAGCTGCTTGTGATTTTCCATAACATAACAAAGTGACAATTGAAAGTCCTGAGGGGGCCTTAATGTGAAGGGGACTTTGTGGCATGGTGGGTTTGTTTGTCCATAAGGTGCCAGTGGTGCAGGGTATGGTGTGAAATCATGCCTAATGCCCTGCAGAGAGTGAGAGAGGAGGAGTGGGGGGGGCTCTCCTGACATCCACAGAGAAAGAGGCAGGGGGGTTATGTACTGGAAAATCACCAGAGGCTAACTTCTTTTCTGCAACATGGGGGAGAAATTTGAGAGACAAGTGTGTTTATATGCACACACAACTTGCAATTTTGATGGGGAGCCTTGCACTGTGTCTCTGTGCCACCATTAACCATACTGGGAGGTCCTCCGTTAAATAGGTATACACACACACGCTCCTCTTCCCTTGAAACACTGCATCGGGCTGATGGAAGTATGGAACAAGAGCAGCTTTGTTTTTGTAGCAGCAGCGACAGAAACATGGGCCAGTTCTTCAGTTGGACATATTCCACAGCACAAGAAGAGACAGTAGGTGTTTGTGCTTTTTACTGTGCCTTTCTCACTGATGGCTGTTTACACAAGGTGTGAAGATGAGGTGTAAAACCAAGACTTATTGTTTTTTAGCTTTGATATACTGTAAGTAAATATAGTTGAATGGGAGCTGCAGTCTACTGAAGCCACTTCCACCTTCTGTTTTTAATCCCTCTTTGACATCCAAGTACGCCGAATCTCCTAATCCCTCACCCTCTCTCCTCTCGGCCTCCCTGCGCTGACTCTTCATGCTGATCTCGGCCCTCAGTGTGGTGATCTCTAGCTCATACTCCTGAGTCTCCTCACTGAGGCGCTGCAGCTCAGCCCGCCGGCGGCACAGCTCCTCCTGCAGTGAGGCAATGTCATTCTCCCTCTCTGCCGCCGCCTCCTCTGCGGCCTGCTGGAGAAGGAGCACTTCCTCCTGAGCCGCACGCAGCTCCTCCTGGGCCTCATTGAGCTCACTCTCCTTCTCCTCCTCCAGACTGTCCATCTCCTCCTGCACAGAGCGCAGCTGGGCTGTGGGGGGAGGAGGAGGATGTTAAGTTTTCTTTATGAGGGATGAGTGGGTGACGTGTGTGTGTGTGTGTGTGTGTGTGTGTGTGTGTATGTGTGTGTGAGCTCTCACCTGAGGTTTTGCAACAGTGGGCCTGCATGTGTTTGTGTGTGTGGGTGGTGTGTTTCTGCATGTGTGTGTGTGTGTGTGTGTGTGTGTGTGTGTGTGTGTGTACATTCTCTATGTGTGGGTACTGTTTGAAAGAGGTGCTGATGTAACTGATGGTAACAGACTTGTTTGTTCAGGGTCAGATTCTGATTATTAGTATTTTCAGGAAAGGAAACGCTTCTCTATCTCTCACAGTAGCAACAGAGCAACTCATTTTTTGCTGTAATATAGTAAACTACAACATACACAATATTGTGTAATTTTTTCTTGTATGTATCTTAACATTCCTGCAATCATCACCATTATCCATTTTTCTTTTTCTCAGGAATTGTATTAAGACTGACATGTTTTATTAAACCCTTCCCCACTGAGCAGAAGTGCCATTAAAGCATTATAATTATGTGTGAGTTAAATTCTTGATTTGCTTATAGATGTCTACTTACATGTGATAAATAAAATTTTCATAAAAAAGATTGACCCCAAATCATTTACTCAAATGATGATGATAACATCCCAATATACTCAAATAAGCTCTTTTTGTCCGGTTGATTAACTATCAAACTGTTCTTCGTTGGCAGCTTAGAAATCAAATGTATTGGCAGACATAAAGATTTCTGATTATTCTTCCTCTTTCATCAGTTGTCAGTTATTGTTGGTTTCTTTTTCATCAAAGCATGAAAGTTCATTGCTGAGGGTTTTATTACTTTGTTACCTTGCAGATTCTGGATCTGGCGAGTGAAAGCTTCAGCCTGATGAGCACTGGCCAGACGCTCGTCCTCCAACAGACCTGGTGGTGAGGTGAGGAGAGGGGAGGAGAGGGGAGATGGGGGGCGCAGAGTGGGAAGAGAGATAAGAGGAAAATGTCAGTTCAGCAGGCCAATAGAAAGATGACAACTTGATAAGCTGTTCAACCTTGAGGCATGACCGAATGACACAAGCAGTTTTTGTGTCTGCACAATGTGAGCTGGACAATCAGCAATAGCATTAGATTTGTTAGTGTGTTCATTCATAAATATCCATTTTATTAGACAGTGATAATAACTTTTGAGGACAGGCAGGAAAAAAAAGATTATTTTAGCTGATATTTTCACAGCTTTTTCTTCTCTGCTATTTTGCATTTCTTTTTGGTTTCATTCAGTGTGTCATGCCAAGTAATTTCTGTTGCACTCTTCAGGCAGATGCAGTGATTTTTAACACGGCTTTAATTCAGCAAGCGCAGCAGATGGTTTGAAACAAAGGGGGGTCATTTGAGCTGCATATTCTTAAAGAGACTACTTGTAAGTTTTGCTATTGCTACATAACCAGAGTTAGCATTAACAGCTGGTCACCCATCTGCTACCACCGCCATTGCATTTACAGTATGAGAGGTTTTTCAGGGCAGATTGAACTTTACAGTGACTCTGTATTGGAAAGTGACAGGACTGCTGGTTAGCATGCTAACAGTAGAAGAAAAGAAGTGATATAAATAGCAATGAAACAAAAATGCTGCTTTCCACCACTGGAGAAAGCTCTTGGCAAATAAAGGAATGAAATTTGATGCCGAACTCATGTTGAATTGTATGAATCTCTGAATAAGTAACACCTGTTCGTGCTAACTTAGGCTAGGTAGGATGGGGTGGCAATACTAAAACTTACAAATAGCTCTTTTAAAGTCAGGTCCAGACAGAAGCAGCTCAACATCAGTTAGAGTACCATGACATTTCAGAGTCCCCTCCTCAAAAGTTCATTTAGTCCAATGCTAATAAAAAAAAATGTTTAATGACCAAATACCTTTACAGTTCCCTTCTGCCTCTGCTGTGCTTTTTGTTTAATGCTGATTAGCATTAATATTAGCATGCTAACACACAAAATTAAGATGATAAAGATTCCAAAATATTATATAGACTATGTTTAACATCAGCGTTTTAGCATTAGCTTACTTTTAGCATTTAACTTTTTAAAGCACTGCCGTGCCTAACTGGATTCTTTTTTCATTTAAATAGCTTTAACCCTAACCCTAACCCTAACAAAATTCAGTTAGGTCATATTGTTTTGGGGACAGAAATCTCAAATCAAAACTAAAAATCTGCATGGCTAGATATCCGGAGGTAAATGAGAAAATACTGTCCGTTTTATCAGCAAAGTCCTGCTTCAGTTTCTCTGATGTTTGGCTACACTGTCATTCTTTTCATCCTCTCATTTGTTGTCTTCTCTAGATTTTTCCAGCTCTTTCAGACCTTCTTGTTACATGCCTGGCGTCCCTTTATTTTTAGTGAGTCAAATGCAACTGGCAACTTGTGCTAATAATGATCTATAGTCATATAATTATCCTTAATCTTTACCTCCACTTCAGCTCACAAAATTCTCTGACCACGCACAATGTGGAGCCAGCCAACAGCTGCCAGCGCCCAGAACAGCTGACAGTTCCCAGCGGGGGTCGACCAATAGTAATTTCTTGTGGACTAGGACACCCAGTCTGGAAGCTTCCCTCAGCAGGCACACAGTTGTCTGAGGTATGCCTCCACTGCTGCCAAACAACTGAGCTCACCACGCCATGTTTTTCAGCAGGACACACAGATATATACACTCACTCACTCATATGCACATGCACACTGAGCTCACTGTAGCGCCATACCTAAGGCCTTACTCACTGCTAGTGTCCCTGAACATTAAGCTCATCATTTCTAAGATATGATGTGATGCTCCATTTAGCGGCCATGAGGAGCAGATTGTGTCAGTGACCACATATAAACATTTACGCTTCTACATGTTCAGCTAAATTGTGACGCACAGGAGACATCTTGGCTGGAAAGTGAAGTTGTCCAGGACAGTGACCAGGCTTTTCTTCAGTGACTGTGTGTATGTAGATATTGTGTGAAAATGTAAACACTAAGATCACTGAGATGCAAAGTGAGAATGTTTCTTGGATTGAATTGTAATAATAGACGAGGTTGAGACGTTGAGATTTCCAAAACAGGAATCCATCACCATCCATAACATTTCTACAGGGGACAAAGTGAATTAGTCTTATTCTCATATTTTTGTCCAATTTTGTTGTCCAATTTTATTGTGATATGGGAAACATGGGCACAAGAAAGATGTTAAACAGTTGTGGCAAACAACACGTCTCACAAAAGAGATCCATGAGGACTATTTCCATGCAGATCGTAAATGGTGGCAGTGTCACCTTTCACAAATTACTGTCACCTGATAATGACAATTACTTGTTCAAGCTGGGCGCTGGTGCTAAAACTAACATGGAATTAAATTTTCATGTGTGTAATGGGCCACTGCATAGCATTTTCACTTATTGGTCCTGGCTGTGGAACTGGTTTCTATTAATTTGCAGCAGGCACAAGTAGTTAGTTGCATAGTTTACATAGCTACAACAGCCATGGGGATTTCCAGTTTCAGTTTAATTTGGACTAGAAATGAACATTTAATATCATTTCTTTTGAACTGAGAAATGTAGCTGCTCCTGATCCTTGTTGCTGTTCTTCTTCTTGCTGAACTCTGTATCCCACAAATCTCTACAACAGAGGTGGTGAGTAAAACATTGTCATGACTTATGGTCACAATAAAATTTGCCAAGGTTGACACAATTCAGAGTATGTTCTGGGGTGATGGACGATGCATTGGGTCTGTTAGGATTAGATCTTGATTTGTGGTCACATGGCTGTTTGTAAATAATACATAAAAGATCGCTATGAAGGAAGGTTAATGATTTATGGCATTGAAAAAGTCTCTGAGTCTCAGAGATCTCACCTTGCAGCTCATGAAAGCTCTCCTGGTGTTTGTTGGATGTCTCCCTGGCGTCCTCTAGCTCCAGCAGCAGCTGCAGCACCTGGGCCCTCAGCTCCTCCAGCTCCTGTTCCTCGGTCAACGGCTCCTGCTCCTTCCTCTTCTTCTCTTCCCCTTCACCTTCCTCCTCCTTCAGCTTCTTCTCTTCCCCCTCCTCCTCCTGAGCTCCCTCCTGGTCCATCTCCTCCTTCTCATTGTTCTCCTCCAGGACACCTCTCTCCTTGGCTGTTATCACGTTGTCCATGGTTGGGCTGCTTTCTGCTTTCAGATCGCACGGGTCATCTAATGGAGGAATGACAGAGTATATTAGAAAGGGATGCCTAATACGGAAAGAGAGGGAGACAGGAAGGGAGATTTACAGGTGACAAACCCCTCTGTCATCAGTCATGCTGTAAACACGGCACAGATTGTGTTTTCCTTTGAATCAACAGCACCATCTTGTGATTAAGCTTGCACTGCATCCATTGCAACAGCGGCCTCTATTCAACTCATGCACCCTAATTTAACGCGCTACAAAATAACAGACAACCCCTTCAGGGGATTAGAGCTGAGGCTGTGATAGAAATGAAACAAGAAAATCATTCACTTGAGGAAACATAAATCAGAATATTTGCTGAAAACTGTCAAAGTGTGTCACAGGTTACATACCATTTAGATGTCAAGTGAAAGGATTAATATGTAACACATGTCGATGACAGCTGATTCAGAATTTTAATTCACATTCATCACGTTGTTCTACATTTCTCAGTCTGCACTGTGGATGTAAATGTTTTTGACCAGTAGGTGGAGTGAGTTAGCTGACACAATGCGGAGAGAGAAGACAGGGGGTGGGGGTGGGGGGGCCAGTATGTTGAAGCAATCACTATGACTCACCACCCAGCAATGCACCCCAAAGTCCATAATAACACAAGCTACTACTCATAGTAAGAGACATGACAGACAGACGTCTCTCGTGTTACACATGTCTCACATTTTTTTTACTTTTTTAGGGAAGGTTTTCCTCGTTCCCTCTAGACAGCCTGGCCTGGCTGAGGAGCTGTTGTTAATGTGGGCCTATAAAGCCTAATGGGACATTGTATATGATGTAGGGCAATGCAAACAAACTTGATTTGACATTACTACAGCTCTCTCTCGCTAGAGCTGGGAAGACAAATGCAGAACACAAAGGGAAGGCATCATGTGCAGCACAACAGAATGACACTAAATTCCCATTTAAAGTCCTTTCCCATTAGTCAGATGAGATTTGCAGTGAAAGGCCAGAGCTAAATGGAGATTATCTTTATAGCAATGGTTCGCACTCAGAAGTAGTTTTAAAGGTAAACCATCACTTGTGTCCCATTTTTAGTCTCATCCGATTAAACTCTGTGTGCGTCACACACACTGGCCTGCCGTGATTTATCTCACATTTCTCAATAACCTTAACATAAATTGATATGTAGCTTCGCACTTTGATGTTGAAGAGGTCACCAAGTGCCTCAAAATTGCTGCTTGTGCTGTGAAGGCAGCGTGAGAGGGGAGCGGTGTAGCCAGAGACAGAATAAAACATTAACTAAAGATCTGCCTAATTAAGAGTGATGCTCATCGGTGTAATCTTGGCTCAGGGGATGCCTTCATTTCTTGTGGTAATTATTTCTCTGGCTTATTGTTCCCCTCACTGGATGTGACTATTTCCATCACAACCTAGCACACGTGTCACATTTTCATCATATCTGTATGACATTAGCTGCAGCCTCGTTCTCTCCTCTCTCATAATAACATTAATTTAAACAATGCAGCCCCTGAGAGGCATCTGAGAGGTTTCATGAGCGCTGGGCTATTTTGTCATTAAACTTTGATGCTGCTGTAATGAGTTAGTCATAAAAGAAGAGAGCTGGGGCCGTGTGGCTGGGTAGAGAGCCGGAGCTGCTTGTACAGCCGCGGGCAGCTAAAGGCCATCAAGAGACAAAAGACTTCCCACTGAATATCACTCATATCCAGATCCTACAGGGATGTCGAGCTCAGGGTGTAATAACTTGGAAAGCTATGGCTCGAGTGAATTGTGCTGTGTTTTTGTGCTTTGGCTTTGTAGATGCAGTAATTAGACTGTCTTCCAATGGACAGAAACTACAGCGGATCACAGTGATGCAGTAGTATCTCATGTACAGTGTTCAGGTTATTTTGTTTCTTTCCTTCTACTACTGCTGTTGGGCACTGACAAATTCTTATGGTAATCCTTTAATGCTGGGCAGATGTAGTGGACATAATAACCCTTTCTTTGACAGCATGTTGACAACATAAGAAGTCACTAACATATTGTGTTACCTCTAAACTTATCATTGCACCCTAATCAACTCTATACAAACCCCTCACCGGACCTCACCTATCCTTTCAGTGTTACCATAAGCCTTGTTAATCATTTCACTTTCACTTATCACATAACCTTGTGAGAGAATGTCAAACACACGGTGCAGAAGAATTGGCTGCCATGACACCTGTGATCACTCCGCTGCATACTTGGCACAGTGCTGGTCTTTAGTCACGCTGGGATTGCATTAGGCATGGACGCTGCATGCATACAAGAGCAGGGACGGGCAGGAGAGTCATCTGAGGAGCAGTGTTACGGCTCCAGGGAGAGGATGGCTTTATCTAGCTACAGCACATTCCTTCATAATCACATTGCAGCAAAACACATTGAGTATGTCAGTGCAAACATTGTGCCTCTTTAGAAAAAAGAAAAAGACAACATCAGGCTGAGTGTTCTTTGTCAGCATCTCAGAGTAGCTGCCTGAGATCAAATTTAAACATTAATGTGACAACACAAGCCCTTTGTTTTGCTTCCGATTTGGTGTTCAGTGATGGAGTGAGGAGTGTAATCAAATTTGCTCTTTGCAAAATTGAGGATTTTAGCAAACAGATGCATTCTGGGAGAGCGATGGATGTCAAACACAAGAGCTGCTCTAACCTGGCACCACAGGGAAGCTGTTCTCCATAAAACAACCACTGTGATGCAGCAGTTTGAATAACAGTTTTGTATAATAGATGTGCAGCAATATACTGAGCAAAATATGTCTGCATAACGTTTCTCATTTTACCACCATTCCTCTTAGTGGTTTTCATACTGCTTTAGGGAATATGGTGCAATATGATTCAAAATGTGATACAAAGCAATTTTAAGAGAATTCCTCTATGTCAGAAAGTGTCTGCAAAATACTGCTGCTTAAATATCTAATTATGTTGTATTGAGAGAAACATCTGGAGTCAAATCAACTGTGAAAAGAGCTGGAGGCTGTCTACAGGTGTGCTGTGCTGATCCAAGTTTAAAATGGGATTGAGCCTACTGGTGGTAGCGTTAGTGTTTTGTGTGTGCAACCCAACATGCAGCATTGTTGTGTCACTCTCTGTATAAAGTGAATGAATGTGGCACTGGTAAAAACTGTGTGTGAACACCTGTCTATGCTCATGTGCTGTGGGTACCTGTGTGCCACACCTGGTGAGCCTATGTAAAGTGTATATACATATTATCATCAGGTCTCCCATTTTTAATCTGCATGTGTTCAGTATATACATGCATGCCATGGATTTCTGCAGCTGTGTAGGAGGCCATGCATAATGCACGCCACCCCCTCCTACCCCAGCTTTGAAGCCACACCAGCACTGATGTTGTAGCTTATGTAGCATGCACTGGCACACTTCCTTGCCAACACATAACATGGAGCAGGGAGAAGTTGTAAAAAGAAGAGAGAGAGAGAGAGAAGAAAAAAAGCAACAGAGGGGAAGACAAGAAGGTGAATAATGGAGGAGAAGGAGTCATAATAAGGCCTGAGGGCAGTGGAGTTGCTCCCTTCCTCATGAAACAAGCCGTGACACCAGCAGGACTCAGAGGAAGACATAGTTAATCTCCAGGGTGACCTCTGAACACCAATAATGCAGGGCTTCAACATATGGAAAGTCACCCAGGTGATAAAGCCATATTTTTGTCCACCGGTTTTACTATAGAGACCTCTCTGTCCACAGCTTGTTTTACCCCACAGAGAAGCCCAAGTGATGTTATCAGGTGCCCCGGCATGAAGCCCACATGGTGAGGTCACCAATGCCTAAGATTTGCTGACTTCAAACTGCGTGAGACCCAACAGCTTGAGATGAGGAGGGAACTGCAGGGGTGAAGGCCTCATGGGGTTAATGTGAGTTTATCTCTTGCTCTCTCTTTGTACTCTAAGCTCAAAAACTCCAGGGAGGAGAAGAACAACAGCGGCAGAGGAGAACAAGAAAAGAAACAGGAACCATAAGCACCCAAGAGTTGGGTTGACTTAATGAGCTGCTCTGTTATTTAAATGGAAAATCCATGTTTGCACGTTCAAAGGGAAACAAGAAAAAGTGGGTCAACAGAGTAGAAAAGCATCATAGCATGTGCCATAATTTGGCCTCATTAGATGAGCATGCACAAAAACTGTGCCAGTGTTTACACACTATAGTGACTGAATCGGGGAATGTGTTTAGAGGAATGTGTGTGTGTGTGTGTGTGTGTGTGTTGTGTTAATGTGTGCATGTTTGTTTAGCTACTCCATTAAGGGGTAATGAATAGCGACAGAAAGCAAGGCATGAAAACAAGTGATGCTGTAATAATCCATTTGATCACAAATCAGTGCTTCCCACCTGAAAACAATCTCCCTTGAAGGTTTTACATCACTTGATTCACAGAGGAAAGAGGGGATACCACAGCTCACCATGTAGCTGCCAAATCCAAAAAGGATAAAGACCCAGAGGGAGAGAGAAGGGACACTAATTATAGGTTGACAATGCTGAGAATTTCTGCAAGGGAGAAGAAAAGTTAAGAGAAATCCATAGAATAAGCTGCAAGAAGAATTGGATGAAATAAATCCACAAACCTTCTCTATTCACCTGAAAGTTTTAAGAATTTTTCCATTATGCAACCAAGAAAGAATAACAGAACATTTTGTCAGGGACCTGCAGAGTGCTTTTGAAAGCCTTTTTTTAAATGACGCACTAAAGTCTGGTTGGGAAAAACATGTCACATTGGGGCTGAGAGAGAAAGATTCAGGACCCCTGAGGGTAGAAAAACATGTAAGATGTGTTCTCACTCAGCCCCATGACTGTTCACACTGATGTTAAAATCCCACATTGTTGTCTCAGAGGTCTCTGCAGCTCCCAGATCTCCAAAGTTTCCCTGAGACAGCAATTTTGCTGTTTATTATTTCCAGAGAGGTGAGAGAAGTCCTGCTTGTTCCCCTTGGGGAGTATCACTGCTGATGTGAATTTCACAGTGTGAGGGGCAAAACACCAGAGAGGAGTGGAGGAAAGGATGGAGAGGACAGGAGAGAAAAGCTGTGTGGGCTGAGGCGCTGGTACAGGTGCAAAGGTTTGTGTGTCTATGCATGCACATGTGTGTGTGTGTGTGTGTGTGTGTGTGTGTGTGTGTGTGTGTGTGTGTTGGTGGGTGCGTGGGCGCTGAAGAGAGCAGAGGATTGTAACTAAAAGAGGGGGAAGAGATAAGAGATAATGAGTGCAAAAGCAGAGAGAAGGATGGAAAGAGATGGTTGACGACTTGTGCAAGTGGGAGGAACAATATGGTGGCTGATAGTTTTAAGATACATAGACAGCGTTGCAAATATTAACTAATCCTCTGATGGTGTTGTATTGATCAGTAGGGGAAAGCATTTGTGTGAGTGCATCTGTATTCTCAGGTCGTAGATTTTCTTCTCATGCAGTGTGGAATTCATCTCCAGCAGGACGGCAACAGCACTGGGATTAAAAGCCTAGAAAATAGTTCAGAACAAAGTAACCTTTTTTTTCTATGAACCCAGATTGGTGTGTAGTTGAAATTGCCCCCAAACAGGACAGAATGAATGCACTTTAATCCATTTAGATCCCTGAGCGTTTGAAATTTAAAAATATACAAGTTAATACTAGCTGCCACTCAATCGACTTTTCCTTGGCTGTGTCTATCCTTATTACAGTCAATCAGTCAGGATTCATGCTACATTAAGCCAGACACTTGCCATCACTAGCCGCTGACTTTTCGGCTTTAAAAGCATGCCTCAGGCTGTGATGAGAGAAAAGAGGTCCCCAGAGTTAAGATAACAGGAACAAGCTTGTTAGGGAAGAAGAATTTCTCATGAGACGGCATCCATGTTATGAAGGTCAATACACAGGCTTCAGCATAATAAATGTTATAAAGGAAATGACTCACCGACAACTAATTTCACAGAGTGAGGGAGGCTTTAAGAAATAATCCAACAAACTACTGTTACTGAAAAGTTCAGTTTTATGACACTACCACACAGGAAAATCAAACCAGATTCTGGCACCGTGGCTGCTGGTCAGAAGGCCGTTGACCTGTGTTTCACTCTGAGCCCCTCCACACCAATAAACATCCTCCAGCAGTGTCCCACACAGAGTTTTGCTCTGTCCACGCGCCCATCTACAACATGCCAAAAACACACACACTTCTTCCTTGTTGGGAAGCATCAGACACAAAAAAACATTCCACACATTCTTTTCTAAACTCTTGCTCCCAGATACACAGCACTGATCTTGTGTGTGGCAAAAATAAAATGAAGATGCATTGTGCCAGATGCCCAACAGCAGCATTCAGTGGTATGAAGTTACCAAGCAAGCTCAGCTACAGCGACTCAACACAAGCACTGCATACAAAGCCTTCCACAGGAATTGAGCTGAAAATAATTTGAGCACAAAAAGTATAAAAATACTCCAAGCTGAACTAAAATAACATCCAACACTGCAAAACTGCAGGTTGCATCAATTCTCAAATCAGCCTCAGAATAACATATGCAGCACATTCAACACAGCGTGGACTAATGACTACATTATTCCCTGCCTCTGGCTGCCAGCCATTCTTTACCTGGCAGCGTGTAGCCTCCATCAAATGTCCACAGATGCCATAGCTGAGTGTAATGCCCACTCTTCAGTCAGTCTGGCAGCTTGACTACAGCTCCTAATAAAGACGGGCTTTCACAATAATCTCCCCACCTCCAACCACCTGACCTCCTCTCTTCAGCTCCTCCGCCTCCTCAGTTCAACACCCCATCCCTCACTTTAGGAGTAAACACTTTTTCTTAGCAGAGATAAACATCGACCCTCTACCTTTCCGGCTGATCACATCTGATCTGTAGTGCAGGGCTAAAAATAGCCACACAGCATCCAACTGCACAGCATAGCAGATAAAGACACACTGACAAAACAGCTGCACAGACCTGTAGAGTCCAAAGCCTCCTCGATGAGTGGAGGTAAACGCAGTCCATCCATAGCCCCCTGTAGCTGCAGCAAAGAGGGAGAGACGGAGAAAGAGAGTGGGCGAGAGAGGGTCAGAGGCTCCACACGCCCACTTCAGCTGCAGGGAGAGAGAGAGAGAGAGAGAGAGAGAGAGAGTAACACGTAAAGTAGCACAGCGTCAAGTACTCACACACACAAACAGGCCGGACCTCTGGAGAATTTGGGAGGGTCCGGAGAGCTGAAGGCTGAGCTCCGGAGCGTGGGAGAGATGCCGAGAGGGAAGAGGGGAGGAGCAGAGTGGAGGGAAAGATGCTGTTTTCCAGACGGAGAGCTCTGTTTCCCTGCACGAACCTCCCTCTCTCCCTCTCTCTCTCTCTCTCTCTCTCTCTCACACACACACACACACACGCTCTCTATCTCCCGCATTGGTTTACACACTGTTTACCATTTGTGCTCTCTTTTTTCAAATCTAAATTCATATAGAAATACTACGTTTTGTGAAATGATTGATCAAGCAACATTCAAGAGCTCAATCCACTAGTATGGAGGACTCGGCCAAATAGTACATCTATAGTAAATTTCAATGCATCTAGCTGCCAAAGTGCTAAATCTAAATATGATTTATCCCCTGCCAACCAACAAATAATAAATGTCATGATGAGTGCAAAGAGATAAAATATGACAACAAGCAGATCTCAAAAAGATCCCAGGTCCAAAACATATTCAAACCAACTACATTTTTGCAGCACTGACCACTTATCTGTCTCTTTCCTGAACACACACATATACACACACATATAAACACTTGTCCCCGCTAGGCCACATGATTTTACCTATAATGAGATCCACACAGGTTGTTGCAGTGGAAGCTGACAGCAAACACTGCAGATTAGGAGACCATTTCCCCTCCATTGTTCATTTCCTCCCCTCCCCTCTCTCACTATTTCTCTCTGTGTTTACTGCTAATGAACAGTGGCTCTTATGCTATAAAGAGCACACACACACACTCACACTCCCTCTATAACCTTCACCCTTCACACACATATATCATTCTCTCTATATCTCACCCCTCTCTCTCTCTCAGCCACTATCACATCTGGCAACTTCTGTGCAGTACGTCAGAAGCCAGAAATGTGAGGTGTGCCGTCAACAGTCAGAAACTAACAGAGAGAGGAAAGGAGGGCCAGGCTTAGCTGTTCGTTGGCCCTGTAGGAGGATATTCCTATCACAGCACTGTCAGAGAGCAGGAAGTGCTTTGCAAACACATACACAACATAGTCAAATATGTTCACATATGGAACCTGGTGACATCTGAAAGAGGAAATGTTTTTTTTTTTTTTTTTTAAAAAGCAGAAGTTTGTGTAACAGAAATAGAACAAAGCAGAAAGTCTGTGCCTGAGCTTCAGCATGTGCCTGTCTGTACCTGAGATAAACAGAGGGATTTCTCAGGGAATAAGTAACAAGGGATAAAAAATGGTTTAAGATTGAAAAGATTGATGTCTGCTCATAACCACTTCCCACACTTCCATGTGGCTTGTGGAGCTTTCCTCAAGCAGCTGTAATCCCCAAGACAAGGAGAGTGAACATGGAAGCATCTTTCAGTTTGAAGTCATCCCACAGTCTCCTCACCACACACAATAACGCCCCCCCCACCACACACACACACACACACACACACACACACACACACACACACACACACACACACAGGAAGGAAGAGCTGTGGAGTGAGTTCGCTGACGCGTGATAATGAGCTGACAATGTCTGGCTTCAGTCCAGTCGTGTCACTCTAGTGTGGCAGGAGCTTGGCAGAGAACAGACACAGCGGGAATGCAGTCTAACACTTGGTCAAATGCTAAAATAATTCTTAGTATTTGTTTGTTTAAAACTCCTTGCTGAACCAGATGGGTGGGATGTAACTGCCTCGGGACAGCTCACAAAGACCCAGCCTCAAAACTGTCTGCCAAAATACACTAAGCTGATTGTTAAATGCTGCGCTGCACTGCAACAATCTACACTCATATAGTTTAACCTAAAAATTAACACTAAAATCAAACTACAAAATGTCATCGAGTGTCATTTGACCAAGATCTGGTTGCCCTGTGTTGGGAGCATGTCAGAGATGAGCTGTTTGTTCTGTAACAGAGAGAAATCCCACAGAGTGTGAGGTCATATGAAGGGAATCTGTCCACTCTCCTCATACTTCTGTCTTTGTTTTGTCCAGATTCAACAAGTCATACAAATGGCGCCCACAGCTACAGTATAGACCTCAGGAATGTTAGCCATCAATTAGCATGGACTTAGTCAGACACAAACACACAAAGGGCCAGTTTCTTAAAGTATTTGCAGTGTGTATCCATGATTTTACATTAAAACATAACAGCTGTCTCCAGGAATCTTTTAAGAGGTAATGGGTTGACTGGGAGTGTTTAAAATTATTAACATCAAGCTGGAATGAGTTGCAGATGAAAAATAGTCCTTTGTTTATGTCTGACAAATTTACATCACACTTGCTTGAACTGATTTTTAGTAACTTAGTAGAAGTGGAAACAAACTGTATACACAATATATTATCACACTGGACATGTTAGCAAAAGTAGCTTACTGTTACTTACAAATCAAGATGATACAGAGCATATTTATTATATTCAGTGAATGATACAGAGCAACATTGTCATGTATTTAAAGTCATGTTTGCATCTACCTGGCAAATTCAAGTCTTATATTTAGTCTCCTTTTAGCTTTGTTTTGGTCTTCACCAAATATTGAATGAAATACCTCTCTTTAGCAACTAAATGTTCTGCTGTCTCCTTAATTGCATCTGTCTGCTGTTTGGAGCTTTCCTCCTGAAAAAAACTGCCTGTTGTGGCTGGAAAGAGGTTAATGAGAGCAGTGAGACAAAACAGGAAATTTGCAGGCTAGAAAACAACAAATAATAAAATGCTCTATAGGCTCATTGTAGACGGGCGCAGAGTCAAAATGAATTATGAAGAAGTTGATTTTTCAGGTGTTGTCGCAGCCAGTACAGAAAACCTAATTTTTGTTCCAGGGCCACATAGTGTGTTAAAAACATCTCTATGTAAGTGCATATGAAAATCATAATTTAACAACAACAGATGAGATGAATCATCACAAAAGGACTATAAATGGTATCTACTCAAACACACTCATAGGCATCTCATATGCCATGCAGTTTTTAAATATACAGTAACATCAATATTATGTTTGCACTGATTCAAATTCAACATTCAAGCAAAACATCTTAGAAATCAGATCTAATGATTAAAATGGTGAACTTCTCTTCCATTGGCTCCGGTCAAATACCCCAAACCCCACTACAACTGTTCAGCTGACATCATTTTCCTGTGGATACACCAGAGGGATCGACAGGCTGCATAATTACTCTCCAGTGACAGTGTATCATTGTCACTGTCAGCTGGCCATGTAATGGAACCTCAGAGCTATAAAAGACAATGATTCACCCCACAATCCACTTTACACCACTGGGCTGCCAGCCTTTAACTCCGAGCGTCACTGTGGCGCTCCATGGTTGCTTAGCAACTCAAGGAAATTGGAGGTGCCTTTGAATTAGGGCATTTTAAGAGGTAATTTATACGAAGACCTTGATGATAAATGTCTCCATAAATCTGAAATTTTCTACGTCCTATTTCTACCTCTTCGTCACTGAAAGTGCTAATTCTGGACCCAGACACTGCAGCGTCACAGAGCCGCAGATCCTGTGCCAGCTGAAGTATGAGACTGTGGCTCTTTGCAAGATGCTGGGTACATTTTTATGTTATAGTGTGAAAGCAGAGGAAAGGAACATGGCCTGTTTCCATGACACCATAAACAGGAAATGGGAAGGGCCCAGTGCTGCCACAGGAGTCTAAATCAATGTGGAAGTTGCCAGAGGTCAGAACTTTCCCATAATGTGAGTTCATGTACTCAGAGTGACGGACACACACAAAACCATGCTCGCACACACTCATCTTTAGACATTCTCAAAACTAAAATTCACAAGATTAAACTCTGAAATGCTTAAAGCGAATTCTATCCACACACTTCCCACTCTCTCCTTCATGTGAGTGAAAAAAAAGTGTCCCTCTCACTCCCCCTCAGTAGAGGAGTGCAGGAGTGACGCGGTGGCGGTTCTTTTGGTGGCCTCCTCCATGCAGGTCCCATCCCCTACGGTCACCATGCCAACTTGTGTGAGGAGGAGGCTTAGCTGCGGGCCCAAAGGGACTTGATGAGGTCCTGGGATAATTAGCAGCTCATTATGGAGCCCAGTGAATAGGCCAACAAGCTCCAGGAGAGTGCAATGGAAAACACGCAGGATCGGAGCTCACATCAAAGGAAAGCGCTCACTTTATAGATCACATAATACAGAGGAGAGAGAGATTGGGAAAGAAAATATTGCTCTCCATTTACACCTACGAATATAGCTCATAATCCCCATTTTTAAGCCTCTGTGTGTGTGTGTGTGTGTGTGTGTGTACATGTGTGGGTGGCTGTGTGCATGTGTGTGTTAGTCAGGCTCTCTGCATCACACCAATCTGAGTATTTTTTTTCTCCCCTTGAGGCCTTAGTTGCTCCACAAATGCATGAAACCCAGGCAGTCCGCCTACACGTATGCACAAACAGACATACGTGCACACAACTCACACAATCATTCCACTCTTTAACCTCAACCTCCACAAAATATGGTACATACATACACTGTGTAAGAGCCAAAGATCCCCAGTTAAGCTATCTGTCTATCATCCCCATTCCTGCTCACGTATCTCACCGTGCTGGCAGTGCCTCTGTTTGGCATGCAGGCAGACACTAGTCACACAGTCTAAACCATGCACATCACTGCGCCAGGTGACCCATATTGCAGTGCGGCTGAGTTTAACCATGCATGAGCTTCATTATGTGTGTATTAGTGTGTCCCTGCATCTGCACCTACTGCTCCCTGACATTGATGCAGGCACTAAAGTTAAGTTTTATGGTAGAATATTAATGATATGTTATGTGTTATTTTAAATTGATAGTTCATATCTATTTTAGCTATATGATGGATCATTACTTATTACTGTGGTTGTTTGATTTGGTTGGATGTGTGCTAATTTATTAAAGTGAAAATTGAATCCATCTCTCTCTGATCATCAGCATCATGGGAACCACATTAGTCACTGTAACAGACATGTATCAGTCCATGGTGTGACCTAGATTTGGTGTTTAAGGAAATTCACAGAACTATGCTGCAGAGAGAGTCGTGCACTTGAGAGATGGTAGAAATGAGAAGAAAAGCTGTAGTTTCAATCTTCATTTATTACGACAGCAGAAGGCGCTACTCTTCCACATTGTGATGTTACTGCAACAGGACAGGGTTGTCTCTGTTTCCTGTGATGTTGTGGTGTGAATATTTGTGTGAAGAGGTGGCATACAATTTGACGGGATGGAATTTAATATTTCATATATAAAACATGCATAAAATCTATTTGGTGCCATGCAGCTTTCCAAATTCAAATCTCAGTCATGTCAACAATGCAGCACTTACACCCCCTAGTGGTGGTGAAGGAGAGAGAATTTAGTACTGTGGAAACTACACAAACACTACATGGACAAAACTTTCGGACCACCTACACATTACACCTACTTTTGGTGTAATGGTATGGATTGTTTTTCTGGGGTGGCCTGGGCCCCTTATTTCCAATGAAGGGAAATCTTAATGCTTCAGCTCACCAAGACATTTTGGACAATTCAAAGCTTCCAGCTTTGTGGGAACAGTTTTAGAGAAGGTCCTTTTCTGTTCCAGTGTGTCCCAGTGCACAGAGCCAAGTTCATAAAGGCCTGGTTGGGTGAGTTTGGTGTGGAAGAACTTGACTGCCCCACACAGAGCCCTGACCTCAATCCCATCAAACACCTTTTTGATTAACTAAAACAGAGATTGCGAGCCAGGCCCTCTCATCCAACATCAGTGACCTAACCTCACAAATGCTTTTCTGGATCAATCAAATCAAAGTTTTTTTGTTTTTTTTTTTCCTCCGGTGCTGTTACTTTCACTAAGTTTCACTCAGCTAACAAACTCCAATATGACCTCTCAATACGACAAATACTAAACACTCAACACCAATTACAAAAATCAGTGCCACTTTGATTAAAAAGGTTTGTTTAATTTAACAGAAATTGTCAGACAAAGGCACGTAAATGCATGAAAATACAACTGATTGATCACTTAGTGCACTGGAGATGAAAAGAGCATGTAAACCAGATCTGTAGTTCCACAGGTAAACCTTCCTCAAATATGTCAAAATAGGAACAAAAATATACATGATACAGTCAGTAGAACAACAGAGATGACAACAAACATCAAGACAAACATGTTATAATGGCAGACAAACATTAAAAAATGGTCCGTAGCTTCATGCGAGATCCTCCCAGGCAATGTTTGTCAGACAAACATGAAATAACACACTAGTCAGTCCATAAAATAGGCTCATAGTTCATCACTTAGAGCATGTGATGTGCTCTGCTGTCATCATTGAGTACTGAAGGCTGTTTGTTGCAAAAAAAAAAAAAGGGGGGGGGGGGGGGGGGGTTGCATTTTTCCTCAAGAAAAGGCCTTGTATCACAGTATAACCCATTTCCTCTCAATCACATTATTAGTAGAAAACAAACATCAAACCGGGCAAAACCCATAAGACACGTAAATACAGAGAGCCAAGTGTCTGACTCTGTTTTTGTGTTATTTGGGTGTGTGCGCATGTGTAGCTGCACTGGTGAGCTGGCATGTGTTGATGTTACCAGACTACCAGCACAGTAATGCAGTTGGATTGATTTTTGGCCCTTGAGAGAGGAGACAGCTGGTCTTATCAGAGGCCAGCAGTGGCTTCAGTGGTTATGGATCTCTAATGCCAGCATTAATGACACTTCCTCACTCCATCACCCAATCCACCACCATCTCCCTGTCACGCTGACCTCATACGTTCGCTCCTAAAAGAATAAATTTAAAAATCAAATATATTGCACGTAAAACATAATAATTAACAGAGCAAAGAGCCACTTTAAGAGATGACTGACCACACAGGGCGGACAAGGCAAAAAGAAACAAAGAAACTACACATAAAAAAAAGTATGTCTATTTCCTCTGTGCTTTCGTCTGTAGGTTCCTCATTAAAAACAATAGTTTAAAATTTGAAGATATACTTTATTTTTCAAGTAAGATTAGAAAATTCATACCACTCTCGTGTAGTATAGTAAATAGTATACTAAATTTGAAGCTAACACCAGAAGCCAAAGTCATAAGGTTTGTTGTTGAGGTTTGCGGGTTGTAGCTTTATTTATTTACAACACAAGTATGAAAGTGGTGGAAATCTTCTCATCTAACTCTTGGCATGAAAGCAAATAAGCTAATTTCCCCAAAAATTCCTTCTCAGCATTTCATAGCTGTGGCCAACAAGATACCAAGCTCGAGGTTGTCTTTGTGCCTACATGTGCATGCTTGCAATAGTTTGAAAGGTATTGAAGTTGAGCTGAAGCAACATGAGAAAGAATCATCATTTGCCTCAATTTTACTTCATCTATGGATCATTTACCAGGAAAGTGGTAAAGAGTCCCACGTTGCTGCATCATATTGAAAATGCACTTCTCTTCACCATTCTTGCACCGTGAATGGACTTTTTGTGTCTTGTGATTATTTCTTAGCAATCTCTGCAGAAGTAGCAAAATTTACTGTTATATAAATATTATTTTAAAGGTTAAATGAAATTATTAGCTACACACATTCAAGTTTTAGACAAGAAAATGACCAGAATTTCATTTCAGTCTGACATTTAAAAAACAGTGACTTCTATAAATGCATGGCGATCATGTCTTCTGACGATTGTACAACCAATCCTCTTCGACAGTCCTATCCTGACAACTGACAGTGTCCACGTTATTGTTGTTTTCAATAAGTTCTTCTCACTATCAGCCAAGCACCAGCAACCTGTCTACATTATACTGTAAACGGTCCCAGTTCTTCCAGAATATGGTCAAAAAGCAAATCCCCAGGAAAGTAGCCACCACGTGGTATCGGCTCCTCATCAGTGGAGCAGCAAACTTGGCAGCGGTGGAAACACAAACCAGGATGACGGTGATGATGGCCAGCATGATGTTGATGCTCTTCCCAAGCAAAACGCGGGCATCATGGCTCTCAAGCTGGACCGTCTGCTGCTGTTGCTGCTGCTGGAGCTCCAGCTTGGACACTCGCGTCTGACACGACTCAAGGGCTTCCTGAAAAAGACAAGAAACAGACTTGGTGGGCCTGACTGTTTCCCAAATGGCTAAAGAGTATTTTACTGACCTTTTAATACTCAATTATCCAAATTCCCTCACAAGATTAATTATTAATCATGCACCAGCCCAATGGCATGAAAAAAGAGAAATAAATACATACATACAAAAATACATCCACTTTTGTATGGTCATTGTCTCATCAGTTCGTACATTATTGTCTGACATTTGGTATCAACAAATGTCAGACGGGTTTCACCAGTGTATTGAAATTTTATGGACGGACTAGATTATTAATAGATCCATGACAATATACCTGTATGTCTCTGGCCCTTTCATGTGCCTGGTAGGCCACCCTCTCCTCAATGCTGGCCAGTTCTTGCTTCAAATTTGCCATCTCATGCTGGTGCAGCTCCGTCAGGTCATTCAGCTGGTCTTCCAAGCGCTCATACCTTGCAATGAAAGTAGCAGATGCAGAAATATTAAGCAGAAATTATTATTTATGGGCAGATCTTTACGTGTGATTTTTACACACTTGATTTTACATGAAATTATGGCATTGTGCCTCATTAGGTTCTATTATGTAAGGACCATGAATTATAAGGACTATAAACATACCTGTATCTCTCTTCCTGTAGTGTTTGGCTGATGATACCATACTCTCTCTTGAATTGAGCTTTTAGCCCCTCCAAATCCTCCTCCAACTGGCTCTGGGCATCTTTGATCTCTCTCGCCTCCTCCAGGCTCTGAGACAATCTGCTCTGGCTATCTCCCCCTGCTGGCTGCCCCAGGCTGTGGCCCTGACCCTGGCCCTGCCCTGCTGACACCATTCCCCCTGCTGGGTTCCCATTACTGTCTGCTGAAATGGAGGCACTCCCCGAGGAGCACTCGTCATCACTGGGATACTTGGGCTTGCCCACCATAGAGGTGCTGCTGCTCAGCCCCTTTCCTGTGCTGTCAGTGGGCAACGGAGAGGAAGCATCCAGCGTGGTCTTGAGGTGTGCAATGTTGTCAGCGCTGCCAAACTTGTTCCTGATGAGGTTGGCAAACTCTCTGGGCTTGCTGAAGAAGAACGGAGGGGAGAGGGACACACCTGGTCCAATGGTCTTGATCTTGTCCATGGTCGGGTGTCGGCCACTTCCAGTCATGTCCCTCAGCAGCTCTCTGGGTGACTCCCTGGGTATAGTGCTGTGTTTGACAGTGGGCGTGTGAGGGGATGGGCTGTGGTGGATTTCACTGTCTTTCATCTTTCGATGGTACTGCTCCAGCTTCTTTTGCATCTGAGCGATGTTCTGAGCTGATTTCTGGTTCTTCTTCTCAAACACCTGCTTGATGCGGCCCACTTGCTGCTTGTCCGCACTGTTCACCAGCTTAAGATACTCTGCTACATTTTCATCTCGAGCCGTCTGCTCAATCTTCAGCTGCTCTGTGACTTTCAGTATCTTCTGCTGGAGGTTGTCCAAGCAAGAACGACTACGCTGGACCTCGTGACCGAGAGCAGGGCCAGGAATTCCATCACTGAGGTCCAGATCTAGATTGTTCTCCGAAGATCCCCGCCGCATTGACCCGGCAATGCCCAAAAAACTGCCCTCAGTACTCCGATCCTACAAGGAGGAGAAACAAAGAAGACAATTTTATGAAGCACTTACACCATGGAAATGTGTCAAAACAGTAAAAGGTCATCCAGGAAAGTAAATAAATTACCTATACGTCAATTCCTTGCATCAAAAATGTGAGCACAACAGGTAGTGTGATTATTTTCTTATTTTCTAGTTTTCAGGATTACGGCAGATTATGGTGCTGTATTTTTACACATGCAGTGTATGATTGGGCAAAGTTGAACTATGTAGTACCAGGGTGTTTACAACAAACTATTTAACAGACAATTTCAGATGAATGGTTTGGATAATTGGGTTGATTGGTTGAACTGTGACTATAATGGTGTCGCTGCTCCCTTGTGTCTCTACCAGAGCAGCTGGTGAGTGAAATGTCAGGAATGATAATGGAAACAGTACACATTAGACCAAGGTTGTAAAGCAATGTCAATTTTCCTTTCATACGTGTTTGAATTTCTGCATATACAATATTCGCACGTAGTTGTTGTTCTGCACTATTCTCCAACTGACACTGCCGCTGTGAGACCATCTGGGTGTGTATGTAATGCTCTTATTTGGCACATCTGCTATGTTTTAGTAGCCAGAATTTAATCCTGTCTGTTTATAGTATAGCCCACAGATAACACAGATGACAAACTTCACATAACAGCTATTAATGTGTGTGAAAGAAGCAGAGCATGCACATCTAATGTAGGTCAGTGATAATGTCAAACAAAGCCACAAGGCTCAGGAAATCCCTTTTCCAGACAATGTCTCCCACTTTTACAGTAAACTACCATTTTCCTGATAGCAGATCAACATTTAACTCAGTTTGATGCGTCAATAGTTCACTGATGAGCACAGAACTCTTTTTCTGTAGATTTGAAGAAGTGAAAGAGAATAAAAATGGCTCAAGTAAGCAAGTTTCACTTTGGCAGGACACATTCTTTAAGGGGAAACTGAGGAAAGCTGCTAAACAAGAATTGAATTTGAATTTCCGAGGAGCATTTTTAGAGCAGAAGTGTCACCTCAAGTGGAACAGCACTATAGTGTAACAGTGGCCTGAGAAGCTTCTAAATCTTGCAAGTTGGTCATAGCACAATGCCAGAGTAATGATAGCAGATGTAAGCTGATAATGCCTAATACAGAGAACTAAACAACAAGCACTATGGGCTGTACAAAGCTGAGATAATCCTTCACAAATGCAACACTGCTAGTCTCAAGCAAATAAACAGATCACAGCTAACTCAAGAAGACTTAGAGCTCAATCCTGCTTAGCATTTCCACATCACCACAAATTAGTTAAATATTGCCAGCCCATACAATTGACTAATGCACTGAGTTCACCACACACTGACGCTGCTTGACACATGACTGTCAGGTGGAACTCAGAAGACGGTTTACCACTAATAGGTATATTATGTGGTGCACACACTGTATAACAAACAGCTGATACTCACAGTAAAACACCTTCAGCATTCAGTTGAGTTTAACTTATCTAGTTACACATGTATGTCATGCTGGCACTATGACCTCACACTCCTTCAACTAGTCAGACTTGTTTGTGAGGTTGATACAGGGAGCAGCAGGAATTTGGTGCCTCATCTCTGCTTATTACCATAATGTGGTTTCACCATGATGTGCCAAAGTGAAACTGCTTTGTGTTTCTGTTTTTAACCATGCTAGTATCATGGCTCGAAGAAAGGTAATGTCAATCTGTCGGCATCCAATGTTGGTCAGGACTTAAATATCTCAACAATTGCAGCATGAATTCAGAAGATAAAGCTTTACCCTGACTTTTCCTGTAGAGCCACCATGAGACTGACATTTTTGGCTTTGGTTGATTTTGGAGTGAAATGTCTAAACATTTAGCATCCATGGTGCTAATAAATAAATCTTAATGATGACCCCCCACCAGAAATTACACCATCATTGGGTTGAAATTTCAATTAAGTTCATACATAGATTTGTGACCAAATGCATTACCCGAAAAACTAATTACATGATTTGTGCTAATTTGTGAATGTCAACATCCTAACGTGCTAAACTAAAATAGTAAACATGGTTGTCATTATGTCAGCTAAACATCAGCATGTTTACATTGTCATTATGATCATGTTGCCAAGCTAGCATTACATTTTGTTCAAAGCAGTGCTGAGTAATTATACTGTACATACATAATACATATATTTATTTATGTGTAGTGTATGAGCAGAGAATGCCATGCTTATTTCCACAAGCATGCATGGGCTATTTCAGCCTCTGTCCTCATCCCATTCTCTCCCCCTCTCTGGCGTCTGTCCTTCTTGAACACAGGACTCTTTCTCTGCAGAGAAAAAAGCAGACTTTGTCATGTCCTACCTCTGCTCTGTCCAGGATTCTGATGAGCGAGCTACTGCATATGGATTCACTGGCCTGACGTAGCCTATAGCCTGAGGAGCCTTGCACCCAATTGCAACCCCTCTCCTCGAGTTCATGCATTATCTCTTGTCAAAACAATCAGGTTCACTCATAAGCTGCTGTTTTGTCAAACCCGTTTCTCAACAATAGAAAGAGGAGACTAATATCCTCCTCCTTTAAGAGGAAGTGTAGTGCAGGCTGGTGTGTAGGTTGCTCATATTACCCTGTCTTTTTAGTTTTCAAACAAGAAACACAAAGAACTGCCTGTTCGACCAGACAGCTTGCACTGCATGCTATTTCTGCAGCACGGGAACTAAGCTAGCACCTTAGGCACTCTCCCACCACAAGCTTTTACTTTAAAATGTTCAATATTCTGCTCTGTAGCATTAGGGGCCAAAAAGGGTCTAAGTTTATTGCTTCAAGGTGCTGTGATACCATAAACATGGGAAGAGTGTAAAACAGATGAAACAGTGACCTAGCAACCATTGACAAAAATCGCCGTTGAGGCCTGCAACAAAAGCAGGCCTTGACAGTGGTGGGAGGTGTTTGGAGTATAGACATATCTTCCATGTGCACCTGGACCAGCGACTGTCAAGCCAAAATTGTATTACACAGCTGGAATGAGAGGCGTACACTTTGTGCTATAAAAACAAGATGGCTTTTGGCAGGACGAGGCCTGATTCATGAGAGCAGCTCAAATAACCTGGATAACACAACCCAGATGTTTTACACACTCTACAGAACCCAAAAGCAAGTTTGACACCTGACCGTTTCTTGATAAGAGATTTTACAAAAATGTACCATTTCAGTTTATTAAGCCCATTTCTACCACCACTGCTGCTGCTGCTCAGGATTCCTACCCATGCTGACTAACGACTGGAGCAATCCGAGGGTCTCTCTGGATGAGTGGGTCTGCTAAATGAATTAGGCTCATGCTGATGAAAATGTCCTCCCAAATCTGCTGAAGAGCTGCCCTACTTTTCACTTCATTTCTCCCAAACACTTATGCAGGCGTTCTCCAGGGGTTTTTGAGATAGGAGGGTGAAACAGGGCAAAGACTGAAGGTCTCTGGGGACGGCTGGAGTTGACAGAAGGGGTGAAAGCCTAGTAACTAGGGGAAAGGCTGCTACGACACAGGAGATCGCAGCAGTAAAGTCAGGTGGACTGTCCTAAACTGAAAGGTCACAAATTTAAAACCGGTTTTAGTTTGATGACACTGTGATTGCATCTAGCCCCAGGTGATCTGTCTGAATGAACACAGTAAGATCTTACCTGTGCTCAGTGGCTTAAACTGTGTGACATTTTGTCTCATTTTATCTACAAAACCTATCACAATCAAACAGAGAAAACCTTGTTTTTTTAATCTTCGCACAGAAACTACTCAGATTGTTGTCTTGAAATTAACAAACCAGGCACACGCCCACTTCAGTGTGACTCACCCAGTGACATTAGTGTGTCAGTAGAGCAGAAGAGGAGATAGACAGACAGTGGGAGACAAAACAGAGAGAGAGCAACAGAAACTGAAACAGATCAAAGATGAAAGGGACAGGAAAAGAACAAAGAGAGGATGGCCCCAAACGCGTCTCAGCAGCACACATCACTCCATTATCATCATCATCACCATCATAATCATCATCATCTTTGCCTACAGGAGTCCTCTGGACTGGGGTAATTCTGGGGTAATTCCCTTATATCTCAGCCCTGTATGAGCCCCCTGTACCCCCACACTGCCCTACATAGCACACAGCGTCTGTGCAGCACTATGACCCATTTAATATGCTCTGACCTCACTAGACAGCATAACATAAGGATCCAACTGCATTAGCCTCAATCTTTACCCAACAAGTGAGAGCCCTGTGTTGTTCTGCTTGAGAAATCCGCCCCAAATCTTTGCCACATTTTTGGGGGGGAGTCGATAGAAACTGCAGATGCTGCTTATCTTGCACTGCAGTGTTCTCTCTCTCTCACTCTCACTCTCTTTAATCAACGATTAGTTAGTGACTCAAGTTTTCATGCAAAAAGAGACCAGCACCAGGTGAGATGAGGCACAAGCATAAAGAAGCAATTCAACATGTAAGTCCTGAACTAGAGTGTGGCAAACACTAATTATGTAGATCTGGGTGGGTATGCAGCGGTTGTAAACAAAACACCAAACTGCATTAGAGCCATAAATATAGGTTCAGATTAGAAGAACATACAGCATACATACATGAGCCTATTTCTTGCTAATCTCGCAGTCCCTCCCAGTTGTGGGGTGGTGGTGGTAATGAGGCATTAGTGTAACCACAGACATGACATCTTAGCAAACAGGAAGGCACTGTCCCCATTACAAGGAAGTAAAGTACTCACAGCTGTAATCTGCCAAAAGCATCAGTTCATAATGTGAGGTCAAGTCAAGCAGGCAGGTACTTAGATACAAGCACAGGTGTTTACAGTGATGTGGAAAAAAATGACGTGTGCTTCATAGTGTGGCACTTATTTATCGTGTCCTCTGTTATTGCCTCTGTGCACGCCAAATAAACACACACACACACACACACACACACACACACACACACACACACACACACACACACACACACACACACACACACACACAGCAATAGAGCTGGCACACTCATTGAGATGGAACAAAACCATCCCTTCAGCCGAGAACACAGCCACAGAGGGGAAGAAGCCCGCAGTGCTTATTGGTATTCCCTCCAGCTGATCCTCATGGATACAGACGCTGTCCCACTCAGGGCTCACAGAGGGAAATGGGAAGAAAACCAGAGACGGAGAGAGAGAGTGAGACAGGGAGCACATCTTTGATTGTTCTCAAAAAGCTAACCTAACATCTCCTCCTCCTCCTTTCATCTGCATCCCACAGCTGCCTATGTGGTCACACTAAGATTGCTTTCTTTGATGGCCAAAGAGTAAACCTCATCAGAAAAAAAAAGGAAGAAAAACTAGCAACAGAGTTTGAGGTTTTCTGAATGACTAATCCCCAGGGGGTCAGTGGAATGAATTGCTTAAGACATATTCACTATTATCTCATAGACAAGCTGGTCCAGGACTAAATCAATATCCCATTAACACTCCCAGCATCTGCTTGCCCCAATGGACTGGGTGAGTATCGAATTGAATTCAATTAAGATAAATATGCAGCTATATTCAATGTACTGACTCCAAATGAGAGAGTGAATAGAGCCCATGATGAAGCAGGGATGGTGACAAGTCAAGCAATACATTAAGCAAGAAAAGCATATTGGACCTGACGAAAAGAAGAAAAAAGGCCAGAGTAGTTTCTATTTAATGATTCACAACATACAAAACATAGCATATCAAGCGGTTGCCACTTATACAGGCATGATATTCTAGTATGCTTGCCTTTGTCTGGTGACATGAATATGGGACAGCCACTACATGTAAAGCATATGGTTCATGTGAGGACAGACATATCACTGAGGAATGACATGCAAAGCTCTACAGAGCTGTCATCCACTGAGGGTTAAAGACATTTTCTGGAAATTAGCCACTCAAACTGAATTGTTGCGTCATCTTTGGCCTCTAACCCACTATATCTTCTGCACAATGGCTTTTTGAGAAACAAAACTGGAATGTCATTTGTGGCCAACAAAAGAAGGAAAAGCATGATAAACAGTCCAACAGTAATAAACCAGATAAAGAGTCAGATGTGTTGTCTCAATATATTGTGCTGATAGTTATATAGTGGCTTCAGAAAGTTTTCACACCCTCTTCACTTTTTGCCCATTTTTCTTATGTTGTAGATTTATTTGTAGACTGAAATGTCTTATTTCTAAGAGTTTTCAGATCCTTGGCTGTGACTCTCCAAATTGTGGTGAGTATCCTGTTTGTTGAAATGATACTCAGCATGTGTCCAGAACCTGACCTCCTATAGCAAACTGAACTTGGTGACACAGTTTAGAAAGTCGCACACCTGGGTCCCACAATTCACAGTTCAAGTCAGGAGAAGTGTATTTTCATCAGGAAAATGAAACCATTTCTAAAACTGACCAAGAAGGGTTTTGGTCAGGGAGATGACCAAAAACCCAGCAGTCCCTCTAACACACCTTCATAGGTCTTCTGTAGATATGAGAGAACCTGCTGGGAGGATGACCATCTCAGCAGCCCCTCATCAACCAGGCCTTTAATTAAAGGTTTCTAAGACCATTTCCACATTGTCATCATGGGTTATTGAGTTTGGATTTATAGGCAAATGTAACCATTTTAAATTATATCTACAACACAATAAAATGGCCAAAACTGAATAGTTCTGAATAGTTTCTGAAGCTGCTGTACTACAGCTGGGTAAAGTTATTGATTTCATCAATTTATAAGAGCAACTGTTACATTTATTGACAAAAATATGAGTACTACAGCTGTAGTACAGCTGGGTGAAGTTATTGACTTCATCCATTCATAAGAGCGACTGTTACATTTCAAGTATCTGCAGATGCTCACAGGCCAGGAGAAGAGTTTTAAGAGGATGTGAACAGACCACAGATGACCTCTCTTTCGCAATGCATGATGCTATTGATAGGTGAACAAAACATTATCTCCGCCTTAGAACAACAGAGGTGACTGAGTGGCAGGCCCGACAGCTCATACATACACTAGAAAGAGAATCAACATACTGCATGATACTTGACTTTCTGGCTGCACAGGAATCACACTTGACTGAGTATTTCTCTGCTCAGAGTCACTGTGACACACACAAAAAAATATATACACACACACACACACACATATATATCAGTCTGTCATTAAGACTTTTCACAATGTGACCATGATGACCTATTATACAATTTGCCTATTATAATGACTTATGTCTATGAATCGGTAAAATAGTAAATAAAGATGATGTGATAAAATACAATTCATTTCATTGTCAGAAGAGCTGTAAATTATGTCTCAGAGGCTTTAAATCCCTTTTGATGCTATATATTCTAAATGTCAGTGAAGCAAAGCAGTGAACATAAGGCCCCCACCACTACATGTCAGATACAGTGAGGTTAAAAAAATACATTGGGTTCAATGGGTGAAACTGCAGAAACAAAAGATGGTATGCAACAAAAATGCTTTACTAAAGCCTTTCAGTTTTCTTGTAGACTGTTTTTTTGTTTTTTTTTTTGTACTGAGTCAGTGTTATGGTATGATTAATTTTTCTTGCTCACTCAGTCTAGGTCTTTTTATGTTTAAATGGCACCACAGTGGTCTGATTAAAAAATGTCTGGTAATTTCAATTAGAACTGAAACCAAGTTTTTAATTGTTTTGTTGACCAACAGAAATTTTAGCTGGGAAACAATTCAGACAATCGCAGATCATTTTGATCAGTTCAGTGGATCCAATTTCCCAGTGTGAATATCTGCTGCCTGTCATAGTCCACTGAAAACCACGGGGTTATGGACAGTTGGCTTGAAAAGCTACTGTAACACATTATGTCAGCTCAAGAGAAATTTTCATAATTTTATATTATTTATTTTTATTATTATTATAAGAAATTGAACAAAATTTAAGGCAAACAATAGCCAGCACAGAAATCTTACTGCCCCATGTGGATATGATCAAATATGTGAACAATCCTTTACCAGGGTTTTGTCTGTGTCACTGTCCTCCGAGTTTACAGTGGCACTTGAAGGCATCCATAAACCACAGCCCCACACAGACGGAGAAGCCCCCTCTCTGTGGTCTGTGTCCAGATGTCTGACCGGGTTACTGAGGCTCTTTGTTGGGAGGAATATGCGGCTGTGAACCGGCGCAGCTGCTGGTTTCACATGCAGCTGAACACACACAGTGTGTGTCGCTGCTACAGTACCTGTGACACAGCAATGCTCCACAACACACACACATAACTCACCATCCGGCTGCTGAGGTATTTCTCCACTTCGGATAAACTTCGCACGGACACGTTGGCGCTGGGCATAATAATCCCGTGTTAATGTTCAGCCCGGGGCCGATACTTCTTCAGTCCAACACCAGCGCCACTTCAACACTAACATCTGATATCGTGTCCATGTTGAGCTCCGGCTCTCTCTCTCTCTCTCTCTCTCTCTCTCTCTCTCTCTCTCTCTCTCTGTATCTATCTCTGTTGAACACACACAGTCACACACACCCTAAAAACACACTGACTGCCCTCCTCAACATACAAAAACTATGTGAACCCAAACTCCGCCTCTCTGTGTCTGCAGGCTGAGAGGAGCACGTGACACACACAACAGCCTCCTCACTTGACTCAGTGATCAAAAACATTGTCTATATCTATGTAATAAGCACATCAGCACTTATAAACCACCAGAATTTGTGTAGCAGGTCAAATACGTTAATGTAGAATAACGCAGGATATATTAATATATCTTGGGGGTTTTTTCTGCATTTAAAATCTATTAACCAATACCCATCTGTGAAAAGTGTAATATTTAACCCTCTCAGCTTTGGTGGAGCAGAAATAATAAATAACATAAATTTGAAATACTCAAGTAAAGTTAAATCATACATTAAAGTTCTGGAGTAAAAATATTTAGTTTCTTGTCACCAAAGTTATTTATACAATATTATTGTAATATAATACTGTGGATGTATAAATGTATGGGGAAATTAATCTAAAGCAAATGCATCTTCCATTTTTATAAATTAATATATATTAGAATAAACAAACTCCCAGTAAAATCCAGAGATTATATAGAATTTAAAACAGTATAAATTATACATAAAGTCAAAATTCAATCTTTACCTGAAATTATTCAGAAGTTGAGAGCAGTGTGCCTGAGAAACAAATTGTGTTGACTATTGAAAAAAGTGATATGAGCAAGATGTTGCACACTAAAATAGATAATAAAACAAAGTGTTAATTGAACAAATGTGTAATCTGATCTATAACTAGAATGAATTAAGAGGTGCAACTGCAGACAGCAACAGAGGGTGAGTTTAATAAGCTGTAGTTCCATCCAACCTCTTTTCAATGTAAGAAATTAAAGTTGTTAGTGTAAAAGATTTGTTTTTTTCATAAAACTTTGTCTCTTTGCTTCTACCAATTCCCCTCCAACAGTAAAACCCAAAGCCCCTGAAGAGGCCATGGGAACAATCCAACTGGCTCTTTCGCTCACATTCATTCAGCTTGGAATGAGCTAATCCACCTAGCCATGAACACAAAAGCCCATGTTGCATCATAAATCCCTTAACCTTTACAGATACAGACAATCAGTGTTTGTTTGTGCAATTGCGAATTGTTTAGGCGGTTTGTAAAGAGATGACAAGCATATCATCTTTTGTTTGCACAGAATATACAGTGAGTGAGTGCACCATACATTGACGTGCATTAACGTGGTTCAAAGAGGTCGAATCATGCGATGCAGTGACACGATAGGGCTCCGTCAATGGTCTTCTAAAAACAGCAGCAGACAATATCGTTCATCTAGTCATCAAGTTTTAATGCTGCTATCAGTGCCTTTAATTAGCTGGACACGTCCACTGGGTAACTACAGCAAAAGAAACCCTACACAGGAACTGTCCTCTGTTCACCCATATCCGCTGAGCCCTAATGAAAAATTGATTGGTTAATAACACTCGCTGAAAGTCTAGTCCCACCTTCACGTCACTTGACACAAAAAAACTGCAATAAGTGGCTGGGGTAGGATGTAGATTTTGCATTATTAATTCAAAGAGAGCATGTAAACAATCTGTGTTTATGGGAGCAGGGGCAAATTTCAAGAAGCATGATTATTTGGACTTGATAAGCAAATGCATTTTCAAGACTGCAGTGGTCACTCCACAATCACAGCAATGTGCATTTGGCCCAGGTTGTTTGTACCAGGTTGTTGAACCTGGTCAGCAAACACTATATTCACTCTCAGTGGGATCTGGTCTGATCTTAAGGTCAAAAGTTGATTAGTTTGGTTTATTTTTAAACTGGAGAATGTTTATCCCTCTTACTGCTATGAATGCTCCATTTATGTCTGTCTGAAGTGATCACAGGCCTCAGAGCTTATGTAGACTATTGTCTTTTGTTGTTTTTCACTGTTATTAAACATTCTGAGTGCTTTTTAATTAAGAGTTCAAGCTAAACTTACTACAAAAACAAGCAGGGCTACAGATAATACTCATCCTCTTCATCCACACAGAAAGCCTATTATAATGCAGACTGTTGACTTCCCAGTTTTTGCTAACATGACTGAGCATGGGTCCTGTTTTTTGTAGTCCTCAGCTGCTGTATGAAATCCTAACACAAAAACAGAATCAAGCACAATAATCTGAGGCTCATCAGCAAAAACCACATTCAGAGGATAAATACAGGGAATCAGCTACACTGATTCTTGATGATACTGTCAATCAAAGCGAAATTGTGTAAAAAACAGGGGAGCATGATTGAAAGATGTTTTTATTGTCAAATGACTTGACAATCATTTTCTGTCCACATTAATTTGTCCAAAAGATTGAATCTATGAATTACCAAGTGCCGCCCATTCTTGGTGCATCCTATATACAAATCTATATACACAACGACTTCAGATCCATGTGATGTCAAATAGTTGACAAGTGATGCTGCCCTATCCTTTGGATTGGGAAACAAATAAGAAACAAAGGTTATAACCTTTAGCAATAACAACATCTCACAAATCAATTCACATTATGACAAGTTTTTTTTCCTCATGATTATTAGAAAATAAAAAAAGCATGGCAATGTAGGAAAGCAGTGAAAAACAAACCAGATTCCTTCAAAGTACAAACAAGATCTGCAGAAAAGGAAAGGCTTGGAGGCAATGAAGCATAAAATACTATGTACAATAAAAAGCACAATCTACTACGCAGGTTTCAAGGGTTCATTCCTCAATAGGCAGTTATTGGAGGGCTTGGTTGCCACTGGAGTTGATTTAATGTGTCTCTTTGTGAACTGTGCTCTACTGACTAGTTACTGAGGAGTCAGACATCGGAGCAAGGTAAGAGCGAAAAGTCATGTAGGATGTGGTCATAAATACAGTATGTTATGACCACTCAGTGACCAGTCTGCAAAGCACTCTGATTGGTTGGATGTTGCGTTTTCACAGTCCAATGTTGCTATTACAGGCAGCACAGTGCGTCAGACAGCAGAGACCGCCTGGCTATTATAATCAGTGGACTCCATCTTGAGGATGTAAGGGATGATGCTGTCAATCTGCACATTGCCAATGAGCCCAGCGAAAAACAGCTCCTCTGTGACAGCTGCACTTATCAGCCTGAGGGCAGGAAGACGCAGCAACAGCTTGGATAACCTGGGAGTAATGAGGGGGAAAGGAAAGACAATTTAAACATATGTAGAAAGTACATCAAAGATATCATCCCAAATCTTCCCTGCTAAATTCTGTATTAGAACATCATTGCCTCCCCAGCAGTGAGCTGGCAGTATGTTGTACAGAAGTAAACACGACTAACCGATAGGAGTCCTCTGGGTAGGTCCTGGTTACGTAGTCCTGCAGCTCCATGTAAGCCTTCTCCTGGAACCTCTCGATCTGTGGGGTGTTATCTATGCCTGGGTGATCTGGTATAGAAACAACAAATGTACACAGCCAGACATGAGACATGAGGATTCTGCCCCAACAGAAAAAGAACATGAAAATGCAATTTCCATTTTGTAAACTGGTCAGTAATGTATGCACCGGGACTAAAGAGAACGATGGCTTTGAGGTAGGCATATTCGTAAGAGTCTGGGGACAGCTTGGACATGCTGTTACAGAATTCCTGCATCCTCCAGATATGCTCCATTACTAGTTTTACTCGCTCCGGGGACAGTTTCTCTGTTGGAAACAGAAACAAACAAAAAAAAAAAACAAAACCACAAGTTTAGACACAACATAAACTGTACTGCAAAAATGAGGGGAACAGATTTATAATCTCATTATTGGAATATGCTTCAGGTCTACAAAGCGTAGTTGGTTTCTCCTTAGCATCACACTGAACATTGTGCTTTGGAAATTGGATTCAAGTGAAAAACCTTGCAGGTAGGCAACAACAGAGCCTTCCTACCTTCCTGTAAGCTGGTCTGCAGATGGCTGATAATGGCACTTAAGATAGTTCCCACATTCATAACATTGGAACACTGTGCGAGGCCGAGGGCAAACAGTTCATTCCAGCAGGCTTTCATCAAGTTAATGTCATTGTCTTGACCACTACAAAATAAAACAAAATTTATTTGAAATTGTTATAATTTTATAATTGACACATAATGACAATGATTTAAAAATATGCATTTGTGAAACATCTTGTGACAAAGGCTTACCCAAGGGTTTGAAAGGCAGGTATGGAGCGTGCCCAGTGCATAGAGAGAAAAAGTAAGCGGGAAGCTGACTCACAGATGTAGTTGACATTGAGGTACTCTGGCACAGGCAAAGGCATCATAAGCTGCAGGAACAAATTGTAAAGCAGAGGATATAGACATGGCTTCAGTGTTAATTAGAAAACTGTAGTGTAAAAAAAAAAAAAAAAAAAAAAAGTCTCATCTGGATTTCATCTTGATGTTCAGGGTCCGTAGCTGTGCTTTTACCTTGAAAGGGATATGACTGTCAGAGAGTAAAGGTCCCTCCAGCTCTACCACAGGACCTGACTGGTCTCCTGACATCAGCTGCATAGTGGCCTCCAAGGACTCCCCTGCTGAGCCATCACCAGGGTGCAGGACTTTGGCCAAGGTATCAAAAGCTCTAACAATACACAAAATATGAAAACCAAATGTTCACAATTAGGATCCACATTTTGATTTACAAGTTACAAGCTGCAGTTCACAAAGAAACATGAAATATAGACTAGTACTGGAAGCACTGCAGTGCACCCCAGACAGACCAAGATGGGATATTTTTGATTGACTATGACCCAATCTAATTAAGTCCTTAAAAGCAAGTCAGAAACCACATGGCCCTAAAGGAAATTAAATTAAAGCTCTGTGACAAACAGCCCCTGGGTTTCTCTCTAGTGCTCCTGTAGATCTTGACTCGCTGTATCAACTTATTCAGAAACCACTGGTCAGTATCAAAGCTTCTAGATTCATTATGACATCTCTCTCACCGCGTAATATCACTTGCAGTTTGCTCATCTCCTTGAATGTCAGTCATTGAGCTGTCGCCATTACTAAGCGTTTCAACTCCCATCAGATCGTTGCCGCCGTCACTTGCCTCCCTGGTCTTATTGAGGTGGGCAAGGGAAGTCACTACGTTTGCCAGCGTACCAAGGTCACCTTGAGATGGGTCATCCTGTTGAGGAGGACAGTGTAATTATCAAATATGCTTCAAAAATACTGAGTTTGACAGCGTTCTTTACTTTTCTGGTTCCGCAAACAAAACTAGTCCACAACTGGAGATGTTTAGACACATTCAGAAGCAATTTTTGTTTTGTTAATTTAAGGGGTCTGTGAGATATAAATATTACATATCAGACCTTAGTTAAATGTAATATAATTTGACTGCATCAACATTACCTTGTCAGGAGATGCTGGGATCAAGATGGTATTTTCCAGCTTGGAGAAGGGCTGTTGGATGTTGAGCAACATGCTTGACTCAAGTAAACTTGTGGACCTGCAGTGAGAAATTTAACATCTCATAACGCAGTGTATTACACAACCACCATTTTTCCAGTTTGTATTGATATTTAAGCAGTTAGATGCCAATGAGTAACATTCAGTGTTTTAAAGGAACAAAGGTAAAATGAGAGTCAGACTTGGTAGCACGATAGACTGAAAAAAATTCAAATTATGAAAAATCTGGTGGAAAATATTGCAATATTCCATATTAATGAATATCAGGTACTTCCATATTTTGCCATGATGACATGCACGCACATGTACACACACACATATCTGCAGTGTTGGGTACAAACTTTCCAAAAAATGCTTTAAGTTCACTGTAGAAAGAGCACAACTGTCTTCAGCTGCCAAATTAGTCAAAACTTTTGATCAAATTATTAATTATTAATTTAAGATTCCAAGATTCCTTCGTCTTCATTGTGTATTTGTTTCATGCTTTAGCTTCAGAGTGCACTGAGACATTATACTGTAAATTTCATGTCTTCTAAAACTTTTGAATGGTAGTGTGTACATTACAGAACAATGTAGTGGCAGTGTAATAATTTTCATTTGATGTATGGAACCATTGGGCTTCTTGTTTCATGAGTGATAAAACTCTTACCAGTTTATTAATTACACGTACAATGTAATTTAATTAAATCTTATCACATTATAATGGTCGGTTAATGACACTGCACCAGAAACGTGCTGATTCAGCTCTATGGTAATTTTGAGGCTATACTTAGGGCTGATTGAACTTGACTGCATCATAGAGAGGCACTTCTAATTTCCTTTCCCCATCATGCTTCTAAATGACAAAGGCAAAACACTAGAGACAATTTTCAATATGAAACAGTCCAACATAATGTCAGTTATTAGAAAGATGGAAAGATTAGCTAAATGTTCTGTACCTCGCAGTTTCCTTGTCAGATACAAAAGTGGGTGTGGCAGCCAGGGGGCTACATAGGTTCTTGCGGATGTAGATCTTCTCAGTGGAAGCCGCACAGTTGACAGATTTCTCTCTGGTGGTCACTTCCACAGGCTTCCTCTCACACTGCACAGCTAAAACAAAAAAGATATCAGACCTGATTTATAAGAGTCCTAAATAACACATCCACAACTGTATATACTGAATATTACAGTCTCTTACAATCTTGTTTCATGCCCAGAGCTATGCAGCGCTGCAGTCGACAGTACTGGCATCGGTTTCGGTGAAGCTTGTTGATGGCACACTCTCCGGAACCCCTGCATGTGTATACCAAGTTCTTCCGAATACTGCGTTTGAAGAAGCCCTTACAGCCTTCACAGCTAACAGCTCCGTAATGACGCCCTGAGAGAAGAAAGAGAAAACAAGAGGGTTGGGTAATGCATGCTCAATTGTTACAATGATGTTCAAGCAAATGAAACTTTCTTACCTGAGGCCTTATCTCCACAGACCACACAGTACTCTACAACAGGCTTCACAATAGATTGGTCTGAGCCTTCAGTTACAAACTGAAAAACAACCCGAGACAATGGAATAATTTAATACAGCAAACATGGGATTAAGACTGATTGACTGAAAAATGTTCATAAGAACTTTCAGTGAGTTGTTTATCAAATCTGACTGCAAGAAGTCAGTGATATCCTCTGGTGATACCTGAATCTGCTGCCCAGCCAGCTCAGGGGAGGCAAACAACAGCTGGTTAACTCCAGAGCCGTCTGGAGTAGCAAGGATGACCTTGTTGGGTGAGCCCTCCTGCTTGGCCAGGATCACCTTCCCACCAGGGGAATAGTCAGCATTTGCTAGAATAAACTGCTGCTTTCCAGGGGAAGATGGCTCAAGGGCTGTAACAATCTGGATCTTCTGACCAGTCTGCTGATCTGTTACAATCTATTTGGGGGGGGGGGGGGAAATATATATATATTTATTTATATATGTATATGAGGGAGTGGTGACTATAGATGCATAGATACATAAAAACTGTCTGGAGTTAAGCAAATTTATGTGCACATTGTGCATATGTCTTCATTCGAAACAATGAGTGCATGGACTGTTATATCACCTGGATTCTGTGTCCTAAAGCCATGTTGTTGTCTGCTGACACAAGCTGAATCCTTTGAGTCTGTCCATCCATTCTGATACTGCACACACCGTCTTCAACTGCTCTTTACATCAGTGCTCCATGAAGCATGCACATCTATTGAGAGATGATGTGTTTTACTTTATGTCTTACTGAAGCCAATCTTGGTTCTGGGCATGGAACACCTACAAGAATATGAAGGAGTTATTCTGTAATGATCCTACTGTCAACAATGCAATGCTTACCAACACATCACAAATATGTAGTTGTATTTTTTTAAAGCTGATATTTCCCTTAACTGGTGAGGCACTGTAGTTCTTGTGCTCTTACAAGGGGCTGATTTTGGCTGATTTTTTTAATCATTACAGCAAAGTATTTACAGAAGTCAGGTGGTGAGATTGAGTCACAATAACCTATGGTACTCATGGTAATGTAGGAGATGTCACCCTGGTTAAAGAGTCCTCGTGGGGATTTGTTGACAGTAAAATACAGTCTCATTGCTTTTGAACAGTTCAGAAAAGTTTTACATCAAGTATCACTTGCATTTTTAAGCATTAATGTTTCAAATTAGATACACTGTACAACAGTTAAGAGCCGTTATTAAAACTACCCCTAAGAGTGAATAGGTCTCACAGACACTGACTAACGTTGCAGCTACTCTTATTATTCCTCGTGTTTATTCGTTTTCCTCTCCCTTTAGCTGGGGGAAATTCCTGACTAAAATTTAATTCATTATTTCTTAACAATATAAAGCGTTAGCAAAGTTGAAATCATCTGCAATGAACCAACGGATAACATATAAACACCTCATTAATTACATTGCATGTATCTAACTAATATAAGATTGTGGCCTATGCTAGCCAATCTAGCCGGCGCTAGCCCGAAACTGCACTATTAGTGGCCCTGTTATAAATACACCTTAATATCACTGTAAAGCCTCTACAAATGAGTGGTAAAGCTGAGGCAGCAACACAAACAAGATCTTGACAGTCAGCTATTTAAAATCGATACGGAAGATAAAGGTATTTCTTTTCCTGTGGGTGAAAGGTCAACATTGAAGGGTTAAAGCATGCTAGGGTTCAAGGCCCGTGATGCCGAATCGCAGAGTCAACGGTGGAACAACGATTTTTACTACAGAGCTAAATTTACGTTACTTCTCGCACTGAGAAGCCACATCCTTCGGTAATTTAGCAAAAACAGTTAAAGATGTAACACTAAGATGCGCGGCTGTCGCATTCACATTTAGCTGGGTGGTGCAGCGGTTAAGTTTTCGGAGACTTGTTAGCAACGCTAGTGTAGCAGCTAACATCAGCTAGCACTTAGCCGACGCGGCTAAGCTTGCCTGCGTACTAGCATGTCCGTTAACGGTTTTCCGGTCGCGGAATTGCCTCTAACAGCCACGATAACAGCAAGAGATGCATACATATAGTCGTTCACAAATACCAAACGTATCATATACTTGCCAAATTGAACTTTTATGCGCTGGGGTTCGGACAACACACTAACGAGCTAGTTTAGCTTCTGCTAGCCTGTAGCTAATGGCAGCTTCCCCACTGTAGACGTACTGAACACTCCCTCCCTTCCCGTGCTACCGACCACTCGTGTCTCTCTGATGACCCCTCATGCGTCCACATTAGTAAACATTTCTTACCTGCCGAGGAGCTGTTGGGTCAGATAATGTATCACTTTAAATAAATTAATATTTTAAGTGCTTGCTGTTGTTGATGGGAGGGTCAGAGTTCGTGACCTTTTCTAATCAATAAACTACTTCTGCACATGCGCATAAAGGGAGCCGCTACTCAGCCTGTGCCGGTGAGTGATTGTGTAAACCTGTCAAAATGACATTATGCTCTTATTTACCTTCACTTTTCTCGCGAGCTTCGACATATCTGTGGAAATCACAAGTGCATTGTAACGTGAAATTCAACAATCAATGTATGCTGAGTCCACCATCTGCCATATTGTCAGTTTGTTAACATGCTGATCCAGTGCTGTGCATTGTTCTCACAAGTAATTAAAACTCAATCAGAATAATAATTACTTTTAGACAGGAGTAGGCGACGTTATTGAGTGGATGTGGTTAAAGGAAGATTACCTCTTTATTTGCATTTGTGAAGGGTGTATGAGCTTTTATTAATGATTCATGAGTGATTTGCTTATGTTTATAGACCAGCTGTAAGACCATTATTATTACAACACAACCTGACATCCTCTGGGTTTATTAAATAGACCTTCCAGTGGACTGTTTGTTCACTTGTTTTCTGGAAAAGGTCTGAGCATCTAGACTACAATCCATTTATTAATTTAAACACAAACATGTTGATATGTGAATAAAAATAATACAAATGATGAGAGAACAGTCAATGTGAAATGTAGATAGAAAGAGTGTTGGTCTTTGTTTTGTTTTTTTTTTCATCAACGCACCCTATTTAAATCTAATGTTTTTATTATAATACTTCTGTGTGTTTCTGTTCAGTATAAATGCAGTTTTAAACATTGGTAACCCTAATTAGGGTTTCAAGTAATTAGGTTTGCAGCCAAGCATGTTTCCATTGATAAGTTAAAAGGGATGGATAAAGCATTAATAAATTGTGCATTAGCAACAATAAGCTTATCATTTACAGCCTACTAACCCTTTATAAATGGAAATTTATCAGAAGGTGGTTCCAATATTATTAATTCTGGTGCATGAGAAGATAAAGTTGAGGCTATATTGTTTTAAAATTAAAAATGAATAATGCCAAACCAACCCTCTGTTCCTCAGTGGCCACTTAAGGCTCCAAAGTTAAACAGTTGTTGGTCTTTCTGCAACAGTAACCAAGCTTTTAAACTGAAATCAATGTGATTTAAAAGTGAAGTATTTACTTAGAAATACTCAAGTAAAATATCTACACAAAATCTATGCAGTTACGGCAACACGAGTATTCATGTCATTTATTATGCCCCTCATTTGCTAACTATTAAAACACACTGGTCTTTGACTAATTAGGTCACTATATTTCCAGGCAAATTGTTCCCCTTCGGGCAGCTGATAGTGACAAAACACAGTAAAACAAAAATTTATTACATTGACAGAATTTAAACAGTAAAAATGAGTTTCATGGACATTTAATAACATTTAATTTACAATGATCTATATTTACAAATGATGTGTGAAGGGATATAATCCATTAACAGCCATTTGAGTGACTTAAGTGCAAAACCATTATGGTACAATTATGTCAAAGTACAATTACTGTATGTCCAAACATTGAATATTCCCGATACACCATTAAGACTTAAGGTGAGACTCAAAGTTAATAATGTAAGCTTAAGGTTTCTTATACAAGCATGAAGGGTGCACGTTGTGAGTTCTGTGTCCAAACAATTACAATTACAACAGAAAACATCTACTTGATTTGTTTTGAACATTATGGGATAAATGTGGATCAAATTCATAAGACAGTGTTTATTACAAATCGAATGACAACAGGTTTTATTGACAAACCTTGTGGAGATCCAAGCAAGTTACTCATCAAATTGATTTTGTTGCAACATTTGAATTAAAGACAAAAAGTTTCAAATAGCTACAGATGATTGTTGAATCATTTTTAAGCTGTAGCCAAAACTACATAACATACCTGGTGGAAAAGACATACATACAAAAATTTAAATGAATCATTCCTACCTTCACACAAGTGCTTCTCTAAAAACAATGTGAACTAATTGACTAACTAATCTGCTAAAAGCAATAAAATACTGTGTATATATGTATGTAACTTCATATGGTGCGTCCAGAGTTCAGAGAATTTAGAGTGCACTGAGGTAAAACTGGCAAGGGTGAGAGTATGTTGAATTACTTCCCATGTGGTCTGAAGATATTAAAGCACAGTAGCTTCTTTGAATGAGTTGATCCATCTATATATAAAAAAAGGATAATTAGTATTATTATTATTGTTATCATTATCAATATAATGAGTAGCATCCCTCTTTATACTGTACCTCTGGGCTGTTTGTTCGTCATCAGCTTTAAAAATATGGTAAAGTGTGTTTTTGTGGTAAAGCTTGAACTGTAACTTCTCAGATGAATCTTCTTTCAACATAAATCCTAAGAGCGGCTGACTCTCTAAGGCTGCAACATCCTGCATGAAGACACACAATGAAGGACAGACACACGTTAGATGGACATTTTGGTCTCCTTACAACAAGACAAAGGGCTTTTGTTGAGACAAGTAGGAGACCTTACCTCACTTGCAGCATATGTGTACAAGACTTTATCTTTAATGACGAACCACAGCCTCTTCCCCTGCTTCTTATTGCCCTTTGGTAACCTTTGCAGATACCCACTCATGGATGAGTTGTCTGTGTTTGCTGTCACCTGAATCAAGTAAAAGCCATCTGATGAGTTTTCTGAACATCATAAACAATGCCCAACCTGTTCAAAACAAAGCATCAGCCACCTCTTTGAGTGCTGCAGGTATCTTCTTCTGTTTCCTGGAGAAGGCAAAGGTCGCTCTGCTTCCAGGGGATACACCTGATGACATTTCATCTGATGAAAAAAATGTGACAACAGTGGTTTAATTGGCAGTGTAAAAATATGAGGAACGCATATTTCTAGAGAGAAGTTTCTCTTACTTTTCTGCTGATGAAGAACATTGAAACACAGGTCACACACCCGTGCTAACTGGTTCTTTAGGTATTCAAGACGGTATTTGTTGGAGGAACAAGACTGGCACACCACCTGAAGGGATGATAAAGCACAGGACAGACATTTTCTCCTTTTGTCATGTGATCTGCTCTCCTGTTAAAGAAAGATTTAGACCAGGGCTTTTCAACTATGTTATTCAGGGGGCTACGTTTATTGGAAGTTAGGGATCCGGGGAAGCCGGACATTTCTCTTTACTCTTATCTGTACTTTTTGTTATTTTAAGAATAGAATTAATATTGTTTTGTTTTCTCATATATACTCAATTAACATTGAGTAAGTAACAAACATCAATAGCATTGTTTTGAACAAATTGTTACTAGAGGTTGGTTTTGTAATAATGGAAATGTAAAACAGTGACCTACTACAGCTTTTTTTCCTTGACACTATTTTAATGTGCAGTTTACCAGCAGTGCCACGTCACTAAACCCATCCCTGAGTGAAAAAATGAAACAGAATTTCTGAATGTCCAGATGATGCTATGTCCATTTCAGATACATACCCATAACAATCAGCTGGTTAATGGTTACTCTTCATTATCAACAAGTTCATATAATTTAGTTATACCTGTTTGTGGGTTCCAGGCTGCTAGCACACAATTTTGTGTTAGTTATCTGAAAGTTTTTCCAGAGAACGCTCCTTTAAGTTTCTCTAAAGGTTGCACAATAATAATTGTCAGTGAACCTGTCTCAAAGGTTCCCAGTATGCTGGCAAACACACCTGGAATAATGAGAGATAAACCTGGAGCCAGTTGGTCTAAAACTGTTCATTTCTCCACTTGTATGTGACAGATTTTCCAGAGAGAGAGTGTGTGTTGCCCTATGCCCCAGTGTGTGACATAGAGCTGCCTTCACCCTTCACACACACACACAGGGACAAAGATCTTTCCTCTTTCTATTTTCATAATTTCTCTAGTATTGAAAGCAGAATCAACTTTTCTTGAAGTTATGAGTCATGAGAGCTTTTACACTACCGTTTTAAAGTTTTAAATTAAAAATGTATTCTGTAGATAAACAATTGATCAGTGGGATGGTAGGATTTGATTGAAGGGCCAAATTTGGCCAGCGAGCCATCAGTTGAATAGGCCACAATAAGACATTTAGCAAAAACATCTCAATTAATTTCTTTCCAAGAGTTCCATGAAAATATAGATAATGTGATAATATCAATAATATATGATGATATCAATATATGCCTGTACAGTGAATATGAAACTAACAGGTTAGTGTAAATGCCCTTTCATGAGGCTTACATGTTGCCAGATGCTAAACTTGTCCAAAACACTTTAATTAGCTAGTGAGTGTTACAGGTGCCACTTTTTGCCACCTTACCTTTCCACATGCACGACAGTGGTGTCTCCTCCATGTTAAGGAGAACTCACAGGTGCAGATCATACACATGGTGGTCCGAGGGTCAGGGATCCATATTGGGGCCTTAGATCCCAAAGGAGCACCATCACCACCATCACTCAGTTCCACCTGAATATAACAACAAAACACAGTTATGGCTCACTGCTTGTACACGCACCATAAACATCGGCTCACACTTTTCAAACAGGGAATGTTTGAGGTGTATTTTTGTTGTCTTACCTCTTCTGGCGGTTTGCCAGATATAAAACTGATCTTCCTCCTGGTGTAGTCATCGATCGCTGTGGAAATGGCCTCAAGCCATTCATCTCGCTCTGTGGCCGAACTGCAGGCAGAAAAAACAAAGTGTAACTTCACACCTCCACAACGTTCACACTACAAGTAGGAACACAGGATGACTATTATATAATAAATTATGAAAGAGATATATTTTGTTTCTGATCATTACCTTGCAGAAAGAATGAAGGAGCGCTCCACACTCTCAATGTTCAGCTCATTCTGATAGGCTTCTAGGCTTGGTTTGCTAACCTGTAATTATTTTCACTGTGAGCAATGATGGCAGTGTGTATCTTATATTGCCATAATGTGTAATAAGAATAGAAGTTCTCACCTTCATACCAGCCAGACACAGCATGTTATTGAGCTTGTACTGGCCCGACTGAACAGGGGTGGTGTACAGCAACGTGTCATTAAACTACAGGAGAAATGACACAGAAGCATAATTTATATTCTGTTTTTTCTCAGACTCTAAAGAGTAGTGCAGATGATGGAGAGACCTTTGAGCCATGACTTCAAGACAGGGAAGAGTCTCTGATCTATAACTATTAACACCAAACAGCAGTATAAAAACCCAAGAGATGCAAGGCTGTATTGACCATTTCGTGCATTGAAAAGAAATTTAAATTAAAATAAAGCCACATTGGCACATCTCTTGAAACCTGCATCTGATCACAATGATACTTGGCAGAAGCTTTTGTATCAGTGGAGGTGGGGGTGTTGTAAAAAAAAAAGGAAGAGACAGATGTGAACTGTACCAGGAAGAACTTTCGGGGCTGCATGACCTTCCTGGCTAGTTTCATCAGGACGCCCTCTTTCAGGAAGATCTGGAGCACAAAAATGTCACAAGAACACATGAAGTCATGTTTGTTGTTCCACTTTAATTCAGATGGTTATTTTCTATCCGTAGAAAAAAAAAAAAAAAAAAAGACAATCTATTTTCTATAAGGTCTTACCCGGCCAGGCTGGACTATCTCATGGTGGCCATTCAGACTGCACTGCACCTGGATCAGTTTCTGGAAATTATCCTGAGATTTAAAAAAAGGTGGAGATTAGCATCTAGCAAAAAATGTTACGAGAATGTGCTCAGTGGCAAATTTTCTCACCCCTTGCTTCATGATGTCATTGGCATGATTGGCCACCTCTTTTACCAGAGCAAGGGCAGCTGAGGGGAAAAAAAAACACAAACATGTCAGTTCCACTGACATTATCGGGTGGACTTTGCAGATGTAAAACGTCCTTGTTTTACCTTGTGTGTCCTTATAATCATCCGATTCCTGAGATAGGTTTTTCAGATAGTCTGAAACAAAATTATATTCCAAAGTCAGGGTCAACAGTGCAACCAAACAAGTAAAAAGTACTTTGTACAGTGGGTCACAAGTGCTCAGTGTTGTGTAGTAAATTCCTGGAATGTAATCTGAAATTCAAATCCTGGATAAAAAGGTCTGCAGGTGCTTATATAATGAAATTATACAAGAGTGACGTGAGGAACATTCTTCACATTTTGGCACAGAGCGATCAACCCTGATGCATTAGACTCATGACACCCTAAGCCCACTCATGTTAAAGCTTATGTTATGTCACTAAATCTTATTATCCAAGGATTTAAGAAGTAAGCCATAACTATTGACCAGTTTTGATTTTCTGTACACCAGGGGGCAGCATGATGCCTGTAATCAAAGGCTGGTCAATGTTTAGGACCCATAAATACAAGAAGTGATTTGGATTTAAAAAAAGATAAAAGCTTGACTTTCACTTAAAAAATGATCAAGATGGTCAAGAAATAAAATTGATCAATTTAATTCTGTGAAATTAACAATTTATCAGTTGTACCTGTGAACAATAGCTGATACTGAGGAATCCTCTGAACAGGCTTCAGTAGGTAATGCTTCAGAGCCAAGTTAGCACAGCGAGGACTGGCCTGGGACAGAGAATTTAAACACTTCACAAAAGACACTATTTACAGGAACAAGCACACATATCAATTCTCTCCACATGCATAAACAATAAAGCCTCACTAACCCAAAAGACACACCCCCCCGAGACAGAGAAAACAGGTCGAGCAAGCTTTGTTACCTCAAATTCCCGCACTACTGCTCCGAATGCTGGGTTTCTCTTACTCTGCTCCTCCAGTAGAGCCACATTCTTGTCATACTCGCGGATGTACGTGGAGTACATCTTCAGATAGGGCCCTTTCTCCAGGAAAATATCTGCTAGCTGCGCATTCTCATCCCTGTGTAGAGAAAAAAGTAGGATGAGATGAACTACATAATTATCATTTACAGCACTTTAACAACTATCACTATTAATGTGTAACACTTCAGTTGATTATTCATGTTCCCATGTCCTGGAGTTTCTCTCTGCCATTGTTTTACAGGGACAATTGTGAGTCTACTAACACTAACAGGTGTACAGTCTCACAGCTGATCACTGGCAGCAGAAATGCGATGGACACAGTATTTAGGCTATGTATGTATCATATGTAATGCCTCTGTAATATGGTTTTCATTGGGTGCATGCATCATGCCCAAAAAAAATATGCTTTAACACCCAAACATTACACCAACATGTTATAGTGAAGCACTTCAATCCAAAATAATGTGCTCTAACAGCCTCCACCCTTCGAGGGAGGCTACAGGACGCTACTCAGTGAGATCATAGTAGGGTCAGGCACTGATATCAAGTGATAAGGCCTGGTTAGTCCACTTCATCCCACAGGTGTTGCGGTCAGGGCTCTGCCAAGTTATTCCCCACCAAACTATGACAACAGCTCTTCTCTCTGATTTGAGCTGGATGAAGCTCAATTGGAAAAATGCAATGTCATGTACTTCCATGTACCAATCAGGACTAATGCTGTGTTCACATGATATGGGATGGTTGGTAGAGATTCCCTGGTTGGTAGATATTCCCTGAAGTGTTCTCACAATGTAACTCAAGACCATTGTATGATTAGAGAGATGGTCGTGTGAAATGGATGTAACCACACTGAACGACGCCCTTTGGCTGATGTGAAGCAACCACATTTTTTCCATACTAGGATATGCCAAGTGCTTTCAGACTGATGATTTGGAAGTTGACATCAATGCCATTTACAAGTTGAAAACTGGCAATTACAGTAACTCTGTTATGATGTGACAGCACTGCCATAATTTTAATGAGAAGCCAATGACAGTTGGTAAGTTGTTTGTTCGCTATTAATCAAATGTAATTAAATCACATCCACAGTCCTGATGATGTCTTTGAGTGTTTAACTCACTTACTGATACCTAATATATTTCATATGTAATTAAATAGTAAATATTGAATATATATTATATAATATATCAAAAATTACATTAAAGCATGGTTGCTCCAAATTTTAAGGGGTTTTAAGATTTCTCTTAACTGGAATGAAAGGCTGAGCACATCCCTTTAAAAAAAAAAAAAGAAAAAAAAAAATCATACCTTAAGTCTGCCCGAACACTTTTGGCCATATGGTGAGCATGTAACTAACAGTGACCAATGAACATAAATCTAAAAACTTTGTGTCATCCTGTTGTACCATTTGGCCAATCTCTGCTTCAGCTCTCTCAGCAGGTCTTGGTTGAGTTCGTAGAGTTGTGGGAGGTAATACAAGATCTGGTTGAGAAGACGTTCCTCAATCACAGGCTTCCCATTCTGACGAGGTGCTTTAGACACTGCATCCCGAAAGTCCTGCAGGTCAGATAGTAAAGATAGTAAAGACAAATAAAGAGTCAGATGGTCAAATATAGGAACCCAGGCACACTGGGGAAAATCCTGAGTAAGCAAAATTTGCCTGGGACCCTGGGATCAGTCAATGAAATCCAAGAAATGGGCTAAAGACATATAGTAATAAAAATTATGTTACATGGACTAAATTAGATAAGCTCCAGGAACCTTAAGTATAAAAAAAGAGGGGAATATTGCTTACCCATGACCCAGACATCTGACTTGCATTAAACATCAGTGAGTCAGGACTAAAAAACAAGCATAGACGAGCCTTAGGGCGCCATTTCTGCTTCTTTTTTTGATGATGTGGACCTTTTTTTGGTGGTTTATGTCACATGGCAAATAAAACGACTTAAAGCCTGGACACCCAGTAGAGCGTGCCTGTGGTTCACATGTGTGATCTCTTCCCACTACAACAGTTGACAGTGGTGGAAGAGGGTCACATGGATATGCACAATTTGAAGGATAAGAAAAGAAGTAAGTGATTATCTGTTACTGATGTTATGATACTGCCCAGATTGAAGTGGGCACAATCACTTATTTCCATTATTTCATTTAAAGTGTACAAACACTTCAGGGGATTGAGAATATTCTTTTAACTGTACAGTTTACAAGGGTTTGAAAGCTCATCAGACAAGAACAACACTATATTTTCATCAAGCTAAAAGTCACAGCTGTTACTATGTCTATTCCTGCTGCTGTATTGTCAACATTTTGAAGACAAAAAGTCTTAACAGGACAGCAAAAGTACAAAGAGCATAGCACTAGCATGGCCAAAAATATGCTTCTGATAAAACTGATAAAAAATACACAACAAATGTTGTGTTATCATCTATCTGTTTGTGGAAAGTTGGACAATGAACATACACCTCCACATTCTTGGTGTGACTGTTCCTCATTATTGGACTCCATTCCCCTACGGTCTACAGAGACCCAAGGCACTTCCTGTCTGAGCTCTGCACTGATGGGCCGTCGCTAGTGACTCAGTCCTACTGCGCTGTTGTTTCATGACCTGTGCGCCATGTGCCTGTGCTCATCTTGTTAAATTAAAGTGGTAGAAAAATACCAAAATTACTTTAACTTTCAAGTTTAGGACTTGACTTAAACCATCACTGCAAACACAGTTACAAAGGTGGGTCATACTAGGTTTATGTCTTCTTACATAATACAACTTGTGCTTGTTCCTCTTTGTGCCTGCGTGTGTGTGATTACATTATGACGAAGAATGTCGTTATGTCCAGCTTTTAAAGTTTAAACAGCCTCATGTTTGTAGTCCTGATTAAATTACTAAATTACTTAAGAGATAAAGTAATTTTTCTGTGAACTGTCTTTGTTCTTAGTAATGTGGCAATGCTGTTTGCTCAGATTGGTGGTCCCCTGACTTTTCCACTTGTGCCAGGTTGACAATTGTGGTTCTGAGTTAAAGTCTCTACAACATTGCATTCATTCAATGCCAAAATGTAACTTTGGCATCTGGCACCATCGTCAGCAAAATTTTACTTTGTCCACAAACTTTGATTTATGATATTATGATATTTATAAAACCAAAGTTTCTTTGTTGCTAATTGCATTAAAATAATCATGCTAAATAGTAGCATGCTAGCACACTAAGGTGAATATGGTCATTATACCCACCTTACATCATCTTGTTAACATTGTCATTATGAGTATGGACACGTTAGCATTTAGCTCAAAGCACCATTGTGCCAAAGTACAGCCTCACAGAGCCACTGGCTGTGACTGACTTATTTAAATTTTAAATATCCTTTGTAATATGACCCATCACTGTGGCCGTGTTGATAGTTGTGATTAAGTTCTTATTTTATAAAACATCACCTCAGGTTTTTTTATTTTCATTCTATTATTGTATTTTTGTCTGAAAGAGCAAGCAGGTTTACATGTTAGATTGAGCGCCTTCATCTGTTCATACACTGTACCATTTCATATCATATGAAGAGCAAATTAAGTTTGTCTACAAAACCATGAAATGGCTCTAAGTTGTTGTACCTGTTACCCTACACTGTGTTTTATTGTGCATCAAACATTTTGAAGGACTAAGAATAAAGAAAGATCTCGTAAAACACAAGGAGACAATATGACTCTGTTTATGTCCAGACAAATGTAGTGTTTCGGTTAGATTGCACTAGCAGTGAAATTCAGGGGAAAATCATGAGGAATGTGAACTATGAGGGCAAGACTGAGGGGAGCTGGGTTTGCAAACAGTCTTATCCTGCATGGGGTGTGCCCCAGTGGTAAGCATAATGAAACACATATGGAGAATGTGGGCTCTCACAGTACACTAGCACTAGATAAAATAGTTAGAGAACAACAGCAGCCTCTGCTCCCATCACGGCAAACATGAGGCAGGTTTTAATATGACACAAATAACACTAAAGGGTGAAGTGTGGGGGGTTCTTACAACATGAAGCAGCTTCAGGACATCAACAAACCTAGAAAAGCAAACAATGGAAAAAGTTAGGTATGTTATGATGAATTAGTAAAGTAAAGAGTCCTTCTCTCCAACTTCTCGTGTTGTGGCCATGCTGATATTTGCGGTTTGTTAGCCAAGGTTTTAAGATATCTGTCTCCACCCAATACACTGTGCCTGAATAGGGTTTTATCTTTGGTGCTCACAGCTTAAAAAAATACAGTTTTAACAGACATACGCCCAAATGTAATGTCCTTGGTGTTACACAATATATAGACCTGAAGTGAGTTTTAATTTTATACAAGAGAAATAGTCTTTTTGACGCTGTTGATCATGGTGTTTGTGGATGATCCAGAGCAATGGGATCAGCACTGATACTGCAGTTGAATTTTTAAATGCTCCTTTCACCTCAGATATCTCAAAACCTGGGGAAATAAAACCAAAACTATCTGCATGGCTGGACACCACCAGTAGTAAATTTGTAATTTGAGTGAACCTACGCTTTAAGAAAAAAAAAAAAGACACTTACACACTCTCGGAGGTCATGATTTCTGTAGCGATGTGGTGAATCTTGCTTTTCTTGTGTCCACTCTGTGTCTAATAATGGTACAAAAATACAGACTGATTATTACAATACATTCACCAGAGCTCATCATAAACCCTTCACAGCAGATACATGCATCACGACAGACACATCAAGTCATCAATTAACTAGGTATTAGGAAGTGGAGGGTGTGTATTAAACAGAGGGGTGTTTCTGTTATTTTGCCTCCCCTCATTAATATAATAAAATACAATATGCCAGCCCCACACCACTTTCAATGAAAACTGAACATTATAACCTTCATGAATGCAGGATTTATAGTTGGATTAGACTGTGTTAGTGTCAGCTAACTGTACCTTACAACCTGCCTTTTTAGAGAATATTCAGGAGGATTTTCTAGTTTCTTTTTGCTTGGGCATATTCATTATACCTGAGGTCAGTGAAAATAAGGGACCAAAGTGTTGAGAGAAGAAAAGTTTTCTCTCCAGGCAAAGGCTTTATCTCTCAAACCTTGTAAAGAACAAACCCTGTGAGATGATTCCAGGAAATATTTTTGAGGACGCAGGGGCCTAAAGTCATAAATCATAAATGACGTCTCCACTGCTCACCATACTGTCCTCTGGCTGATCAGGGTCTCCTTTACTTGAGATGGAGCTGCTATCATTCCCATACTCTTCATCTGAGGACGAGGTGTTGGCCCCAATGTCATCATCCGAGTAGCCACCACCCAGGGGTGCTGCTTCCTCATTGGCAGAGCTCCTGTTGAAAGGGCAGGATGTTAGGGTCAGAGAGGAACAAAGACAGATGCAAGAGCATGAACACAGGTGCAGGTGTTGTGGACACAGAAGCAGCTGCAGGGATTTATTAAAAAACAGTGAATGCAGCACAACATGGCTTTAGTCATTCAAACAGCACAAGGCCACAAGAAAGTGCAGATGGTATGGGAAAGAAGTGAGACAGAAATAAAAACACTTATATCAGCATATAATGAGTGTTAGTGTGTCATTTTGTCAGTTTGGTGGTATTCGAACATTTCCTGCTCTAATCAAATGGGAGTCATGAAAAAGAACACGCAGGAAAGGGAGCACTTCATACAGCCGGAAAAAACATATAATGATAATCATCAACACTGTCACATAACACTAGCCCTGGTCCAGCTGCACGCCTCGGTTCACGGAGCAGCGGTTTGGCTAAACACTGCCAAGACCAATAGAAACAAACTCTAAACCAAACACAAACCCCTCGCCACACTTTCTTTATTTAATCATGCAGCTAAGAAATGACTGGATGTGAAGAGCTAACAGGAAACTGCACTACAGTGAAACTACAAATCTAAAATACCACAATTCCCTGAGGGAGCACTACTTGTGAAACAACAGCACCTCCCTGGACCCAACTGCAGTAGATGAAATGGACTTAGGCTCAGCAGCAATAAGCCAGAGTCAGTGGGTCTTACATACTGCGACGTGTTTACAATAACTGTTGCATTTGACTGTGACTGGCCTCTGTTTATGAGCAGTTCAACGTGTTTCCAACATGTGATTGTTGCACCGTTTAAACTAAAGAGGGGCGATGCACTAAGCTGTGAGACAGAGTGTACAGTTACACAAACTGTAAGCCTATTTTTCCAACTGACTTCTGCACATTCATAACACAACATGCATTCTTTATATACAAGGATAATTACCAAGATTACCTTCAAGAGTAGGCACATCCTAAAAATTTGATTGAGCTAAATAAGCACTAGACTGACTGTTACAGCCAAACTTTTTTTCAGAGTCATTTTACCTAAAATCATATTTTCTCACTTTACCCACAACTGTTGTATATATGTATGTGTAGATATGATTTTTGTTGTAGGATTTGAGCATCCAAAATCAAATTAGAAAAATTCAGTACCAGTATCTAGCCCATGAAACAATGTCTTTGTTCCTCTGCTTCATTCACTGATCTTCCTGTCAGTTTAAACTATTCTTTTGCTAAAAATGAGCTTGCATGTAAAGTAACAGGAACACAGTTTCTGGAAAATCACACTGCTTTTTCTTAATAGCTTTTCATTGACTTGGGCAGCACAGAAAGATTTCTATGGCCTCCCCTGTGTTTGAGTGAAGGTTAAAAAAAATCTCACAGACAGATATCTCAAAACCTGGAGTACTGGTGGATGAACTGACCCTGACTAGAGTGCCTTCTTAGCCTCAGATAATAAAAGAAAAGATGCTGAGCTACAATACACTAGCAACAAACATTGTTTCCTTTTAGGCCAAAGTTTCTCTCGTGCTAATAACCTATAATAGATATAGTACAGTACATGATGACCTATAAAACATATTTAAGAAATGTGCACTCAAAGTTTTTAAGTCAACCCATAATCAACACCTGAAAGGTGTGGCAAACACGCTTGCCCCCTGACTTGTCACACTCCCCAGACAGGAATCTACATCGATGGCTAATGTGACACGTGCCTTATGGATCTTCTCTCTATAAATGATACAGTCACACTCTGTTATTAACTGACTGATAACTGATTGTACAAGGCCTCGGGTGTTTCCATCTCATTTAGGAAGACAAGGCAATCGCCTAATTTACAATAAACTCATAGGTATGTTTAGGATGTGATGTGGACAGAAATGGAAGTCATGTAATCTACCTTTCATTTTCTGTTGATGTCAGACACTGTTGTTGTCCAGTGTTTTTCTTGAAGGGCATATATGGCTCTTGCTCCTCATAAATGCCCTCATCATTATACAATTCGCTGTCCCAGGCCAAAGGCTGTGTAAAAGAGGCCCGAGTAGATGACCCTGCCTTTCCCACTTCAAAGTTCATGTAGTCTGGTATCTCCTCATAGTGACGAATGTTCTCATAGAGTTCATGGGAAAAATCGTCTCCATCCACGCTTTGCTCTACTCCAATCAGAGGGCAGGAGAATTTACGTTCAGACCTGAGATGCTCGGGAAAGTTCTGACATTCATCTTGGTCCTTGTCCACACTCTGTTCATTGTCATCTGCAGTGCAGTCTGAGCTCTGGGATCCTCGTACTATCAACTTAGGCAGCATCTTCACCGACAGCGTCAAGTCCAGAAGTTTCCGGAAAGAGTTTCTCCTCTGTCCTTCAGAGTAACTGAGGTCAGTACTGGAGAGTGACTTGACTCTCTGTTTGCCAAAGCTGCCCCGTAAAGGCTTGATTCCTGTTGTTGAGAGGTTTCTGCTTGTTTTCTCCTCTGGAGGCAAAGGCAGCTCCCTCATCACTCTCTCCTTTAAAACAAAATCCTCTCCAGGAAGGACCTGCTGTTTCTCATTATCACCTAATTTTCCATTTTCCCTCTCCTCAGAGGATTCCTGTCTCTGTATGCTTGGCAGCAGGCTGCTGTGTCTCTGGGGCTTCGTTGGACGTACTTTGACTACCCCATCCCGTGGAGTCACGATGATGGCAGGAGGCTGACTGATCTCCAGCTGTTTGAGCAAACTGCTAGAAGGAGGACTGTGTGTGACATCGCTGTAGACTGCATCACGATTCTCCTTTCCCTCCATATCCTTTTCCACCACCACTTCATCTTCCTTGTCGACTGATATCTCCATCTGATAGATGCTGCTGTCCCAACCCAGATCCTCCTCCTCCACATCCTTTGGCGAGGTTTCAGGAGCAGAGGTTGGCGCTTTCTCAGGTACAGACAGAAAAGGCTTTTTCTTAGGTGGAGGGGCTGGTGGACTGGAGGCTTTTCTCTGAGTCTGAACAATTGGCTGCTTGTTTTCACTTGATACAGATACACTGACAAGCAGGGTTGAGCTGTCCTTCCCTTCTGATGACACTCTCACCTCTTTGCCGTTCATGTCCCTCCCTTCCTGCCTTATAATCTCTTCCCTCTCCTTCTCCACCTTTTCCTGACGTACCAGAACAGCTGTCGTGGGTTTAGGTGGTACAGGGATGGGTTTCCTAGGGGCTGCTGGGACTGGTTTGTGTTGATGCACACTAAATATTTGCTTGGAGCCAAGAGCATCTTCCTCTGGTCCCCGCCCAGGTGCACTCTGAAGTATTACATTACCATTAACCTCATCGCTCCATGTTCTGTGAGGAAGAGGCGGTCTAACTTTCCCCACAGGACTCGAGGTGCTGATGTTGGTGTTGAGATTTTCGTCCAAAGAAAGCATCTCTTGTAGAGGTTTATGGTTAGTGAGCTGGGCATTGGTGGAGCCAGTCTGTAGAATAACATGTGGACGGTTAGCTCTCATCACCTGGCTCTTAGCAGTGTCAGTTTTCTCCCTGTGGTCCACAACACCTTGAGATGTAGGGAGATGCTTTTTGTTTTCTTCAGTTTTACCTTTGTGCAATGTTTTCAAGTCTTCCTCCATTTTGTCTCTGCTTGTCGATGTGTTCCTGATGCACTGACACTTCTCCTGACTACACAAACAAATTGGAATAATATAATCCCAATCTGGCTTCTTGTTTTCTTGCTGTATCCCATTTTGGCCGTTCAGTAGACCAACGATTCGTGGATTTCTGGTGACAGATTTTTGGTACAGGCTTTTTGAGACGAGAAGCTTGGATTCCACAGTGGTGGTGAGTTTGGAGAGACAGGGTTTGGGAGCCAGTACCGGTTTAAACCCTCTCAGTGTGCCATGAGATGGGAGAGAGAGGCCGACTCTTCTGGGGGTTGAGGGAGACGGCCCTGGTCTCTGGGGTTGAATTAGTTTTGGCTTAGGGGCCAGAGGCGGCTTGTGCGTGCCTGAGGAGAGAAAAACAGAGGATATGCACTTGAGACTTTGTGTTGTCTCCAGTGAAACAGAGCCTCAATCACACTATAATACAACAAAACAATCATTGCTTTAATCTGACATAATGAAAAAAGTCCGTTCTGAATATCCAGATGGCATATCTGGTGTTTTTTCTGACAGATGCTGCTCTGATGGGGTCTCACTCTTTAACTCTTTAAATCTGCTCTGAAGCATTGATCCTAACCTAGTGACAGCTTAGTGTAAAACTGTTGTAAAGTGCAAAACCAACTCTGGGGGGGGGTTCAAATAGCACAGTAATCCAGCTAATGGCCCATGTCAACAGGCAGAGGAGGAGGAGTACAAGGGGGAGCAGATGAGAGATGAAGAGTGGGAGAGAAATGGAGGAGGGGGGCACAGGGACTGTTACAAACTTGTAAATCTGTCTGAACTAGTGTCCTGAAATCCTCTGTGGGGTGGTGTAACTGTAACATGCTGACCTGCAGGGATGTTGTTTGTTTGGTTTTTGTTGCTCCTCAGCAAATCACACATTTCTTTGACCCTGAACAAATCTGGAAGTGCTCAAAAACAGAGTGATGCCATTGAATTTGGAGACTGTTCACACAGTGAGTCAGATGTGTTCATGTCCCTATGTTTGATACACGAGTTGGATATAAAACATTTTAAAAAGCACATGACTGTCACTTCAGTTACTTACCTGAAGGCAACAACACAAACACGCACAAAGTCAACTTCGCCCGTTTTGTTGCGTTAATCTTGACTCTGTTGATTCACTTGTTTGTTTTATCTGTTTTGACCTGAGTTTAAAAGCCAGAGACCCAGAGACCACAGCAAAACAATACATCTGTAGCACCGTCACTTACCTGAGTTCATCATCGCTTCGCTTCTGCTTTGTCGCTTCTTACAAATCAGACCATCCCTCGCGTCCGGACGCATTTGTGAGACTGAAACTCAGATGTGTGTGAAAAAGAAAATAAGCATTTGCTGTGCGACCGCTGTAGCAGAGCCTGTGGTCCCGCTGCCGGCTGCTCATTCTCACTGGAGCCGCACTGGCTGCCTGGTGTGTCGGCTACAAGTGAGCCTCCTCCTCCTCTCTCACCAGGGGCCACTAGAGGGCTTCAGGACGCCCAGACTGACGCATCCAATTAGAAACACCTACAGCTTCAGGTCCAAATCAACTGAAACATCAAGACAAACGTGAACATGTGCGATAGAAAACCCCCCGAAGGCTTTGATTCTTATGATTGTGTTTAAACTCACCATCACATTAACATTTCACCTACATTATTGTAACTTCTAAATTGCTTTTCATCGCAACACGGAAATTGTCTATGTGCGCACATATCTTTCCACATAATCATCATCACTGATGTTAACACTGTTCTGAGTCAGAGGACAGAAATATGAGTGAATGCCAGATGATATTTTGTTTCATGCGAAAGGAAGTAAAACCATTTGTTTCTTTCATTATGCTGTAACTTTGTCATCAGGCTGATCAGTCAGATGATCTTACAGGAAACAGACTGGGGAGCAGCAGGAATGAATGAAGAGTGAAAAGAAGAAGTAGAAGAAGGGGGACGCCAGTATTGGATAGTTTAGTCTTTTTATTAAATCTGCTCATCTTTACCGAGAAAACACAATAAAGACACGTGTTTTGCATGGATGAAAATCCTGCTGGTCAGACAACACTGACACATCTGCATTCACCTGATGCCCACACATTTTGCTCCTTACTGTCAAAGGTTAAGAGGAATATTACATCTGCAGTGAGAGACCAGTGCAAACCTGCATAAGCAGTTTGACTGCACAATAAAGTGTGAACAGACAGCTGGTAATTTTGGAGACTGCCACAGAGGTAATCCTGTCACCGGAGTAATATTCAGTGTGAAATAACAGGTACATGAGGTAATGCTGGGGTCTTCTTCGGTTTGATGCAAAAGCCTTTGTGTCGTCGGTGTGATGCCTCTGTGTTTTTTCTGTCCAGGGACAAAACATCCAGCACTTCCGTGATTTCAATCAAACATCACAAAAATCACAGGTGGTTAAGATTTAGAAGAGCTTCGATAAGAACAATTAATCATCAGGGGATGATTTAGCCCCTTTATTCAACAACAGTATGTCAGTCACAAACCTCTCATTGGCTTTTTCCACTGAGGCAGGCTGTGTTACAACATCTCCTCCTTGAAGTGTTGCATGTTGCGAGTTGTGTGCATCTGTGGCTGCAGGGTTATCAACTGTGTCACTGCAGATAAAGCACAAAGGAGAATCAAAGGAGTAAACTTAATTAAACCAACTTATTTTAATTAAAAATGCTTTTTATTTAATCAATTTGTGGTTATAAATCCCATAATGATCACTGAGGATTGTTCAATTTTACAACCTTTACATTAACACAATACCACCAATTAGTGATCCAGGTTCTTACAATCAATCAGATTCACAGCGGGGATGGTGCAGTAGTACCTGAACTTGTAGTCTGGTGGGAGGCTCAGACCTAATCTGTAGTCTCCCCTGGTTCTGGAGATTTGCTTTTGAAGGTCCCTGACTGGGCAGCTGCGACCACTGAATATGTGGCCCACAAACAGCAGCTTCCCTCTGATGTACATCTGTCACATTCACAAAATTTACACCATATGTGTGAAAATGGGTATATTATATTGTTACCACAATGATGCATATATACTTCTTATTTAAATGGCTTTCTTGGTGTGTTTTTCTTTCTTTTTTTTCTTTTCTAGATTACACAAAAGTGGGTTGATTCTATCTTTTCACAACATCACTCATGTTAGTCATATCGTTACTTTTAGGTTTATATTTCACAACAGAGGGATATACAGTGTGTGTGTGTATGTGTGTATAGTATCTTGTCAATCATACTAGCTGCTCTCCCTGAGCCTCTGAGTAAAAACCTCTGGGCCTTAAGTCTTTAAGTGTGAACGTTGTTCCATGTCCCTGATATTTGTAATTTCTGTTTGATTTATGGGCTCAAGGAGGAATTTTCATCTTACAGCAAAATTCATTGGAGCAGCTGTCATGACTTAAGGCTAAAAATGAAAGCTCCCTTTTGTAATTAACAAGTGTCATCCCTCACTGCTGTCAGCTCACTGCGCTTTTATAATAAATGTCGGGTCTCTAGGAGAGGGCAGCACCTTACTGACGAAACCCACCCCCACCCCCCACCCATTGCTAAAGCCTCCTCTGCTTCACAAAAGTGCTGCTGCTGCCTCCCAGTGGCAGCTGTTAAAACATGTGCTGAGCAGAGCCTGCAGCCTCGGGCCAAGCCTGCAGTGGGTTTACTGACCAGGACCATCCCAGGAGCAGCATTGTGTCGCTGCTGCAGTAGGATGTTCTCAGATCCACAGCTCTGCTTCCCTGTTGACATCTCATACCTCACCAGGCGAAATGAATCCATCTGGCACTGGATTAAAACCAAAAAACCTTCTGAAAATGTTACTGTTTCCAAAAATATACAGTATGATAGTCAGCTGACTGTAGGACATCTTCCTTTGACTTTCACTTTCACTTTATTCTGAACCCTATGCAATGCTCTGTTGTGTTTGCAAAATGTGCATCAGTACCAAGGAAATATCTACACACTTCCTGGTTAAACAGAATTTTAACTACAGTTGTGCAGCAATGGATACTAACCGAAATGTGTTGCTTATTCCAAGTGTTTTGGTATTTTGTATTTTTGCATTCACACCTGAGTACATGGCATGGTTCTGTGTTTATTCCTCCTCCTGTAAAGCTGCTCCAGAGCATCCTGGCCTGGCACTGTGTGTGTGTTGTTGACAGGCTGCCGTGGTGGAGTCACACACACCACCAGGATCTGTTGACTGTGTGGAGGCTGGCCCATTACAAAGGTATCGTACTCCAGGTCCGTCACCACTGGCATCAGTGTCACACTGCAGCAGCAGCACCGCCTCTGCCTCCCCTCCCCCAGCAGGGCAGCTCGCAGCAGCACAGGGCACACTGTGAGGGGGACGGAGGGGGTGAATGATGATGGGGCTGGGCAGCGGGTGATAGTAGCAGGCTGCGACTCTGGACTCTTTGGAATAATCACTGACCTGGCAGTGGTGATAGCGAGGTTGTCATTATAAATAAGCCTCTTAAAAACTGCAGTAAATGTCATTTTCTACGCAGTAACATTTGAATGAACTGGAACTGTGGCGCTTGTCAGTGACACAAATAGCTCTTACTCCAGTTTGATGTTGCCGTGAATTTGAAGAGGTCCTATCTGTGTGACACGGGGCTCCTCCTTCACTCGCCTTTTAGGTGTCCTGAAAACAAGCAGGTTAAAAAAGTGAAAGCTCCCTGATTAAAGTCTGCATAATGTAGCACATATCTGTTCAAAGTCTAGCAGAGCTCAAGCACTTGAAAGTGATCAATAAACAGTGTGTCTCCGTCATTATTAGAAAATCAATGACTGGCCTCTGTTTAAGGGTAGATGGATGCATTAGATGTGTAGACTTACATCCATCATAACCACACATTTATCTTAAAACCACAGCTTTAAAATGACAGTTTCAATATAAAAGCAATTAATTGTTCAGCCTTACAACCGTGTCTTTCAAATGCCACACCTCTAGTTTGAGATGCAGGCGTTGTCTCATACACATGTAATTGAGATAACACCCATGATATCACTTGGGTAATTTTCTCAGACTTGCCAAAGCTCCACCCAAGGACATTATACATGTTTTCATAAGCCCTGTAATCATGATCACTAAATCTTCTTTGACTTGTTAAATCACTGGAGTATGTACTGGTGTGAAGTGTGCACCTTGGCCTGACTGAAGAGTCAGCAGGTCTTTCTGCTGACACTGACAGGTGTCTGTGCGGCTCCTGTAGCTCATTCCTGCTCTCTGCTGGCTGGACTGGTTTTGTATCTGCCCACTCAGGTGGGTTCAGAGAAGGCAGAGCAGCTGACTGTACCTCTCTCCTCAGCTTGGTCCTCAGTGGGGCAGTTGGCATCCGCTCCCTGCCAGGACACTTGATACCTGAAGGAGAAGAGGAGGTCACTCAGAAATGCACACAGACACCGAGTGACACAACTGACCGTGAACAAGATCCTGATGGAACTATTCAATAATGTTGAGTTTGCAAGATGAGGTGAAAGTAACTTTTTACTTCACTGAACTACTGTAAACAACCTTACCAGGTCAGATTAGCTCATTGTTACACCACTAGTGGCAATTTCATCACAGCAAGAGTGAGGACAGCTTGCATATTTCAGAAGAGCTAGAAAGACTGTGTGCACAAACTCTGAGCTGGTAGTTACCAGTGGCTGCTCGGTAATAATCCAGCCAGTCCTCCAGGGTGTTGCGTACTCTCTGCTGAAGTTTTTTCAGATCCCTGCACGCAAATCCTCCTCTTCTCCACAGTGCTGATGGCTTCTCCAGCCCCTCCATCTCTCTGACCGTCTGGAGGAGAGCACACATACACCTGCCATACATCATTACTCACATGGTGGAATATATGACATAGAACAACACAAGACATTTAACAAGATGTTTCTACAAAAAGTGACTCAGTCAGGGCTTCTGCACAACCTGTAGAGGCTCTGAAGGAAGAAGTCAAAGACAAGGAATATTTTTTGTGCTCAAACAATAAAAGAAAACACCACTATTGTTTCCATATGTTTTCCCATCACCTTTACCTTAAACTAACTCAACATCAGACACTAAAACATACTGTTGTAAAAAGTGTTTTACAGGTGTCAGTGTCAGGTTCCTCTTGCTCTCTAGCACCACAGCAGGGGATTTTATCGTCCTCACTAGCAGGAGGTCCTGAGCAGCATCAGAGGTAAACTTTCCATCAGTCTGCAAGCACAGCTGTTAATGCAGAGAAGCTATCATCAGTTTTATTCTTTTTAATAATGAATCTATTGTCTATTAAATAATCATCATCTCACCAATTCCTTTGATTGTTTAATGTGAGACAGGGCAGAAAGAGGAAGCTGAACACTTTCGTTGTTGCACCGGAAGCTGAGCGAGGAAGAAGTGCTGCTGAGCAGCATCACAGAGATCACATCTGACAACTGTAGGAGACAGAAACACATATTTATAGATTATTTTAACATTTACACAATGTTGAAAAATGTTTGATCATCAGTAGGCCATGTGTTATACCCAACACCCTCTACTATGTTTCTACTAAATGTGACATTTCCAATATTGATATATCACATTAACACTTAATATTTTTCTTATCTGGACACATATTCTCTATGCATGTTACTCCTTTCATTTTAAGACTGCTGTGGACCTGGATCTGTGGCTGCCTCCTCACCTGTATAACGATCTTCTCCTTCAGAGCACGACCAGTCTGCCAGTTCCACTCTTTAGTTATGTTCCCATAGTGGTCACTTATGAATCCGCCATCCTGGTCCCACACTGCTGTAATAGATGAGCTGCAGGAACATATAAGAGAGAACTACATTTTTTTCGAATCACACAAAAATGAATATATAGAGAATTTAAGATCAGTGACACATGGGAGCTCATTGCATCTATATTAAGTTTTTTGACCTACAAGAGACAGATTTTCATTTTTTATTTAAAAGTTGAAGAATTATGACTTTAAGCTTCAAAAAACATAAATAATCATTGGAACATCTAGGTAGCATTTTAAAGCTTCCAAAGCTAATGAAGATGTTGTACAGTTGTTTACATTGTACCCCTCATCATCAGTAAACTGTAAAATCAGTCAAGTCCACCTTTTCATTTTTTCAGATACACATCAGCATTGAATGAACTCACCTGAGAGGGTGTGTAACAGCCCCGTGCCCAAACGCTGTGATCGTTGCCAGGATAACGGGACACTCATTGTCACTGAACACGTTGGTGTAGAAACCTCCATGGGACAGACCCGAGTGGCTCTGGCATACAGCCATACAACCAGATGGGTAGCTGAGAGGGCGAGGTCAGGGGTAAAAAATTCAGCTATAGTGACACATTTGCCATATGCCTGACACTGAATTAGCTTCTTGGACAACTACTAGATTTAAAAGTTATGAATAAACATGATTGGACAAGGATACTATATAAATGAGGAGCCGTCATTGATCCTGTAGTGCAGTTTCTGCTGTGCAGGATCCTGCTGCTTCACTTCTGGTATCTGGGGTATCCCGTTCACAAAGGTGGGTGACTCGGCCTTTCTCCTGCCCTTCAGTTTTGCCCTTGCTTCTCCATAGTGACGGAGTATCAGTGGTTTGCTCAGGTTCTGTCCAGCTGTTTGCAGTTTTCTGTGTGAAGATGGAGTCAATTTTTTTGTTTAAAAAAATTATCCCTCAACCCACAGAGTCAGACTCTTTTCTGTGGAATTACAATTCAAAAGTAAACATGGTTTTAATGACCACTGACCAAATGTAAAACTGGTCTCATGTGATCAAGTTAAATCATTATCAATTATTCAAGTGAGTCCAAACTGCAGTAAAGTTGCCTATTTTATTGCCTCCTTTCTTCACCTACCCCACTTCCTTTCCCTTCATCACTGATTGGCTCTTGTTTTCACCCTGACCACTCCACATTTACCAGGTTGAGTTCACTTGGTCACCACAAGCTTAATGAAAGAGTTCACTCCCTTTCTTGTTTTTCATAATTGCATGGGGCAGCTGTTCTGATTCCCATGTATGTTTTCTCTCCTTCTGTGTTTATATACGGTTAATTTTGAGAATAAACTTGTGTCAGAGGATCAAGATTTCACGATTTTTCTTTTCCATGCATCATGACCTCAGGCCTGTGATGATAGTTTTGATTTGAACGTGTGAAGGAGGACCTTTACACAAACTGTTGTCTAAAATGATACTCGATACTGCTCAGTGTACCATGTTAGCAGGCTCACAATAACTAATAAGCATTAAACAGAGTACAGATGAGGCTAATGAGGATGTCTTGCAGGGATTTGGTTAGAAGGTTTTGGACAAGTCACATTTTAACCATTGAGAATTATTACAATTCAGGCTAAATATAGATGTATAAACAAAACCAATCTATCTTGTTGTTGTTCAAATATTTCAGTTTGGAACAAAGTGGTGGACGGACAAATCAACCGACCACTGCTATTGCCAGAAAAATCGGATTATCAACTATGTCATTTTGAAATCCAACCACTCATTGATACCAATGCAGCTGCACAGGTTAACAACACACTGGTGATTTCTTGCCGCCTGCAGTCGCTCCACCACCCACTGACACAAACTGATCCGCCGAGGCTCATCACAGGAGGACGGCTTTGGCTGAATGATCCAACCTGGACACAAATCACATCCAGCTGAGGCAGCAGAGGCACAGCAGTAACACAGTCAGAGTCACATAGCCAACATTAACACAATGCTGCAGTTGCATGTCATACCTGGGTCTTTACAGCTGCTGGATGAGATGGAAAAAATGACGGTCGAGGAGCTGTGAGCTGTTGAGGAGTGAGAATGAGCTTAGTCAATGGATGGACAATACTGGCCATATACAGTATAACATGCTACCAGGGACATCAGGGAACTTAATAATGTAATTTAATAGCCCTGTAACTGATTAACAAACTGCAGTACATCTGTGCCCAGCTACCAGCCACCTTGCCTGATCTGGTAAACAAATCCTCTCACTTCCACATACTGGCAACCAAAGATGTCCATGTCTTCAACTTCATTCTCGGAAGGTCATGAGAAATTACTTAACAGGCTTTCACTCCTGTCACTCTCATTGTTATTGTCTCTTACCTGCTTTAACTCTGATGGTAGAGTGGAGCATTTTCATGTGAGAACGGTGCAGTGACATTGGTCTCGCTGTTCTGCCTTTCCTGCTGTATTGCTAGTTTTCCATAGATACAGTCTGTGGTGTGTACTGATATAACACTAGCATACACAAAGCATACCAGGTTGTAGAAAAAAAACTTTGACTAGTGTTTATCCATTCTAGTAAAATCGGCTTTGTCTTTGTACTTAGCTGTTTCTCTGGGATGATCCTGCAGGTTTACCTACTTCCCCAAAATAGTCAAGTTTGATCGTCCTCTCTGCGCTCAAAAAGCTTCCTACACAAAGATTCCTTCACTTTCTAAAATATTGTTGTGTGTTGTGTGTTGAGAAACAACAATCAATCAAATCTGAAATGATAGCTACATGTCAACATATCATCATGAAAGAATGTCATTTTCTCATAAACTCTTGAGTCTGCATTTCTCAGTAAGTTATCAATAATTAGATTTTGGCCCAGATGCTTTTCAGATGATTTAGTCTTAAGTAAAATCTTTTTTATGATAGATGGCCTGAGAAATATGGAGGTCAATTGCCATCTTTATGGGGGGGGGGGAATTAAAAGTTAGGCATCATAGTAAAAACTAGAGAATTATAAGAGTCAAAATTATGATAGGTCACCAAACTAGAGAAAGTAGTCTAACTTAGCAGGGTAATTAAAATGAAAGAATTAATTAGGACTTTATTATTATCTAGTGGTAATGTTTGATCTAGTAGTATTGGGCTTCGATAGAAAATGTGACCCAGGGGCTCATTTACCTGCACTGGGGTTTTGTTTGCGCCTTTTCACACGTGGGTTTGAGCCAACTTTTAGTTTTCTCTCCGAGGGACCTGAACTGAGCGCGTCCCTCTCTCCTGTCTTCCTCCTGCCACTGAGAGATTCACCCAACTTCCAGGAACCTTTGGACTTTGGTCGTTTTTGGGTCCGTCCGGGACTTTTGGGCTGCGCCGCCCCCGCAGTCACATCCTGCCAGGAGTAATTCAGAATATTTACCACCCCGTGCGGGACAGATCCCGCATCAGTCCACTTGTGTTGTGAGAGAAGGCGGGACAGTTCGTTTAATAACCGAGGGGCCGCTCTTTTATAGGCGTCCACCGGGCTCAGGTCCTGCATCAGTGCGGCACCGACAGCCGAGGAGGCGCCAGGTTCACCTGGAGGCCTATCACTCACTTCACTGTCCCTCGCCCGGTTACTACATGATAACACGTGGAAATGATTAGAAACACGTATCAGAAACAAACCGTGAACACATTTCTACCAACAAGGTACAAACGACCTTTGCGCCGCGTCCTCCAGCTGCGCTCCTTCACGCGTCGCATTAACGTGCAAAACGTTGCCTCGTGTCCCTTTAACTCGGTTTCTTCTTCTCGGCTGCAGAGGCGCAAATCAAAAGGTTAATACCTTTGCAGTTTCTTTTGCACTGCAATCAGCAAAATGGACCATTAGCCCACCTGGTCAAAGAAATACAGAGGCCCTGCTCTGTGTTCTGCCAGCGGACCAGAAGAAGTCATTGTCCCCCAAACAAGACAAAAGGTCCACGGGAATTTGTTTTAGTTTCCCACCTCTGTCAGAATAAAACGCACTACATGCGCCCACACTGTAAAATAACAGCAACAAAACGCGGCTGAAGCTTTAAAATCCACCTTTCACTTGTGTAGATGCACCTGTGTGTCCACCGTGAGCTGGGCTTGTTGCCTGGATACACACTTGTCCAAATACTCGCGTTACGCACCATTAATGATCGACTCACATCACATTGAGAGGAGGAGGAGGAGGAGGAGGGTTATCTGTGACAATACACTACAAAACATCGCTCACAGTAACAGATAAGGTGTCGAGGTGTTTGGCAACGCGGACACTGAGGAGAAGTCACACACACACACTCACTCACACACTCAGAGCCGCAGTCACAGGTGCGCACAGCCAGGTAACCTGAAACCCAGCGGCTGGATTCAGAGAAAACGGGGACTGTGGTGTGTAGTGCGGCTCTTACAGGCCATTCAACGGGACATGATGGTCACATAAACAGATATTTCATCCTCTGCAGGATGCACAGAGGATTGTGTTGCTCTCCTAGAACCGTTTGTCCCCAAATGTGATCCCCCCCACAGAGAAAAAGAAATCTGATGATAAATGGAAGTTTTGAGGTCCTCGGAACAGAGGAGGATCGTCTTCCCTCTATTCGGGTCAAGTTGTTGCACAGATTGTCTAATAGCTCATTATTGGCTCAGCTGCCTCCAGCACACTTTTCCGCTTTGACCACTGGAGGCTCTCAGCAGCTTATGCGTCACTTCATCTCTCAGTCGCTGATCATGGCGGAGCTACAGCTACAGCACGAAGTGGAGCCTCAACTTCTCAATGGGGACGACTTGAACGAGGAAAGAGAAGATGCAGATGCGCCGGAATCAGTGAAGAAAAGGAGAAGAAAGAAGAAGAGGAGCAAGACAACCGCACCAGGTAAGAGGCATCACTTTGCGGTTAGAGAATCGATGAGAAAATAGCGCAAAATTGTCTCCTCCGGTGCCACTCGATACAGAGCAAGAGCATCAAATATGCGGGACAGGAGACTTTTCAACCTGTCAGATGGTGTCCCCTGTCCAGCTGTCCCAACTCTGAGAGGCTGCTGCTGGAGCTGAGGGCGCTCATCTGGAAACGGGACAATCTCAAAAAAAAATCTAATATAACATCTAAACAGATTGAAAGAATTCATTTGAAGATATGGGTGGTGGAATAACATTTCATTTTTACTCCAGATTAAATATGTTCTATCCTATAAATCCCCCTAAGCTGCATGAAATTATGTAATGGAAGTATCCACAGTTTTAGTGCCATAAGATGACAACCACTCTGATCCGAAAACCATGATGATCATTGCAGCTTTACTGCCTAAAAAGGGGGAAATATAAAATCCCCCCAAAGCCTCAGTTGTTGAACCTGCCCTAAGTCAAGTATGGTCCACACAGCACTGTCTCTGAAGGGCTAAATGTCATAATGCTGCAAGGTACATATGCCCTTGAGGGTATTGACTCCCAAGGTATAGAAAGAATTTATGCACAGATCCTGCCAAGTTGAGATTGTAGTGGATGCACTTTCTTGAAATGACTCTGAACCACAAATAATTTACTCGCTGTGTGTGTGTGTGTGTGTGTGTGTGTGTGTGTGTGTGTGTGTGTGTGTGTGTGTGCATGCCATGCATGTACATGCACGCCACTGGTGTACACGTGCGTGTTCACCTGCACATGCATGCACAACAGTGTGTGACTTTGCAGCAGGGACAAATGAGGCTGAGGGGGGTGGAGAAGCTGGTGGTGTTGGTGATGTGACAAAACAGTTGGAGCTGCAAACACTGGAGGACAAAGAGAGGGAGGAGGATGGAGAAGAAGGTAACTTACCACCACCACCACTATCATCATTATCACCATCATCATCATCATCATCTGCAGGGGTGGTTTTGCTGAACTTTTAGACCCTGAAAGTGCACAATGAAATTCAGCTGGTCATATCTGCAATGAGATATCTGATTTTTAGTAGCACACTGGGAATAGAGCCCAAGCTCCTGTCAATATTTCTCCCTTTACAGACTGTATTGAAACTAATGATGCTTTCAACAGATGGGGATGAGGGAGAGAACTCAGCTGGAAAAAAGAAGAAGAAGAAGAAAAAGAAGAAAGGACGTAAGCCTTTTCTTTTTTCTTAGAGCAGCAAAATGCATCTCTACAACATCTTTGGCTCTTTTGACTCGATTCAGAACTGAAATTGAAACTGCATTTCAAATCGCAGTTATTACTGTCACATTCTCTTGAATAGATCAGATCCACATCCTGAACCAGCTGCATCACAATGAATTAAATCATTATGTAAATACCACAGGTGCACAAAAGCAGTTTGACACGACTCATTAGTGTCATGCAAGTTGTACAGAGCAGCACTGACACAGGGTGTAGGACAAAATACTACAAGACCTTACAGGACGACCAGATTGGACTCATTTAATGACAGCAGACTCAACATTAACAGCCAGTAAAGACAGTAAAGCCAGTGTTACAGCTTGAACTGAGAGAAAGTCCTAAAAAATGTGCTACATATATATCACAAGCTGCTGTATAAGACAAGTGCTATTATATTGGCATGGATTTTTCTGGCAATACAGTTCAATGGGCTTCTTTTACTCTTGGGTGGCTCACTCAATTAGACCTGTAAGTCGGGAACTGTACAATTATTCTTTAGCTGTTAAAATACCAATGTCATGAACATAGGAAGGATAACTCTTGTTTTCTCTCCTGCTGTTCCTCTGCTTCTCCTTCACTCCTATCTGGGCCACAGTGAAGGGACAGACTGACCCTCCCTCAGTCCCTATTTGTGAGCTGTATCCCAACGGAGATTTTCCAAAGGGAGAGGAATGTGAATATCCCCCATCAAAAGACGGGTGTGTGACCTCCACATTGTTGCCCACTGTGTGACATGCTTATCATTTATTTAGCTCTGTCTGCTTTGCATTTATTTACTTATTGGGCTCCATAATGGGGTGCAGTGTTGAGTGTGTGGTTTCATTTCCTGTCCAGGGTCATTTTATTGAATTTGTCCTCAGTTAAAAAATATCAAAACTACTTCCACCTGTGCAGAGTTTCTATAAGAGTGTGTTGTGTTCTCATTATTAATATTTGTATAATGAAATAATGATGAGTGCCTCCTCTCTATGGTGTGCCTGTCTACCTCACACCAGGCGCAGTGCAGCATGGCGGACCACCAGTGAAGAGAAGCGGGCGCTGGACAGGGCCAACGAGGAGATGTGGAGTGACTTCAGGCAGGCGGCCGAGGCACACAGACAAGTCCGCTCCTACGTCAGGAGCTGGATCAAACCAGGGATGGCCATGATTGAGATTTGGTGAGAGATGCCCTGAAATATCGTCCTTGAGGGCCTTTTAAATGACTTCAATCTTGGCTCCTCATACTGACTCTGGACTGATATTGAAATGATTTCAGCACTTCTTTGTCCCATCCTGAAAGAAACAATTTTAAAATGATGGCAGAGAACAGGGAGAACTGCTGTGTGGGTTCAACCTTTTCTTGGTGCCTTATCTGTTCTGACAACAGTCTCATTGTTCCTGTCATCCGCTGTCCCTTTGTGTTGCTCTCTGTTTCCGGCAGTGAGAAGCTTGAGGACTGCTCCAGGAGGCTCATCAAAGAAAATGGGCTGAAGGCGGGCCTGGCCTTCCCCACCGGCTGCTCCATCAACCACTGTGCTGCCCACTACACCCCCAATGCAGGAGACCCCACCGTGCTGCGCTACGACGACGTCTGCAAAATTGACTTTGGAACTCACATCAACGGTAAAAGCTCTCTAATAACCTTTTTAAGAGCCTTTGGAGTTATACTGTACCATTTCACACTTGGCATTTATTGTGATGCAGTAAAATAATGATTGAATTATAATTCTTACTGCCTGGAATAAACTGTCCTCATAAGTTAATTAGCTTCCACTTCCTGAAGATTAATACATGCTGACTTTTTCTGCAGAAATTATCAGCTCTTAACAACTGTTATGTATCATCAAACTGTTTGGTCTTTCAGGTCGAATAATAGACTGTGCCTTCACTGTCACTTTCAATCCGAAGTATGACGGGCTGCTGGAGGCTGTGAGAGATGCAACAAACACTGGCATCAGGGTAACGCAGCTCTTTCTCTCATGCATGATGTTTCTTTGCACTGCTGGGTTCACTTCACCTTATGAAGCGAAAAATCCTGAAGATGAATGATAATCATCATCATCATTCAGACCACATTTATGTTAATATTTATATATAAATTACAATTGTATTATGATTTAACCTCTAAAATAATACCATGATGACAAAAAGAGCCTTTAGGAATTTAGTTCAGCTTCGAATGGTTGATTTCCAATAAAAATGCAGTGGCTAAATGTGACTTGATGCTATGGTAGACTTATCATGTGATAAGGGTGGACACCCACCAGCATAATTTACAACTTACAACTATCAGGTGACACACAATTAGTAATTAGTAATTAAGGTACATAATGAGTGAGTAATGACTAAGATCAACTGAATGTTCCTAAACAGGAACACTGAAGTGTCACTACAGCGAAAGCTAAATACAAGAACGTTATGTCAATGAAAGTTTAAGTAATAGATATGCTGCAGATAACTTTGAACTTAGATAAATTTAATATCCTCAATATGTGCACAAGTACAGCAACAGCCTGGCAACAATCCAATGGCCAATAAAGTACAGACGAACGATTATTTATGTTTTAAACCTCACCTCTCTTCTATACTTGTATACTCTTGATCGATTACTTAAAAAACTAAAATGCTTATACACAGTTTGAGCATCTAAAAAACACATATAATACTTACAGTATATAAATAGTAACTATAGAGTGTCTTGCCACTTAAAGCAAATAGCAACAATAAACAATATACAGGAAGCGCATGATTAGTTCATGGTTTGTGCTGCTTATAACCTGGTTCAGAGCTCAGTATCAATTCATAAAAGTGGTGAATTTACAAATTCACACATACCTGTGTGCTAAATATCATATAGTTGTTCATTACAACAGTATCTACCTGTCAATTACCTCATATGATACACTGTATAGACCTCGAATTATTCAGAAACATCTGTTAAGTTCTGAGCAGTTTGTTCCTAATTCGTTCCTTGGTGCCCACTGGAGGGTTCCTGCGCTCACCTGTAAAATGTTCCAACCCGGCTTATGAATGACACACATCAGAACTGGGGGCAACAAATATTTCTTACTCTGCAGGTTGTCTGTGCAGAAGGAGTTTAATGTTATTAACTGATGTTTCCATCCCAGTTTGCAGGGATCGATGTGCGCCTGTGCGACGTCGGGGAGACCATTCAGGAGGTCATGGAGTCATATGAAGTGGAGATAGATGGGAAAACATATCAAGGTAATTTGAGGCCATTTATCACATATACTGCATACACAGGTTCAGTGCTAATTCCTATTTATTAAAACTCTTCCCGGTTGTTCTCTGTACAGTGAAGCCAATCAGGAATCTCAATGGCCACTCTATTGGACAGTACAGGATACACTCAGGGAAGACAGTCCCTATTGTTAAAGGCGGAGAGGCCACAAGGATGGAGGTTTGTACACCAATGATCACAGCTTACAGGATTCAAATTTAAAGTTATTTCATCTGAGACAAGTGGGTGTGACTAGATTCTGGAGCACGAAGCAGGAGTGCAGCCTGTTTTTTCCTGAAGTGTCTGAAATTAAACCTTCCTTAGCTGCTTGACCTTGCATATAAATAAACCCTTTTTAATTCTTAAGTGTAATTGGAAGAACATGCGGCTGGTTAGGGTTACGATGGGGTGTGGAGAAATGTTCCAATTCACTGCTCTAACAGCTTCTTAGTCACCCTCGTCAGCACTTTAATTACACCTTTAATGGAATTACCAGCCGCATCGAGTAGCAACACGTGTTAAAACTCCAGCCCCTCATTTCACTGCAACAGCGCAGAAATGTGGGCATCCAGAGTTCATTAACAGGCCTGTGCTTCACTAAGGAGAGACACGGCTTTGCACTTACATGTCACGGGACTATACTGAGATCCATGGCTGCCTCACACCCGCACAGCTGCAGTACATGACTGTATTTGGATAGAACTGAGCATTTTAATTGGCAAGTTGCTGCGTCAAGCTTTTTACCTGATGGTTCCAGGACATGAGGGGAGGAGGGGGGATGCTGATGTGGCAGCTTTGCGTATTGTATTTTTAGCTGAAGTGTGTTGGTGTAACAGGGACATTACCGTCTTTTGTGATCAGAGAGTGCACAACTGGAGTGGCAGCTGGGCGTGCCACGGGGGCTGCTAGCACTTTCACTGATTATCGGTGCAGGGAGAGAGGGTGTCGCAGTCTTATCAGCTAATACCACAGGGACTCTAACAACAGCCACACGCTGATAGAGACACAAAGCGCCAATGAAACTCAGCCAATCAACTCACGCTGCTCCAGAAAGGACACTACTGTCCCAAATAGACTACAAACAAATATGTCAGCCACTGACAACTTGAGGTTTTTGTTAAATTTACTCTCTGTACCCCCCTGAGTGTTTTTGTCCCTCTCATTAATGTCATACCCATTAATGAGATTTGCATACTGTAAATACATTTAGATTAGACTATAAAAGGCAATTATTCATTTTATGCCCACAAAGTGAAAGTGAAGTGTGTCTGTCTTTTTTTTTCGCTGCCTCTCAGGAAGGTGAAGCTTATGCCATTGAGACATTTGGCAGCACAGGAAGAGGTGCAGTCCACGATGACATGGAGTGCTCACATTACATGAAAAACTTCAATGTTGGACATGTGCCGATAAGGTCGCTGTTTTCCTCTCATCCCTGTGTTGAAATTCTAAATATTCAGTCTGAAAATGATTTACTGGTTGATTGATTATTTATAGGTCACATTTACACTTTTGCATCTATAGATTCAACCTCCAGTTTGTTGTTTGTCTCACTTCTGACTCTATGTTGTCACTGTGCTGCAGACTTCCGAGGGCTAAACATCTGCTGAATGTGATCAATGAGAACTTTGGCACCTTGGCGTTCTGCCGCCGCTGGCTGGACCGCCTGGGTGAGAGCAAGTACCTGATGGCGTTGAAGAATCTGTGTGACCTTGGCATCATAGACCCATACCCACCTCTCTGCGACATCAAGGGCAGCTACACTGCCCAGTATGAGCACACCATCCTACTCAGGCCCACCTACAAGGAGGTAGTGAGCCGGGGAGATGACTACTAAGCATGCACCAGAACTCAAGGTGAACCAGGAGGAGCATGACAGCTCAGAGACAACAAACCTCTTCAGACTGATAGCAATTATGCAATATTTCTCTGACCTAAATTTCCACTGCTTGAGTACCTTTAGATAATTGTTAGCAAGTGCAAAAGACTTGTGTCATGGCAGTAGCTTACTAGTACTACTTTGTTTTCTCCAAAGGATTGAGCCAGTAGACAAAGGACATATCTTTAAGAAATGTAGTGTTGTCATTTTAGTCATATTTTTATGTCCTGCTTTTAGGAAATATGCAAAAAAATATATATGCAAGAGAATTATGCAAAAAAAGTTTTGGTGAACACTTCGCCTAAAATGCTGTGCTTCATCCATTAATAGAAACAATTACAGTATATTTCTATATTTATTTGCTCTATTTTAATTTGAGGCATTTTTTATAAGAAATAAATTGTTATAAATCTTGCGTTGAATGCTGTGTGTCCATATTAATATAGCTCTAGCAGCTTAACATGCTCAATTACATTAACAGTATACATGCAGTTGCCAGTTTATTAGGGACACCTAATGCAATCTAATCCAAAATTCCTGCTTTAATTCCTCCCTTTGTGTCGGTTATAATATTAGTCCTGGGTGAAACTGTTTTTGAGAGGTTGATTGAATTCCTATTGGCATTGATACTGGAAATGCAGGTGTTTATTTTTTGGGCCAATGGAAAAATTATCCTCCAAAATGATATTTTCACAGTTTTAACACAAACTGACGGTCATAACCTTCATGAAGGTGGGACTGTTGTATAAGACTGCTTTAGCATTAGCTATGTTTACCTGATAAAGTGACAACTCAGTGTTAATGATGTCAAATTTTTTAACTATGTAGAAGTGTATTTCTCTCTTTTAACCAAAGGGGGGCGATACTAAAACATGGGTCATCTGTCAGTCGGCCTCCTCTACTAGTAAAGATGTCACCGGAAGACACATCAGGCTATTCATAGCTCCCAGCTTCAGCATAATGTGACCATGGAATGAAATAGACTTTTCCCAGAAGCATTAAGAATGAGCACACTGACAGAGTTTATGTAGTTTAGATGAAAAAAGGAACATGTGGGACACACAGATATAGCAATACAAATATCACAATGACGGCAGTGCACATTCATGCAGTCTGTATCACCACTTTGTCCTTTATAAGAAAATTTCCTGCCCACCTTCTCTTATTTTGGGAAAGTCTTTGTGACAAGGACATGGGCGGTGATGTTATGACTGAGGGATGCATCATGTCTCCTCACACAGTTTGTCCTTCTCCTTGGAGACAGCAGTCCAGGCCTATTCTTAACTGGGCCTGGCTCAAAAATGGCCTGTGGACTCTGTATCTGATACACTGTGATGTCAGTGAGTACCCAGGCTTTTAATATATATTTATTTTGGGGCAACAGAGTCACAGGCCAAAAAGAGAAACATATGTTGAGAGTGTGTGCTCTCTTTCTCATAAACACACATAGTGGCTCCCACAGGGTCGGGTTCAGAGGGGCCCCCTCAAGTAAGTCCTCCTCATATGGAAGTAGGTCTTTTGAGGACAGCAGAAAATCCTCACAGAATCGAGTCTGACTTAAGCAACCTGACAATCCACTCTTGTAAGTGAACCGCCATAAGAGCACACTCAATCCCAAGTGCTTTGGCTGGTTGCATGCAGTGCAGACCAGAGAGGGTAGAGCGGAGTGTGTTTTGCTTATGTCAGACAGCAGGCGGGCAAGTGTGCCAGAGCAAAGCAGAGCTGTTCAGATTAAGCTGCCTGATTCCTTTAATGTTTTTTTTTTTCATCCTCTCTCCTCATCCAGGAGATACTTGTTCGGACCTGTACCATTCCAGACTCACTGCCAAGGACATCAAGCATATGCACGCATCCACACTCTCGCACACTCTGATGTTGACTCATTCATGATAATTCAGTCAGGGCCTTTGCAAGATTTCAAAGTAAACAGCTCTCAATGAAATAGATACAGCAGGACTGTTTTGGCTCATCGACTCTGACAGCCACTTTGGCCAGGAAATAAAGTATAATTGAGTATTTAACATGCACTCCTTATTGCTTTATAAATAATTTGAAGGAACGAAGGGGTGAAGAGTTGATCGTGACACAAGAATGAGATTCTAACGTCAGCTTGATCTGGATGAATGTCTTGCTTTGTTTTCTTTGATCCTTAAGTGACTACAGTGTGGCGAGGTATCTGCTTACAGTATGTGCTTATTTCTACCACAGATTTTTAACAACCGTAGTTTTATAGTGGTTTTTTTTGGGTGGGAGCTGTGATCTCGACTTGGGAAAACAACAGTGAACGGTGAAATCCCTGTTGTGGGCATTGTCTTTTTCTCTATTTGCTTTCACTTTAGTGTCCAAGCATCTTGCCCATTATTTCACTCATCCCACACATCATCTGTAAATAACAGCTGATCTTCCAACTCTCCATCCCCTTGTACTCTGTGGTTCTTGGCGATGTCCTACCAGCGGCCGCAGTCTCTCCTGAGGATGTGGAGGATTTTGCGTCCCAGGCTTGACTTCCATGGCTTCACAAGGCTCTTGGTATTGACCATGAGTCGGCCGGTCTTCCGGTCTTCATGACCAGCCACTACATACTCAGATCCTGGAGAAAAGACAGAGAGCATCGATCTAGTGAGAATGCCACTGAAATGCACAGAATGGGAAAAAATGACTGTGGGAAATACCTTATGTAAAAAGAGAGGACAATATTATATAACTAATAATCAACAAGTTAAATACGGTGCTGTGATGGCTGGCTTGGATGGATGTTGCCAAAAAGGATTATTGTGAAGTGTTAGATGTGAAATAGTCTTATAACAGAGAGGTGGCTCTAATCTTTAAACTGTAAATGTCTAATCCAAATGAGTGATGCTCGGACGCTGGCATCTACTCAAAATCTCTGAGAGGTGACAAATATCTCCCATTCAGCACAAGGGTGGCAGATTGTCTGCTCACGAGTTGACTTATTCTACACTTCACTATCATGAGCAATAAAGTTTTCATTGGAAGTGGCTGCAGCTGACCTGGGTTGAGGATAGGACAGGTACAGCCTTGGATGGTCCAGGACTCTGGGTAAAGGGTGACACTTCCCCTCTGGATCTTCATCTGAGGGTTCTGGTAAAAGACCTTCTTGACCTTGACCTCCACCTCTGCATGGGAGCCTTTGTCGTGAGCTGACATCACCTTCACCAGCAGCACTGCCAAGGAAGCACCTCAATAAATCACTCAATCAACAGATTAGCTCTGGGGAAAAACAGCCCAGCAGGTACTGATTTCACACTTCTCAAACTTTTAAACCTTTGCACCAATGACTCTTTCTTTGACAGATTTCTTAGGGTTAAAGGGGAAATCCCACTTTACTGGTCATTTGGCCTATTACCAAGCATCTAAAAACGAAAGGAGGGAATGCACTTAAGTGTGTGTTAAACCTCAGGGTGATGAATTTACACAGAAGGGAAAATTTTTTGTTTAGAAAAAAATTACATGATCATATCACACATCACGACACATGAAGTCAAGTGAAACAACCATGGGTATTTTATAGTTCTATTATATATAGATCTGGTGTGTTTAAGATGCCACAGATTTCATATTATTGTTGTATGGCCTCACAATCCATGGCTGCTCACACAACACTGAATCAATCACTGTGTCAAACATGGCTTACCGTAGTCATACTCTGCAGCACAGAAGAGTTTAGGGCTGCCGAGGGTTATCTCTATACATTCACATTTCTCTAGAACAACAAAACAATCAATAAGATTAAATATTAAATCATCTCATCGTGTACACATCATCATGATGTGTGGATTTCAAGATTTAAAAAGCTGCATTTTTATCTGTGTTGGCTGATGAGTGTGCAGAGTATGAAGTGTGATATGACCTGTGACTCACCAGAGTGGTGCAGTGCAGAGAAAAGCTCCTCTATCCTAAAGAGTGCCATCTCACTATTATTGCTGCTGTGTCCCATGTGGCCAGTGGCTGTATAGAAGACCTCCACATCTGAGCTGCGGTGCAGAGGTAAAACCAGTCAGATCCAGGGCTCCACTCAGTGTTAATAACCCAGAATGCACTCTACCTCAACTCCATACGTCACTTTATCCAGCTTTAAATTTGCTGATACATGTGGCGACATAGGTCGTGGCTCTCACCCAGGAATGCAGTCACCAGTGTAGGGGTCACAGTCCCCTGTACAGTCACATGGGCGGCAGCCGTATTCATGAAGCCCCCAGTATCCCATCATGCAGCTGTCACAGCGGGGGCCTCCGACGCCAGGCTTACAAGTGCACTCCCCGCTGCTAGAGTTGCAGAGGGGGCTACTAGCTGAGAGGACAGAGCCTACAGGGTGGCAGGAACAGGCTGCAGAGGAAGAGAGGTGACAGGACAAGAGGACCAATTGTTAACATCTCTGTCGCTCAGTCAAAAGACTTTGGTATGTTTCTGCAAGCAGGTAGTGTACATTATGTTCATCTATGAATGCAAATGAACAAATCAGAACAAAAACAAACATATTTACAGTCAGACAGTCTACACCGTGAACTCCCATGGCAGTATAAAAGTAAGCAAAAGTAAAATGTATTTTCTCATCCTCTTGTAACAAGTGACAAGCTGGGTGTATGTACACAACATGTTTTAAGCAGCTGCAGCAAAAACAAACAGTAAATCACTCCCCCTTTCACTGCCTGGATGGTCCCTGGTGATGACAGATTGTTTTTTGTTTCAGACTTGCTTCATCTGTTTCCAAAAATGGCCTGTTTGTTCTTAAAAATGCTGCAGCATGCCTGGTGGGGGGACAGAGGGCAAGAATGGGAAAAATGTGCTCGCGTGGACCATGGGAAATTCCTCCATTGTTTGCAATTTCAGTCCAAAACAGTAAGGTCTCAGTGATTCCTGCTGGGGAGTGGACTGGAGTTATCGTACTGTCACATCACAGGCATGACAGTGACTTAGAAAGGTGCTGAGGGAAAATACCTTTATCAAAGAGAAACGAATCTGCTTTAATCTTGAGGGTCAAAAACAAATAAAATCTCCATTACTGCCCTCCAAATATCAAAGGCTGTTCCTCTTAATTGGGATTCTCAGCTGGCGTTCATCCAGACAGTTATGCTTTAAGGAACAGAGATGCTACACTCTGGGGAAAAAGGGAGCGCTTAAAAAGGGCCTTACGTTTGCAGGAGTCAGGGGCTGTTTTTGGACGACTGGGATCTCTGAAGAAACCATCCTTACAGCTCTGGCAGTGACGGCCCTCTGTGTTGTGGCGGCAGTCATCGCACACACCACCACTCCGCCGTCCTGATGCTAGCCACAGTCCACGACTGACGTGACAGCTCTTGGCATGACCATTACACTTGCACTCTGTGTTTAGATGCACATATACAATGAAAGAACGAATGAGATATTTTCCTTCACTCAGATCATCTTGCAAAATCTGATGATAGTAAGTGACAGCTCTTACAGTCGCTGACACAAAAAGAGGAACTGCTCTGTTGTTCATCAAGCATCAGTGTCTAAAAGGTCACATGTGATTTATGATACTAAATTCATTTTAGAGATAAGTCTCCACGCTGTGTCCTACTCTGCATTTGACTCTCTTGCCCCATCACTCACTCTGGCACTTATGTGGCGTCCCTGTGATGCCGTTGGCAGCCTGCCAGGGTTGATCGTTGTAGAGAGGTGCACAGCGCTCACAGTGGTCACCAGCTGTGTTGTGTCTGCAAACACACTTGCCATGGACCTGCCAAGCAAACACAACAGGCAGAAAATAAACCATTACTGAAGCGTTTTAATGTAGCTGAATGCAGCTCTGAATTGTTTGCAATACTGTGTGTTGTATTTATCACCTCATTGTGCAAATGTGTTTACAGAGTATTTCCATCTTTTGAATTTTAACTCTGTCTTTGTATGTCTCTCGACATCATTGCAAAAGAAGGAAACTTGTTCTTCTTGATTTCCAGGTCTTAAATAAATAAATAAATCCCTTAAGAGGTTCTAAAAACCTACATGACATTTTTATTTATGCTGATTTCAAATGGCCTTCAACAGGTACTGTTTGTTATGTGTGTATAGCTACATAATCACTGTGTTTACATGCTGTGCAGCTTGTTACTGCATGTGTAACTTGTTCACACCCCCTAAGGCCATGTTAGAATTAAACTAGTGCTCCTGTTCTCAATTTACAGTAAAGAGAATAACATGACAGGGACTATGGGCTGTTAAAGCATTAGGCTGAATACCATAATTAAGGTTTATACATCCTTAAATCCCTTTAATAGTAGGTAAAGCTATGGCCTAATATCCAGTCTTCACCGCAACCCTCACCTCTAGCAGCACATACGAGAGCACGGCTGAGCAACAAGGGAGGGGTGGGAACAAAACTCCAAACCTTCTAGTCCCAATCTCACCACATCAACAAAAAAACTGAGACAAACAGAAACTGTCGGCTTCAGCAAGACACAACATCAGAGCAAGATTTCATAACAGAACAAACTGTACAAGAGTCAGTGCACCTGCAAGCTGTATGTTCACAGAATCCAGCTCAAAATAGCTCACCATGTTACTGGTCTTGTGGTGGCTGGGCTGGGAGCCCCTGGCTGGAACACAGTGGTCAGCATGGCCGTTGCAGAGGCAGCTGCCTTTGACAATAAAATCATAAATGGCGTAATGGTTGGTGGGGAGCACAGCAGTGCCAGGATGTTTGGCCTGGCAGGGACATGGCTGGCGCTGCAGCAGACGGACTCTCAGGTTGGTGATCATGAGCTGGTCTTGAGCAGCTGGTCCATAGGGATCCACTGAGCGCCAGGGAGACAAGGCTCGATAGATCACCTGGAAATTGAAGAAATATGAAATATCTGTCAAAAAGCTGTGTTGTTTCACTGTTGTTGTTAGAGACATTGACAAACATTTCTTCCTCTTTCTTAGTGATCTACCAAATAACAAACAGGCATCAGTCTGGTTCATTCTACAAACAGCTGCTATTCTAAGAAAAAAGCTCCAATGTAAACATGGACAAATACTTCTCCCCCATTTAGTTTAGTTTAGGTTTAGCAGTGTTTATCTTTCACATTTCACATTACCCCTAATTATAACATCACAAACAGAAACAATATAAGGTGCTTAAATTATATCTTATATCTCCAAAATTTCTCTTTTCAGGAACCTTTAATTTAAATTGAATGGTTAACACTGTATTTTAAAGGCATTACCTCAAAGAGCCCATATATTAAAAAAAAGGTGCCATTTTTAATTATAGTCTACAATCAATACTTAATAACATCCTGCATTGTCCATCTTCATTGTGCACAAAGAGACGTAAGAATGTAGAATGAACATTGTAGTGGGTACATGTCAACAAGAGTATTTACTGTAAAACTTGATTGCACTTGACATGGAGGGTGATTCTCATTTGCATTAATAAAAGGTTAACTTGAAGTGACTGTGTACATACTTCAGCTCAGACAGTTTTAACTGTCTTCTTGCAGTATGATGTCTGTGGTTGTTTTATTACATTTTGGGATGTCTTTGAGCCTTGAGCAACAGAGATACTAATTATGATGGGTGAGGGACTTATACCAGGGAGCTGACAAACTAGTGAGACACATACTCACTCCAAATACACTGCAATTATGAGATCAGTTCAAGCCATATATTCACTCAGACATGAACCTTCCAACGTGATCTGAGGCACTTTGGAGTTTAACAAATCTTTGCTGGCCGATGAGAGTCTCTATCTGACGCCGTCTGTGTGAATGCATGTGTGTGCTCATGAACTATCTATAGCTGGTACAGCAGGTACAAGTCAACACTGATATTCTACCCATGCATGTCAACGCAGTTTGGGGCTTAGAGGGCTCCCATCAGAGGAGACAAGTTCACAAAGCTCAGGCTCTATGGACTGGTCAGCCTCTAGTGAATGCTGGTGGTTTGAGTGATATCAGCTTCAAGACCAGATCTAGTCAAGTGGGGTGGGTGGTGTCACTCACAGACTCTGCTTTTAGTGACTACAGCAGAGAGAACTAAATGCTCAAAGCTGCTAACTGTTATGTATTCAAAAGTGGAAACAGAGTGATCTCTGGAAACATCCAGTGAAAGTCTGTCACATACAGGTGGAGAAATTTATAGTGTTAGACCGACTGGCTCCTGGTTTATCCCTCATTACTCTGGAAAACGTCCTGGGTTTGTTCGCTAAAGGTTATTGTTGTGGAACCTTCAGAGAAATTTAAGGGAACTTAGTAACGTTCACCAAACAAATTTTTGCAACCTTCAATGATCCTCCAACGTGTGCTAGCAGCCTGGAGTCCACACACAGACTTAACTAAATGATATGAATGTTTTTATAATGAAGACTAGCTGATTGTTATAGGTCTATTCTGCAGGGAGAGATTTAGTGATGTGGAAGCTGCTGGTAAACAACTACACAGTAAATATACTGTCAAAGAAACGTCCCTGTAGTAAATCATTGTATATTACATTTGTTTTACATTTCAATCATTACAAAATCAGCCTCTAGTGAAGATCTGGTCAAAATAATGCTGCTGAAGTTTGTTACTCAAAAATGTTAATTGAGTATATATGACACAATAAAGCAATGTTAATTCTGTTTTTTGGAATTTTTCTCCTACAAAATAACAAAATGTACAGATAAGAGTATAACATTAGCTCTGAAATGGGAATAACTCAAAGTAATGTGGCCCCTGGAACAAACAGACTTGAATAGCCCCGTTCTAGACCACCTCAGTGCTATTAAATTGACATAAAGAGCGGAGCGGATGGAGACTGCCATTGCTGTAAAGTGCTGGGGGAGTGTCTGGTAGCATGGTTTGATGTGGCCACTCTCAGATCTCAGATCAGAAACAGAATCACAGCCCAATATTGAAATAATCTCTTTGTCCATTAAAGCTTCCTCTGAGCTACAGCAGTCTGACTCACTGTTTGCTCTGCACCTAATTGCATTTGTAACTAAGTTTGAGTTCAGTGACCACAGTACCTTCCACTGAACATCAAGTTGATGGTTTAACTGATTATATTTCATGTATTTTTGAAGAAATATAATAGTAATATTAGTTTAGTTAGTTCATATTGTGAAGCCCTTAAGGCGATTCACAAGGTAAAGACTTCAACCCTTGTCTTGTGTAAATGTACTTCAGCCTCAAAACAAACAAGTAAATAAATTATGTTTAATCACATGTTTGACCCCTCTGCACAGGTTGGACGTCATAATGTGTCATTGATAAGTTTCATTACAGATATGCTTTTTTTTTGCTGAATTAACAGCCACTTTCTTGTTGCACATTATTCACCCAGGGATGGATATACAGACGGGGGGAGGGGGGCAGCTGCTACCCTTACAATGAGGCCTGTACCCCCAAGGGGCCCCCAGTTTCCCCTGCTCCTAATGTTATTGTAAAGCACTTCTATGTGCCTGAGCCGTCAGAAGCAGAGAAACAAGGCGCAGCAAGATATTGAAAGACAAATCACAATGATAACACCCACCATAAGGTATGTTTTTGGCCTCTTTATGTCAGTTCCAGTAAAGTACTACACCCCTTACTTGCACTAAAGGGTGTATTACTTAACTTAGTTTGTTTCTATTGTTTTTTGCCTGCACATTTGGGCCCCAACATCTCCCCCCTCATACCACAGCCTCTCAAAACCACTTGTCACACCTCATACACCACATTTTTCTAGAGCAGCCTCTGTACTCACTTCCCCTCTGGTACAAGGAAAAGCTCCTGAGTACTTTGAGGTGCATGTTGCTCCGCTCTCCCCGACTGAAGAGCCCTCAGTCAGGCCAAACTCCTCCTCACAGTCCCTGGCAAAGTATCTGAGGGTCTTCCAGGTGTGTCCATGATCCTGGGAGCGCTCCAGCATCATGGCAGCGGGGCGGGGGGAGCGGAACACGAGGATGAGATGGGTGAAAAGGAACTCAGTCTCCAGGTCCAGTTGGAGGGTCTCCTCCTTCACCCCCTCCGCAGACTGCCACCAGGTGTCAGGGTAGCGGAACGAGGAGTCGCTCATGGCAGACGGAGGGTGCGCCTGGCCGGGGATGGCAGAGCTGCACTTGCTGCATTTTGCGGCCGAGCAGGGCTCCTTTCTGCGGGGGGCAGCTGTCTGTTTGTAGAAGCAGTACGGCTCCGAGAAGTTGGAGCCGCACATCGACTCGGTGCTCAGCACTCTGCCTTGGGCCAAGTTGCCCATGCGGGGGTTGCAGGCTCGGCTGGAGCAGCTGCTCTCCACAAATGGGTCTCTGCCTTGAGACGTTTCTGGTGAGAAAATGTGTTTTTATTTTAGTACAATCTGCGTGAAAGTGGCAGTGCCGTTATAAAGTTTTTTCTCATTTAGCCACGCAGCGCCCTTAGGGCTGCGCACTGCAAAAGTTGGGTTCCCGCCTCTATGACTCCGTCTGGACATGTGTGATGCTGTGAGGCTCGTGGATACATGTGTTTGTCCAAATAGCGCGGACACCGTTTGTTTCATTTATTGACATCTTCATAAAGTGCGTGCGTAAAGGTTCTCACTCACCGGCTGGAAGAGGAGAGGATGCGCACAGCGGGAAAATGAGAAGTAAAGTCCACAGTCTCATTGTGTAGGAGTTTTGTTGTGTCGAAAAAAGCAGGTAGGCACTTCCACCAGCTTGATCCAAGGAGATCCACCTGTTAATAATCCGAAATTCCTCTGAGACAGAAATAATCTAACAATCTGTTAGGAGGAAGAAATCAAGAAACAACTTATTTCTGTCCGTCATGGTGAAGAAGTGTCTCGTTAGTTTAAATCAGTATCATCTAAGAGCTCTGCAGTCATTATCCTCACATTATTCCATCTCACACACTTCAGGGTTCAACTTTGCTGTGGAGAGTTCATTGACATTTGGGGATATGTGGAGGTAAGCACCGCCCTCGTCTGGTCGTTTCCCACACCCCTCCCCCCTCAGGTTCTCGAAATCTCTACTTAAAAAATAACAATGATATCAAAACCATTTCTGGAATGTTTTGGAAAACATCGATCATCTTGTAATAAGAGAAGGTGATTGAAATAATAACAAGGACTGTTGTTCACATATGGGGCAACTCAAACCAATAAATGCACATTTCCTGAATGAAATTAGTTGTCATCAGATTTAGAGTGGAAATGAACTGGTTATAGATTAAAAACACTGCCTGAGACATTTAGATTCCAAACCAGACAAGCACTCAAGTGTGTCACTGTGTTACATTCCTGCCACATATCACCACTTATTTCTAACTGCCACTCATTAACCACACTTTACCTGCCCCGCCAGACAGACAACAGCCCCGGACCTGAAGGGTCGCACAACCCTTGGCCCCAATAATCATCCAGCTGCACGCCCTTTTTTTTAACTTGAACAGTGACATCATCTCTTTGAGAGACATTTGAAGGGAAAAAGAATATTGTATATAATAGGCTCCCATATGCAGCTTTGTCTGTGACTCACAAGATTTATCATTCTCATTTGACACCAGGTAAAAGCGTGGACAGTGAGAAAAAGTGGAGCAGACGGCCAAAGACAGGACAGACGAAGATGAAAAGGGAACAGTGTCACTGAGAGTATACATCATACATGTGAATACATGAGGTCAGGAGTAATCTGTTCTCACTGTGAATGTGCCCTGTCACATGAATCATCCTCTCATATTTGTGCATGTTAAGGGAGGAGAAGAGGAGTCATGAGCATTCTCAGTCTCTTCCCTAAGGCATCCCTGCCCTGGTGGATCAGGACATTCCTGGAATACTGTGACTCTCGTCACAGCTCCTTCTCTTTAAAGGGGACAGGGTTCATGTCTGTGTGTTTTTAGATTTGCATGGGTTATTTAGGTTGTCTCCAGATGATCCACCGGGGCAAGGGGTGATGCACCTTGAGCTGTTCTCTTTGTACATCATTTGCTTGTTTTTCGATCCTAAAATCCCAGGAGTCACCATGAAAAATGCTGCAGGAAGGATGTCTAATCTTGGCCAGTTTGTGGTGTATTCCCCTGACAGGATGGAAGCAGAGCACATAACAAACAAATTCCTTTATCCCCTTTAACTCCAGCTGTTTGTTGTTTTTCTCTGTTATGGCTCAGCAGAATCAAAGTTGTGTATCATTAGAGGAACAATAAGATAATTGGGAATTACGCTTGTGCGGTTTCTGTCAGAGAGTTCAATCAAAATACTGATACTCTCATGTTTAAATGTTAAATGTGTAGCTACTGCCAGGATTTTTTATCTTTGCTTAGCTTAGTATTAAAAATGGAAATGAGGGAAACTAGCTCTGTCTAACAAACTCTCATCAGCATCTCTGCAGCTCAAAAATTAACATGTTATAGCTTGTTTGTTTGACCTCTACAAAACTCAAAGTGAAAAACTATCAATTGGCTGTTTTACAGAGGTTACCTGTCAAACTATATCATGCTGGAGACTCCACTGCACCTGGCCAAGAAGTAGTCCAGCACATAACCCCCAGTAAAACCACAACTTATCACATTTGGTTTGATTTTCATGTGGATTAAACAAACAAGCTATAAAGCACATTAATTAGTGAACTTTAGAGGTGCTGTTAGACAGAATTTGTTACTTTTGAATAGAACTAGTTATTTTGCTAAGCTAAGCTAACAAACTACTGCCTGAAGCTTCATATTTTACCATACAGACATGAGTGACGTATCAATTTTCTTATCTTAACTAAACCGGTTCCCCAAAATGTCAAACTATTCCTTCAATAGAAAACACTTCCATAGCCTCTATATTCAGGAAGTATTCAAGTTTTGTTGTATGATTTAAGAAGTTTGTAACTGCATAACACAAGGGTCATAAATGCAGCCATGAACATGACGACAGACAATACAATACAGAGTTCAGTAACATAAAATACTTGGAAAAATATCGTCCTTGTGTTGGTGCTGGACCTCCACAACCAGTGGTGCTGCTGTGGCTTCATCAACTAATAGCCCAATAAGATGACACACTCAGGGCCGTTCCACTGCTTCTGGCCTGCTTTATTTCCAGACTGTAAAAGGATATGGTTCCCTCCTCCCCCCTCATGCTGCCATCTCACCTACTACCTTCAGCTTGCTGAACCGTCTCAACCCTTGCAAGTAATCTGTCTACTCTCCTGTAAAAGCCAGACAAAAAGCCAGACATGCTCCAGGCAAGGAGGCTAGGTGCCATGCCCACAGGCGAAGCATTAAACAGAGGGAAGGTTCCAAACACCCTCTGTCGCTGGTTTCACTGCCTCCACTTTTTTTATGACGTTTATCACTGCTATCTGTCTGCTCATTCCTAGCCATAACATCACCCACACCCGCATTTCATTAGTGGGTTTAATCTGTAATGACAGAAAAAAATTAAACAGGGTTTATGTTATGTAAATATTAGCACTAAAAGTCAACTCTTCCCATGATGTAACTCATTTGGAATTCATGCTATTAGTTATTTATTTTATATGAAGACAGCAGTAAGTCTCTTGACATTCATAAGCATGGCAAATGGCTCGCCCAACCCTCCATATACATTTCCCTCAGGAGCTTCTTCCATCCAGACGCCTCTGGAAGTTTACATTCTATATTTCACGCCAACTTTTGACATCCTGTCTCACTGTACAGGAAAGACTCAACAGATGACTGAGCACAGGTCTGAATCAAGAGTGGACACAGAAAAGGGGGAACTGTGGGAGTTTCACTCTCAGAAAAGCCAGACAGAAGGATGTGTCCTATTTTATTTTTTAGATGCTATGGGAGGAGAGTGGAAGGCCCACAGATGGCTAAAGTGTAGCTGTGCCATGTCATCCACCACGTGGCACGGATAAAAGCAGAAAAGAAAAACACAGTATCATTAACAGTGGGAGAGGAAACAGTGACACTCCTCAATACTGTACAGACCACAGGTGTAAGCTCTTCTTTTGTGTATCGGACAAGTGATAGCTGAAAGAGCAAACCTGTAGCCAACCAGGTGGAAACGAGAGATGAAAAAACAGGTCATGATCACATGATGTTTCAAAGCTGTAAACATTTAAAGGTTTCTCTGGTAAAATAGCACTGAAAAGACAATTAAATTCAACATCCCCCTTGGTTTCTTCTTTGATTCCAGATGCAGTTGGATTTCTAAATATGACATTTTATTTTGGGTATCACTTGTATGTGATAATTAAGTAATTAATTTGTGGTTTTAATCTCTCTTTCTTTTTGGCCGTTTTCTTTCTAAATGAACATGCAAATTGTTTCTATTGTTATTGTAGTGTTGCCAACTTTACGGAGTTGTTGCCCCAATTTACAGACTTTTTTTCCCCAAAAAAGCACACAGCAACTTTTTGGGTAAATCTTGGATACTTAAGAAAGTCACTAGTTTTGCTAGAAATGGAGGCTGCATGATGTGTGAGACAGTAAACAAGAAAAATAACTTCTCTGCATGATCATTTCACACGTAAACATCACAGCAGTCTTTGTCTTTGACTTATGTATCTGACTTCAACATCCAGTTATAAAATCCAGATTTTAGCAGCAGCTTGGAAATGGCTTGGAAGTTAACACAGATTCTTAATGGGCTATGTTTGAGTCCATTTCTGATAGCAGAATGAGAAAAACATGTAAATGAGAATTGCTTTAGTCAGAGTAGGAGTGAAGCAAACAGATAAAGAGCTGAAACCAGCTGACACTGGGCAGATAACAAATCATTTGTTTACTGAGGTTCCACAGCAGTTTTCAACTACGTCCTTTCACACATTGATAATATACAGTCCTACTATATGTTTTAAATCAGTTTTGCTTTTGTCTAAATGTTGTGTAGATGTAGTCAAATTAACTATGGTGGACAAATCGTAATTTAGTTTATTCCTAAAAAAGTGAATACACATATTAAATCAATAGTAAAGTGTCAGAGATTCTCGTAACCTGAAAATGTGGTGAAAATATGTAAATCAGTAGAGGAAGAACATATTACTTGCTATTTATGATATTTTAACATACAATTGGTTGTCACTTGGTATGTCAAAATTGGTAAAATTGATTTGTCAGTTGACATTTCCTGTCAGTACAAAAAAATACAGTGAATTAATTTGACTAACTCACAAAGATCACACTATAAATTCTACTCAGTACACAGGATACTATTGACCTGGTTAATGGAAACAGCACATAAAGATGTGGTTGGCACAATGTCAGAGTGTTATCAATAACTGAGTTTGTGATCTTCATTAAGTAGGAATCAATGGGGAATGCCAATGAAAGAGGCTTTTTCGCTGCATAAAATGGATAGCAAAGCACTCAGGGTGTATCCCTTTCAAAGAGCTAAGGTCACATGGGATGGCCCCTGAGGATGTGACGGACATTGCGACCTTGGTCAGCAGACCTCTGGCAGCTGTTAAGTATGAGGATGCCTTTGGGTTGTTGCTCCATTAGTTATATAAAATTCCTCACTTAGGTGTAGTATTTATTGCTTTTAAATGCATTTAAGTGATGAAGAAGTGCAAGAAGTCAGAACATTTGAAAGTTAGTGCTAAGTTGAGGATAACTATAATACTTGTGATGTCTTGAAGCATGTCTTGAAGATCCACCTTTCAAACCAGTAAGTGGGTGAGGAAGGGTTAGAGGAGGAGGGTTCAGTGGTGCCCCTTGGATGCTCAGTTGAGAGGCAGACAGGATGGTAATCTCACTAAAGGATGCCCGTGTTATGAGAGGAAAATTTGTTGTTTCACCAGCATGACCCTGCTTTGGGCTTCATGTCTGTCCCCATGTTGCTATAATGTACTGTATGTAGGAGTGCAGGTCAGGACAAGATGAACATATTTCATTCTGAATAAGTGGAGATTTACACAGAACCACCTGACCAACTATTTATCATTACAAGCCTTTAATAAACCTGACTGAAAGTAATTATTGTCATCACTTTGCTACTCAACTCACTCATTGACTTCTGTCTCTCAATGACCAGTTGGTGGAAGAAGTGTTTGAATACCTATGTAAAAGGAAAATATATGTGTGTGTGTGTGTGTGTGTGTGTGTGTGTGTGTGTGTGTGTGTGTCCACGTGGAAAACTGCAGTTGTGTTTGCCCTTTCATATCCTTTAGATTGTGTTTGTATGTCTGATCTATGTGACATATGTGTGGAGATAACAATAAACCTGAACGTCCTTGGGTTGAAGATTTCACTAAATGTGGTGAAGTAGAAGTAGAAAATAAAAACACTTAAGTGCTAAAGTTTATGTGTGAATTTAACCATAGTAAATGTACTTAGTTACTTTCTACTACAACCCTGTCCATTGTAAATATACAAGGCATCCGGGAGCAGTCCTGTCAGAAGACACTGTTAACTGCAGAGAATCATGACCAAACTAAGAGTGAACACATTACTGGCAGACTAAATATGCTAAATTAAGTGAAAATTCACCTTTTTTTCACCTTGGTGGTGTTTTTGTATTTATGAATAAATTTTACTTGAAATGAAGGTTGGGTTTTAAATGTATGCAACACTTTGCTGTGTGTAGAAAACAGAAAATGATTTGACCTGAATTTGACCTGAACCAACAGAATTTTAACAGAAAGAAATTGTTTCTCTTTGCATTTAATACTGCAGGGTTGCTGAGTTTTCATTTCTTAAAATGGGGCAATGTTGCCACCTAGTGCTCAAAATTGGCAACCCATTCGCCAAACAAGCTTATACCACGTGTGCAAATGCCCTGAGCAGCAAGTCCTCGGTTCAAACTGCAAGCCGGACAGACTGTTTACTGTGTTTAAGTTCCTCCTACTCCCCCTACTATCTGTCATGTTTGGACCATAAGTCTTCATTTACTCAATTTAATAACCTCATAATTCACCACTGTACAGAAAATATTAGATTAATTAATATGCCTCTGGATGTGTCATGATTGTATGTGGGATATTAAGATCTGCAGTTAAAAAGATGTTCAGCTATTATAACCACCAAGTCTATTTTAAAGCAATATGCCTGTCTAGTTCATGATCCCTTCATGGGGCATTTTGTAACAATCATTTGGTGATGTCTGCGGTTGTACGATGTCCTTGTGCAGCCTAGACTGGAGAACATGATGTACTTTTGCATTGATTAAGTCATTCTGAAGAAGCACATGAGGGACATGTGTATAATGCAAAAATCTTCCCAATCTCAAACTAAAATAACTGTATGTTCCATGTTCACATATTAAATGTTCACCTACTAAGGTACAATTTACTTCCCATTTCACAGTTAACCATTAATAACATGTTGATCACAGCAGCTATCTGCAATGCAGAGACAAGAGCGAATTGTATAATGCTATGCAGAGATAAGGCCTCCACAAACATAACCACACTGCTATTTCCTGTTGTTTAGGGGACTGTAAGAGATGGCAGTGATGATAGGACAAATTGCTCTTTGTTCAGTGACCTTCTGTTCAAATGTCTTCAAGGTGTTTAACTTTGATGTGTAATTTGTCCCTGAAACAACCTCTGTAATCACAGCTCTAAGAGGGGTTTTTGACTGTTTAATTACAGCTATTTTTGCTGAGCAGTTACAGTGACTCCCAAATGATGTTGTTAGTCATCAATCGTTAGACAAGTAGATAATCAGTGATACTTTCTCAGTCTCATTCTGACTTCAGATATTGTCTCCACTTACCTCTTGTACCGTGTAGCTGGAGGACAACCAGTGCTTCCAGTGCAACAAGAGGTCTGAGAAGTAGATCTCAAGTTGTGAAATAATAAAATAATAAAAAGTGCACATTATAAATACACACACACAACTCCATGAATACAGTTACATTAGTGCTTCATTCATCAGACTCAGGATGCAGACTTCAGTTCAGCCTGTGTGTTCAACATCTATAGACTGTGTTGTTTTGTACTGCAGCAACTATACAGGTGAACAAAACGCCCCTGTTAATTACCTAAAGAAATTAAAACCGGAATAGAAAACGTATAAAAGGTTTTCAGAGACATATATTCACCTCATTGCTATCACCAGATCTATCCCATGTTCATAGCCACGTTTTGTTTTTATATGTATTATTTCTCACATCTTTAGTATTTGTAACTGTGTTAAAATGAGCACGAGTAAATAGGTTGTATTAAACTTTTTCCTGCCCTTGTTTTAGCTGATATGTGTGCAGAAGCTACAGAAGGTGACCTAACCTCAGCTAACCTGAAGTTAGCCTTAGCACAAACGTTAGCTCTCTCCGCTTTCACAACACGCGCATTTTTTGAAACTAACTTTTTTTTTTTTTTTTTAATATGCATCATTTGAAAGATTTTTGCTTAAAACGCGGTGAATTTAGTGCTGTTATTAAAATCCATTTTCGTTTCATTTAACGCTGTGGTACTTTTACTTTTAATTAACGCTAATGCTAATGAACGTAGTTGTCTAGGTTACGAACTAGGTAGTTACCAGGTAACCGATTTCAGTTGCACTTCCGTGATGTAGCTGTTATCTACGAGAGAAACTCACCACATGAATTCCGGTAGGTGAAGCTTTGAATACCATACTGTGCCGACGTTGACCACTGTCCCTTCGATAGCTCAGTTGGTAGAGCGGAGGACTGTAGAGGCTTCAAGCTGAAATCCTTAGGTCGCTGGTTCGAATCCGGCTCGAAGGAGACACACTTTTTTTTCCACGTCCCAGATTTATTGTCACTGCATCTCATTTCTGCGATATCAGTGTTTCTTCGCTCGTCTAATTACTATCAGCACTTTCGTGTCGTCTATTGCTTTTTGTTATAAAATGAAGATGAATGATTATAATATGTAAAACTTCATCTTTAAAAAGCAGCTTCCATCACTAAAACGTTTGTAAAACGTGTCTCAAAAACAGATACAACCCTACACGGGAGTGTCGGTCTGTACTGATCAGGTTTGGTTTGTATTGATTTGAAACTTGATACACCATTTAAGATCATTTAAGTCACAACAGGTTTGTGTAAGTAATGTGAGGATGCTTTTAAAAAATGTCATTTATAGCTTTTATTTGTGTGCATGCAAAGTGCAGTAAACAGACAAAACCTAAATGAAATCAATCATAGGTCTGATCACCCTCTGTCTTTAAAACAGAACCAGTTTTCTGTTACACTATGTGTTTTTACTTTTTGTGGAAACACATTTTTTCCCTTTAGATTAATGATAAATCCACTTTTTATGCCGCTGCTGGAAACTAAATTTAGCAGTTGAGTTTATGTATGAAAAGGATGAGTTTGCAACAACAAAAATTAACTTGTTTTCCCACCAAGGCTAAGCACATGACAGTCTTTATTGTATTGTTGTACTGTATCTGTGTACAACAGACTTCTGCCCCCAGTGTTATTATCTATCATGGGTTGTTTGTGTAACCTTTGAATTTGTTGACCAAAGCTGCCTTTCCAGTTCTGTGACTTCCCTCTTTATCTTCCTTAGGTTTTTCCCTTCTGCACCTCAAGATGGCAGAGTGGCCTCTCAGCCCAGACAGGTAGGAGCTATCCAGCTGGACCAGGAGGCTTTTGTCAAATTTACCTCCCCTAAGGATTAACATTAAATCAAGTTGTGTGTGTGCAAACATGAGGAGACATTACTTCCTGTTTGCACTGTGTGTGTATGTGTTTTAGATTTAGACACAGACATTATTATTTATATTTCAGTGTAATGAGTGCATATCTGATAAAGGTGGATGAAAGTCTTTTGTACACAAGTTTTTTTATTGTTATTTATTAGTTATTAATTTATTGTTTGAAATTGTTTCTGATACATAATATCAACACTGTTGGTCTGTGTATCCATTTATGTTCATATATTTTTATTTATCACTGATAATTATAGCTGAAACAGCCAGCCAATTCACAAAATGACAAAAAGTTATCTCAAAGTATTTGTGATAATTGTAGAATTGTACTAGTCCTTTTTTTGAAGTGAAGATTTAATCCCCCTCCATATTGAAGATAATAGTAAACATAATATATTTGGATTTGACACTGTTTGGATAATGCGAAAAATCTGAATGTCACCTACACCTCTGGTAAATTATTATTCATTTTCAGATTAGTGGTTAGTGGTAAAGTACTGTTCTTAAGTACAACTTAAAGTACCTGTAGTTTACAGGAGTGGTTATTTTTTTCCTGCTACTTTATACATGTTCTCTACAACATAGAGAACTGTTTTACAGCTATAACTACAAGGTACTTTTAGATTAACAATTTGCAAAACATACAAGCTTCTAAAATACAATGCATCAGTAAAAATTAACAATTTGTATAGATGCATTTGAGACTCTAAATAGAAAAAAATATAAAATTCAAAAAAATGTGTATATGTAAATTTGTCGCATCGTAAATCATTTTTTTCCTCTTCCAATAATCATCTCTCAGATTTATGTTGTGACCCTTTGGAGGGGGCCATCGCTAAGTTGGGAAACACTGTATTGTATATCAAGTAAGATAGTTAAAACAATCTCTACCTTAACCAGATACAACAGTGAAATAATGATTACACACTGATGCAGCAACATCTATTGATGTAATGTAAGAAAAAATCATTCAAGGGCATTTTTAAGTATCTTTTGCTGAGAATACAGTACATTTGTGCTTTTACTAGTAGTAGAATATTTTTGAATTGTTGTATTGGTACTTATGAGTCTGAGTACTTTGTCCACCACTGTGTATCATAGTTTAAATTAACTTCTATTGACCACAAACATAGCCTCATGAGCAGAAGCAGGACTCACATAATCAGACAAATAATTAAAAAATGCAGCTTTAAAAATTTTATTGTCTAAGTTATAAATGTATAGATGACAATCGTTCAAGATTTCATATAATTTGACCAGAAAAACAACATTTAATCAGAGAGTAGTATTTGTGCTACATCATTAACAAGATTTAATTTACCATTTTATGAAAATGCTGCAGTGGCTGAGGTAGTCATGTGGCAATAACAACTAAATTAGGTACATTTTAAAGGGACAACAACAGTTAAGATAAATACAACTACAATGCACAGTGGTGTAAGTTCAACACCCAAAAATTACCTAAGAAATATACATTCCCTGGCCACTTTATTAGGTACACCTATACAATCTAATGCAATCCAGTACACAGTGTAGTATAGTGACCAGTGTTAATTCCATATGTTTATCAGAGGTTGTGTGGTGGTGTTGGACTGGACTACATTATATTAAACCATGTTTATATTGTTCTTTGATGTATTAGATTGCATTAGATTGTATGGATGTCACTGATAAATTGCAGGCTGTGTATCTATGTGTATGTGTGTGTGTGTGTGTGTGTGTGTGTGTGTGTGTGTGTGTGTATATATATATAGTATACCCATTTCTTAAGTTACCAACATATCAAGGATTAAAAATTTTAATGTCAGAAAACAAAGTAGGGGACTTAGTCTACAAGGATCAAAACAAAATTGCATCTTAAAAATCAATCTTCAATCAAAGATCAGTCTTCATTCAAATTCACAAAAGCTTAAAATATTTTAGTTATTGCAAAAAAAAAAAAAAAAAAAAAAATCTGGATGTGTATTCACTCATGACGGACACGCTTCCTCGGTGATGCCGGAGACTCCAAGGAGAAGGCAGTAGGAGAGATGGGACGGGACTCGGGGATGTACTCAGACTGATACTTGTCAATGTAAGGTTTGGCCACATTCCATACCTGAGTTGAAAATATAAACATGCAGTTTAATCCCTGTGGATGTTATATGTAAAATGGACAATTTATACACTTTACAGTTGCACTTGCCTTCTGGTCAAGTAGGAGACGATGAACAGCTTCAATGTCTGGAGACATAAATCTGTCTTTAATCCACGGCCTGTTAATGACAGAAGAGTAGAGAGAAGAAGGAAGTCAGAAGTGGAACAGGGGATAAATATTAACTAAACTGTTCATCATTTCAGTGGACTGAAAGTTGTGTACCTTGGCCACATCTGTTTGACTTACTTGACCACACTGCGCACAAGTTCATAGACCTTCTCCAGTGGAGTGGTAGTACGAAGTGGGCGGAGGAACTCAATACCCTGACAGGCTGCCAGCAGCTCTATAGCAAGAACTAATCACAGAAAACATCACTTAGATATAATGGATATTATTGGTAACTACATGCTAAACAATAGGACTCCGTGTTTACAGTTTCTAATTAATATAATCTGGTTTTTAGTTTTAATTATTTAAGTCACAAAATTAAAATGTTACACAACTTCTAATGTCACTGCTCTTGGCATATTACATGGCAGTCCAGTTGTGTTAAGGTCACAGTGCTGCTAGCCACAGTAAAATGGATTAAACAATGTGTGGGACTGGATGAAATATTAGACATGATATCAAATAACAGAAATATTAAAGGACAAATGTAAAGGGCATCAGTTTGTTTTAGCTCTTCAGTGTATTCCAAAGTGTAACAACTATTATATCCAGTTCTACATTTTCTTGTGAATAATAATGAAATGAAATTTGGCTACAGAGGCACTGATTTAGTTATGTATTTCTTTAACCGGTAGCTTTATAGTTAACCTCTGTATGCACTCAATGAGCTTTGATTTCAGTTCATGCAAATGTTTGCTGATGGAGCTTTATCCACAGTGTACACTGGCATGGTTCTCAACAATGTTACCTTTGCACTGTTTTGCTACAGAATCACCAGGAACTATCCGGTTTGTGTCTTTGAACCAGAGGCAGCTGTTGGTTTAAAGGCTCACATAAAACTGGAGAGGTTGTAGATTGTTGAAAAAAGCTGTTAGAGCTGTTTCATTTATATACACTGACTCTGGATGCCTGTGTATTTGTGACTTATAACTTTAAAGTGATTTTTTTTTAACTCTTTATTTGCCCATGCAAAATATTTCACTGGAGACCTACATTAGAAAACCATGCAATACTTGATTAAAGTGCAGTTTGTAAATGTGATGAATGCAGAAACACTAAGCAGAAACAGTCTGAACTGTCATATTATTAGCAGTAATTTACTTGTAATGGCAAGAAAGCCCAACCTTGTTCCACGTGCTCTATGACCCTCAGGGCTTTCCTAGCAGCCCAGCCTCCCATAGACACATGGTCCTCTGTGGCAGCACTAGTGGACAAGGAGTCCACAGAGGATGGATGACACAAAACTTTGTTCTCTGAAACTAGACACCAAATACAAAAGTGCATTATAGCTAAGGTTCATACTTAAAAAGTCAGCAAAAAGGGACATAAATACAGAGAAATGTTCATGTGCTGTTTTTGTTTTTGCATAAATATTGTACCTGAAATTCATATTCAGTATTAAAACCTGTTCTACCAGCAAAAAAGAATTTTGTTTGATATAAATAGCTTTTTTATTCTGTTTTGTTTGTGCACACCAACCTAAGGCAGCAGCAGTACAGTGGGCAATCATGAAGCCTGAGTTGAGTCCTCCCTCATTGACAAGGAAGGCAGGCAGCTCACTCAGGGAGGGGTTACACAACCTCTCAATCCTCCTCTCACTGATAGAGGCCAACTCATGGACCGCTATGGCTAAAAAGTCCAGAGCCTAAGAGAGAGGCAAGGCCAGTGAAAAAGAGGGGAACAAAATCATAACATATTTTTCAAAACATATTTTATGAGTTACAAACCTTAGCTGGGTATTCTCCGTGGAAATTCCCACCTGAAATGGTTTCACCTCTTTCAGCAAACACCATCTTGCACAGCTGTTAAGGGAAATAGATCACAAACTGTTTTCCAATAAAATCCAACGTACAATTTGTGGCAATACCTAAACTTTGTGGTTGAAACATAAACAAAGGTGACTCATTTTGGTTCAAGTAAGAGACTTAGCCTCCAGCTTGCAAGTTAGGGAAGGATACAGGGTTGTCAGTGGCACTGTTGATTTCTGTATTGATTATGTTCTGGACAAATGTTATTGTGTCATTGGCGACTCCATGAACCTGTGAAGAGGAAGAGAAGGTTATGCTCAAAATCTGAACTCTCTGCTTCAGGTCTGCATCACTCACATCTACCACATGGGTTTTTTCCTTTTCCAAACCAAGGGCCAGATGATAGAGGGTGGATAGAATGTAAAGCCCTCTGGGCAAAATTTGTAATATATAAATAAACGTTATTTGAGGTTACCTGAGGACAACATCGCATGGTGTAGGCATCTTGGACTCTGTCACAGAAACGGTGGCTCTCTGTAAATAACACACCAACACTTGATGTACTATTTACTGTTGTTTACAGGTGTAAAGCAGGTACATTATTGCCAAAAGCAATACTTAAATTCAGTGGGGAAATACACTCAAATTTTTTGACCCATCCTAACTATTTATGTAGTATGGCACATTGGAGAGCCAGAGTTCCAGCTCTAGAGCCTTATTCATGAGCAGTTGTACATATAGATAGATAAAGATATAGATATAGAAACCGCGATGAACAGAGATAACATATAACCTCTACAGTGTTGATCTTTAAGCCTTAGTTCGGTTCTAAAACAGGAACGTCTTGCTGAGGTGAAGTGACAAGCCTGCTCAGATGTTAAGTGTGTAAAGATATGTATGTATGACCATCATATTATGTCCTGTTGCTTGTCTGTTTTAGGATCTGTCCTCTGACCTGCAATCTGGGATGGATGGTGATCGGAGTCCAGCAGTGAGCGGAAGCGCTGGGCCACCTCTATCTGTCCTGGGTGGGGCCGCAGCATATGGATGTCTGTTTGGGAGGAGATGGGAAAATGAGAGAGGACAACAAGATGCAGGATCTTGAAATTGGAGGTGAATACTTTGATCTAGTTTTGTGATTTTGTTCACTGACACTGATGCTACTCACCACTGTCAAAAGCCTTGGTGGTTCCCTTTAGCACCTCCAGGGTGAGAGCAGCAATGATGTCTGCCTGCTGGGCAATCGCCTGGGCTCGCTCCACAGCCTCTGCCCCCAAAGAGGTGATCATCTGGGTCCCATTGATGAGAGCAAGGCCCTGTCAGGGAAAAACAGACATACTCTCCACTTAAAGCCACTACGAGAATGCAGTGGCTTTATTGTGCTGTGTTTTTGGTATAAAAACACTATTCATGTTCTTCTAATTTTTTAAAAACAATTAATTTCCCATGGGTTGATTTCTTTAGTGCAGGCAGATCAAATATCAGAGTGAGTGTTTGCTTTTAAATTACCTCTTTAGGCTTTAGTGATATTGGCTTCAGTCCATGGGCCTCCAGGACCTGGCCAGAGATGAAAGGTGAAAAAACATGTAAAAGGTCAAGGGACATCAAAAAGCAAATATGTTTTTGTATTGGATCATGCAACCTTTCACTTTCACAAGCAAGAGGTACATTTCCTGCAGCATTCAACAAGTTATTGTTTTACAACCATGAAAAAGTCGTTCTGATCTTACATATTTGGCATCTGCCCATCCGCTCTTAGGAGACCACATTTTACCCTCTCCCATCAGCCCCAGGGCCAGGTGAGAGAGGGGTGCCAGGTCTCCACTAGCACCCACTGTTCCCTTCTCTGGGACAAAGGAGAGGCAGGAAGCTGCAGGAGCAGAGCAAAGAGATCAAGATTCATATCAAGAGTCATATGACACTCAGCTTCCCCAATACTAATTCTTTAAATGAAGATGTCAAATATCGGATATCTCAGTCAACTGAATCTGATAACTCAGGTCAGCTAAGGCCAGGTGAGGCTGCTGGGTGCAGGTGAAACTTACCGTTGAAAGCCTGGATCATGGCATGAAGGGTTTCCAGAGAAATACCACTGTGTCCTTTGGCCAGAATATTGATCCTCAGGGCGAGGAGCATGCGGGTCCTCTCTGGGCTTAATGGGTTTCCCACACCTGCACACCACAGCATATCATTGATGGTGCTGACATAATGCAGAGAAACCTAAAACACCTCATCAGGAGCTCTGGATGTCTGGAGATTTTCAAATCTACACAATAAACTGAGCTTCGTGGAGACTTTTATTACCTGCTGAGTGTGACCGCACCAAGTTCTCCTGCAGCTCCCTGCAAAAAAAAAAAAAGCATGGTCATAAATCACCATTTGAGAAAAGGCTCATTTCCCAACAGTTGACAGAGAAAACAGATCATTAATTATTGTCTTTACTTGAGCTTGCTGACAGGAATGACAGTTCGGGCAAATTTTCCAAAACCTGTTGTGATTCCATAGACAACTGATGGCACAGAGAGAGATACAGAGAAGTGAAAACACAGAATCATATAGAAAGTACAGAGACTGTAGTTTTGCATTGCATCTAATGCCTTTTATTTAAAATTTTTATTCTTAAATGTATCTTAACCTTTGTTTTCTTTGACAATGGTGTCCAAAAGGTCTCTGGATTGCACAACTTTTCTTTCTGCCTCTGGAGTCAGCTGAAAATGTTGGTAAAGGGAATGATTACACTAAGTCAAAGATTACCACAGACAAGACATGACAACAAATACGATTTGTTGATCATTACCTTTATCTTGTAGAGCCCCCTACCTAGGTTGACCAAATCTGTTGATGTCAGGCTGTTGCCATCCAAGGAAAGATACTGCACAGGGAGATGTATGTTACATAGAGGTACAAATATATGACATGTTCTAGATTATAGTAGAACATAGGCAAACACTTACATCTCCAGGTTCTTTATATGCTGCTGTTCTGTTTCACATAGTTCAATTAAGGATAATATTCAGTAAAATTACAGTCACACCCTATACTGAAAATAAAACTAAAATATATAAAATAAATATATAACAGATTTGTTTTACTCTCCTAAAATTCAGTGTTATACACAACCGAAAACAAGGTAATAGTAATGGTGTTAGTACCCAGAGGATTTAGTATCCAGATCAGATACAGATATATAAGAATACATTAATAATCCAGGGGAGGAAATTGTTGGTGTCACATGAGCTCCGACATTTCCTAGACACAGAAGGCACACACCATGTGCAAGATAAAAGAAGTAAAAGAACTAAAAGAAGTATTTAGCAATGTACTAAAATATAGAAGGTAAAAATAAAATAAGAGAATAAATAAAAATATAAAAATCCTAATTACAATAAAAACAGCTGTGTTCCTAGTTAAAGAATGTACAATGTATAAAAATTAACCCACTACTATAAATACACCAGTTTGAGGATACAGATGAGAAACTCCAGGCTCACATGGAATAAAGTCAGGAGACATGGTATCTCCTTCAATGGCTGGAAGTACAAGATAATAATACAAATTAATTTAATTTAATTTAATTACATTTAATGTTTCTTTTCGTCGGTACGTAACTATGCGCAATTACGCACACATTGCGCACAGGTAGAGGTGAAGGATCACCAGTGCCCCCTAAGTATGAAGCGCACACTTCTTATATTTTGTCATGCATACGTTCATTACCAAGCTCGACAAAGTCATTATCCTCCAGCACATCCTCGATGGTGTCATCCGCGTCCAAGAAACCCAAACCCTGGCACCTGCGCACAACGAAGCGAGTGTCCTTCAGCGCTGTGATGCCTCCGTTATCTGGTTTATTCTTCATGTAACGCTTTAGCGCCTCGTGTCCGAGCCAGCGGATGGTGTTGGTGGTATCCCGGCATGGCACTGCCAGCCACTCATCTCGGATGTGGACAGTAAAACGAGGCATTGCGCTGGACAGCGGGACTCTGCTGCAGTGAGCGCTGCTCATCGCTGTGCAAACTACCACCTTCAGCCGCGCTAAGTCGTGCCACCAATCAGACGCATTGCCGCGGAGTCCCGCCTCGCCGGTGTCACTGCTGGGGACCACTGACCTCCGCGGGTCACTCACACACAGACGTTTGGACTTATTGACCTAAATGCTTCAAACGTGATGAGTGAAGTTTTTTTTTTTTTTTACTTTGCAGACATAGTTTGTAATGGTTGACAGGTAACTATATCAATTATTGGAACTAATTGATTCCAGCGTTTTTTATAGTGATTCAACATTAATGATGCCACCTTTACCTAATATCATGTTTGAAACATGTTTTTTTCAGTCAGCAGACTATTATTGCAATCCAATATTTGTACTATAGTGAAAAATTAGTGAAATATTACAGAAATGTTGTGTAGTAATTTCATCACTTTCTTCCATTTCTGCTGCTCTGACATAGACACGTCCTAAAACACATTAGTTGGTCTGTTACACCTGATCCATGGTGTGGTAACATTATCTCCAGTCACCTGAGAGCCCAGGCTCTGATTTAACAAACTGACTGAGTTTGTGATCTGCACTGTCTAAAATGTAGGACCATAAATGTTTAAAGGCAAAAGCTAATATTTACCAAAAAAACCCCCCAAAAAAACCAGATGGATCAGATGCAATGCTACCAAAAACTTTCACAATCTTTCTGCCTAAATGTAACCATCTCTTGGTGTCCCCTTGAACCAAGTGGTCCAAGGCGTTCCATGTATCTGCAACACCTCTAATACCAGCTGAGGGCCTCTGCTGCATGCTGTCTCCCTTTGTTCCTAATATCAAATAAAGTTAAAGTGCCCCCACATAAAAAAATTTAATAAACCATATCATGCAAACAACCTGAAATCTTATGGGTATGGTAGACTTTTGGTTTTAGCAGGGTAACGGGAGTTCCTCTGCCCCCGACAGTAACAATAAATACACAATTAAATTGACATGCAACAACTGAATTATTCATTACACAGTATGTCGTTCGTTTTTATGTGATTGTTTAGAATTAATTTACTGGCAGAAAAATCCTGTCACATACAAAGACAAGCGAATAATTCAAATGATTTAACATCACCACAGATGCTCAGGCAACACAAGTGAAGAATTAAAGCAGGCAAGCTTGTGCTACAGCGAGCTAATATTAGTAGCTGTAATGTTTTTTATTGTAAACTCAGCTATTTAGTCTTTTAAACTGATAATACATATTTTACTATCAGTTAGCTATTATGTTGGAGTGTTAATTGAAGGTGTATATACTCTCTCAGCCTGTTGGAGGGTAATCATCTATCCAACTCTTAAACTGTCACATATTACAGTCATGTTATTAAAAAAAAAAAAAGTTTAATTTTTTGTTTAAACTGTTTTATCACTCATATGACTCTCCTGTGAACAGTAATGAGAAGTTTATACTCTTATCTCGTACTGTCAAAGATTTTCTCCCATCGGTCAAATAATGCAGACAAAGTGTCTTTTCTACTGACAAATAGCTACAACAACGTTTTAATCCAAACGAGCTTCCTCAGAGATACAGAAATAACAATGATCAATGTCTATACACAGCCTGCACATAGAGCCAGGGACCATCAACAAAGTTCAATACTGTACAGTACATAACTATTCAACAACTTCACTCATATACATATCACAAATAGATGGGTACCTGCTGGTTATACTACAAACAGCAGGTACCAATTCACCAGCAGGTAATTTGGCTAAATTAAATTTTTCCCAATTTTGGGAATTTTGTAAAAGGAATATCATTCAACAACTTCAAACTTATGCACTATAGTATCACAAAAACATAATCACAATTTTTTTTTTTTTTTTATTAAGTGTTGTAGTATAACCAGCAGGTACCCATCCATGTATCTGTGTATATATATATATATACATACATACCAAAAAAACATTGTGAATAATTGTTAAAAGTTATAATATGAAATAAACAAGCCTGCAAATATTAATTTAACATTTTTATTAACAATTAATTGAATTATATACTGTCTAGCCAATTAATACATTGGTTTGCGCCACACAATTTTAACTGTTAAATAACATAAATTGTGTGACAGTTGGTTAGTTTTATATGAAACCAAACATCCCTGAATAATGTAGCCATGTTATTGGTTAATGTTCTGCCCAGCTCTAATGATGGCAGTTTCAGAAGAGAAAGGGTCAAAATACCCATGAGCCTTATCAAAAGCCAGCAGTGGTGAGCACAGAATTCAAAATGCTTCATTGTTGAATTCATGAACAAAATATGTTGTTCTAGTTGTTGAATTCAACCAAAATTGACCCACAATCTGAAAGAGAGTTGATTTAAGCTACAGACAATAAAATTTCCCCATTAGCTTTAACCTCCCGTTGGCAGCGCACCTGTAGCACAAATTCATGTTTCAAGCTACAGCTAAACTACACTTTAAGTGTAAATCCAAGCAGCTGAGTGGGAAAAAATGTTTACTTCAGTCTCCAACTTGTAATTTAGAGCCAGATATTTCTGCTGAATTTCTAACTTTCGTGATATCTATCCCCTGGTAAAAAGAAACACAGACATGTTGACAAACAATTGCAATAATGGCTGCACTTCAGGCTATTTATCTGCTATGACTGCAGGGTTAGCACTAATGCTAATCGTCAGGGGATAACGTGTCAATAACGTGTCAAAATGGATTCATTTTTTTCTTTTCTATTCAGTCAGTACTTTATTTTTTATTATTGTTATTTTCTAAAGCAGCTGTTTAACCTTTGCATTAATGGTTCAACCAACATAGTTTGGAGTAGATCTGTACATGAGTAGTGCTTTGGCTGTTAGTTACACAATGCTGTCCATGGGAATAATGAGTGGGGCTTTTTATTACTTTTATTGCTGTCCCTTCAGCTGAGGAAGAGTGAAAAGAACAGAAACTTTCTGGAAGAAAGAATCAGAAAGCAGAGCTTGCCACAACAGAAGAGCCTGGCAGCAAAGAGAAAAACAGCTGGAGGAGGAGAAGAAAGACCTGCAGCAGGAGCAAGTCCCGCAGGTCACTGGAGGGGGATAAGAAAGACAGGTGCTGGAGGTGGAGAGAAATAAAGTGCAGGTGGTGAACCAAGCGCTGGAAGTGGCAAAGCAACAACAACTAGACATGGACAAACAAGCACTGGAGGCGGAGAAGAAAGACCTTCAGGCAGAGAAACAAGCACTAGAGATGGAGAAGATCAAACAACAGTTGGTGGCTCTCCAAAAAAGACTAAGAAGAGAAAAAAATGGAAAAAAGAGACAAAAGGAGAAGAAGGAAGCAGAAAAAAATAAAGAGAAAGAAGAGAAGGAGAAAAGGGAAGAGGAGAAGGTGAAGAAGGAAAAGAAAAGGTTCTGGAGCCGGAAGCACAACATCAGCACTAAGGTGGAGGAGGCTGCTGTTCCTGTGGTGGAGGCCACACAACAGTAGCCCACTCCCTCCAGAGTTGCCCCCCATACACCCTTTGCTCTTCTCCACCTCTTCCCTCCGTCTATCTCCTTCACCCTCAACCCCTTCTATTCTCCACCTACTTTCCTTATTCCTCAACCCTTCCTCTTCTTCATCACCCCACCCTTCTCTCCACCTTCTTCCCTTCCTGTATCTCCCTCACCCTCAACCCCTTCCTCTCTTCACCTACCTCAACCCACCCTCCATTACATAACCCTCTATCTTCCCCTCAATCCTCCCACCCCTCTATCCTCTAATTCCCAACCACCACTAACCCCTTTAACTTTCTATCTACCCCACCCTAACCCTCTTCCTTTCTCTTATTGTCATCACTGTAAAAAAAATTAAAATAAATGCATTCAAAAATATTTCTGCCTGTCTGAATAAAGATATACAGTATAGCTGATGCTGCTGCATCTTAACTTTGGATTTAAGCAAAACTCAAGTAGTGTTTCGACAGGATGAATGTGGAATAATAAAAGTTGTCACTCTAAATGTTATTTTAACCTGTGGTGAATCACAGGAACTGCTTCTGTAATAAATAATGATATTCTAGAGGAAAACCATGTGACCTTCATCACTGACAGACTTTAGACTGTTGTTAACATTATCAATATTCACAGGTAATTACTTCATTGTCAATTAATAATCAGCAGACAATGAATGTCTCTCTTTAACAGTGGGTCAAACTGTTTTTACACTAAAGATGCTGCACAATAAACTGATTCTTTATTCAACAACAGCTCCTGGAGTTTCTTCTTCACAAATCACAGTTTGAATGTCACAGCACATCTGAGTATAGTTGCTGACCATGTGTATCTCTTTATGGCCACAAGCTACCATCTCATTACAGCTACTTACATCATGATAATGCACCATGAGACATGAGCGTGACAGATCTGAATCCAGCTGAAGACCTTTGGGATGTGGTCGAACAGGAGACAGAATTCTTTCAAAGCTAATTTTGCCAAAAGTGTTGTAGTATAATCAGCAGGTATCCATCTATGTCTGAGTCTTTATTCAAGTATAGTTGAATATCAAATATTTTTATTAACAATTGATATACATATATACAGTATAGCTGTATATACCAGCAGGTAACCATCTATATCTGACTTGATTTTTGTGACACTACAGTTATTATTATTAATTATTATCATTATTATTATTATTTCTGTATCTTGGTGGAAGCTCGTCTTCATTTTTGTTGCAGCTCGTTCTCGGTTTACGACAAGTCAATATATACTGATGTTCCTCTACTAGAGTCATTTTTGGAGTTTATATGTTGGCACAAAAATGGCCCCGTTCATTCACATAATCCCAAGTCTCCCCTTGTAAATCACAATTTTCCTGTCTATACAATTACACTACTATTGTTCAGGAGCTGAACTTCTTTATCAAAGTAAATAAAAAACTGACTGGGTCACTTCAGGTATTTAACTGAGTGCCTCTTTATCCTGATGCTCGCTTCGTCTCCTCCTTTGAAGCAGCGCACACAAACTCGGTAGTGAAAGTAAACAGGCCGAGACCTAAACTCACATGACTTTAGGCCCGTGGATGGAAATGTTTGAAGTAACGAGGCGTGCCTGAAAGCACCACGCGATCCGTCGGACTGATGATGTCAGTTTACGGGCTGTAGGAGTTTCTGTATCACCATGTGTGCCGATCCTGTGTGAGCAGGCCTACTGCTGCTGGCAGTCAGCGGGCAGAGAGGAGGAGAGGAGGGGAGGAAAAGTGTGTTTACACAGACGGCAAACTGCCTGGGGAATCGTAGGGGAGAGGAAGTCAGCCGGCTCTGTCTGCCTGCTCCAACTTCCTGCTCAGAAAAAGAAAAAGCCCAGGATCCTATTTCAGTCCAGCACAACTGTGTAGACCAGAAGTAAGCATGGAAAAACAAGGGATCACACAAGCCTCACCGTGAAGTTTCGCAGGAGGGAAAAGACAAAGTCAGAGATCGGAGGTAATGTAAAAATAAACAGACTCTTTCTATGGGCAGCGCTTTGTTGGCTACTCTGTGGCTTGTAGACAATAACGCATGATAAGTTGTATCAGCGGCCGCGTTCACCCCTGACATGAAGTGTCCGGGCTGTAAAGTGTGTCTCGTCTCAATCTCCCCCCGGATCGAGCCAACTTTAAAGTTTGAAGCGAGAATAACACGGATTTAGTTTTGGACACATTTGTGCCTTCTTCCGGTCCGAGCAACATCTTGAAAATGAGTCAGTGGGGCAGAAGAGTGATCCAGACCTCGGCGCCTCACAGTTACTGCAACTTTCAACTCCCGGATACAAGTGTAGCCCCCAAAGACACGGAGGCAAACAAAAGGCTACGGCGCAGAAAAACAGCCTCGGAGCCCGTCGCCGCTGTTTAGAGATGCTTTTCTTTTTATGGGCCCCTGTTGAATTTTCCACCGTCTGCGAACAGGAAGAGAGCAGATTTAGTCATGGCTAAGTAATGTCTGCACACACCATCTAATCTCATTAGGAGTTTCCGTTCAGCCAACACACTGGATGGCTTTGTGCGCACAGCGAGGTTTCTCGGTGCGAGCATCCGCAGCAGGGCTCCTCATCCCCGGCCAAAGCCGCCACCATGTCCCTGAGATGTTCCTGGAAAGAGTCGAACCGTGCCCGCGGTTATCACAGTGACTAGTCACCTCACTGTGGGGCTGTGATGTAGGATTTTATCTATAGTGTGTGGCTGGCTTATCTCTAATATTCATGCAGTGAGTCAGCTGTGAGGTTATCACTTTGTTGTCTTACATATCCTGCTCTCTGCTGTCTGATGTGTTTCAGACCTGCAGGGTATTTTGATTTCCACTGTGCTATTTGCAGCATCTTGCAAAGGTGAATGTTTATAAGTCACAGTGGTCTAATTGTAGACCTGTTAGCTCAGTGGTCCTGTATTGGCAAGCTCTACTTTTGCTTCATAGTGTTTCAAAGCCAAACCAAAGTCTGGGTCCAGAGTGGGTTTAAGGGTGGAGCCTTGAAAAGGGGACAATGATTTGATCTTTTGACCTTTTTCCTCTGGGATTTCTGTGGGAAGTGTGGCAGAACTGGGGAAATGCTCCCCTGCTGTGGGATCCCCTCTCCTCACCATTTGTCCTTGGAAGTAGAATAGGAGGAAGTCCTGACTTTGACAGGTTTGTAGTTTCACATGGCAGATAAAAAACTCAGGGGATAGCTTGTGTCGGAAGTGAGCACAGCCCTCCCCTCCTCCCCTCTGTCTGGACATAGACACCGTGCGTGGTGGTTGAAAGGCCAATTTGTTATCATTGTTTTTGTGCACATCAGTCACTAATCACTCCTCACATCCACAGATAAGACCAAAAAGAGCCTGAGATGGCAATAGTCTGTCAGGTAGGACTGTGTGCAGCAAAACCACACCTGAGCAATAACAAGACAAGTGCTTTTTAAATTGTCTGCTTTGAGCAATATCAACATGTTTCTTTTTGACAAACTTTTTTTTATTTAACAAAAGAAACCAGATGTCTCACAGAAGCAGCTAAAGAGGAACTTTGGATAAATAGAAGTGAGCCTGAAATTGGAAAAACTATGATGAAAACAGTACATATGAAACTAAAGAAAAGTAAATCGGTTCAGCAAAGTCTTTTGAAGTTTGAGCCCTATTAATATGTGTATCTCTGTGGTGCAGGCCTCGGGCTGTTTATTGTTTTTATCACTGCTTATTTCTTTAAAAGCAGAGCCCAAGGTGATCGTGCTATCTTGAAATTGCTTGTTTTGTAAAATCAAAAGTCCAAAACGGAAATGTATTCAATTAGAGGGGAAAAACAGAGAAAAGCACCAAATGATGATGCTAGAAACAGCTCAATTTTAAGCTTTTTTTTTTCATTTCATTTCATTACTCAACAATTAACCAATTAAATTGTTGCCGGTGTATTATCTGTCATTTGACTATTTGATTAATCGACTAACTGTTACAGTCTGCGGTGACGGAAACAACCCCCCCCCCCCATTATTAATATGTGAGCTGCTAGCAGGCAGACAGGAGCTTCAAGGCTGCACATTCCTCTATTAAAGGAATAACCCACCCTGGGCCCGTCATACTTCCTGTGGAGAGAGGGCCAGGTTGAACCGCAGCATATTTCTGGCTTGAGCTGTTGTTCCTCCTTATTTTTTTTTCTCTTCTGCTGCTGCTACATTACACTGCACTCTTTAACACACTGTTCTATTCATCACCGCTCTCCTCTGTCTTACACCACATGTTAAAGCTCAAACAGGCCGGACGCTCTTCAGCCCATAACCTAATTCAGTCTGCATGGAGACTTGTGTAAAAAGGCTTTTAATTAAGATGAAACCTCAGCTTTACTTGGTCTCAACTGTCTCCTCACATACACAAGCTCTGTTTTATCACAATTAGTTTACAGAGGTAAAGATCATGGAGAGTCATGAGCTCAGGAGGATGCAAAGGACTGCGTTGCTTTTTTCCTCTGAGGTTTGAATTTTGTAGTTATTCTGTCATTGCAGCATCTAATGCGCCGTATACATGTACACATAGTTTTGTGTTTTCTATGTAAGATGACACCTCCAAGTGGTGTCGTTCCACTTCTATCCACTATTTGATGGTGATTACTCTGCTCCATCTGTGTCAGAATCCTTTACTGTCCTCACACTGGTCATGTGATCTGTATGTCTCCCTGAAGGTATGGACAGTGCCATCACCCTGTGGCAGTTCCTGCTGCAGCTGCTGCTTGATCAGAGTCACAAGCACTTGATATGTTGGACGTCCACAGATGGCGAGTTCAAGCTCCTGAAGTCAGAGGAAGTGGCCAAGCTGTGGGGCCTACGCAAGAACAAAACCAACATGAACTATGACAAGCTGAGCAGAGCCCTGCGCTACTACTACGACAAGGTGAAATGAAGCTAGATACTGATCACTAAAGGAGTGTGGTTGTCCATTTAATCCTGCCAAAGCAGCTGTTATAACTGATATGACCTGAAGCCATGTGAAAGGAGTGTTGTTCCACGACAAATTCTTTGTTGTGCTACTTTCTAAAACCACAGTCCCTCCTGATAGACACTTCCACTTCCTCTTTCTCATCAAATGCACAATAGAGATCCGGTTATGATGTAGCACTGTAACACAACACTTCTGAGTGTGGAAGCTTGCCTTATCTGGACTGAAATGTTGTCCAGCTTCTGTCAGTATATGTGTTATTATTTTACAGTAGATGGAGTGATAGAGTAATATCACTTTGTAGGGTAAATTGTGTGGAGAGTCATCATCATTAATGGTGTTTGTCTGTTTCACAGAACATCATCAAGAAGGTGATTGGCCAGAAGTTTGTCTATAAGTTTGTGTCCTTTCCTGAGATCCTGAAGATGGACCCGCAGGCAGTGGAGATGGGTCTGGCCTCAGGACCCTTTCCCCTCCAGGACGGAGAGGCCCCTGAGCTGGAGGTAGAGGAGGAGGAGGAAGAGGAAAGTGAGGAGGAGGCACAAAGGAGGACCCTGGCAGCTCTGGGGGTGCAGCAGTGTCGCAACGACTACCTCCGCTCAGGTCTCTACTCCTCCTTCAGCATCAGCTCCCTGCAGAACCAGCCTGAGCTGCTTCGTGCCTTGCGGGAACGCCAGGAGGAGCCACGCTCCGTCATCCGCTTTGGCACCAACACCAGCGACAGAGGCTCTCCTCCCTCTGCTAAACCCGAGTCCTATGTCTCCCCAAGGCCATCCAGACTCCCCTCTCATTCCCACTCCCCGCCCTCCCCCCACACCCAGCCCAGCCAAAGCTGGAGCCCTGCTGCCAAGGAGGAGAACGAGGAGGAGGATGACTCTGACCAGAGTGCTCAGCCCCTCAACCTCTCCTCTGGCCACAGGGAGCGAGCCCAGCAGCCTCCTGAGAAGAGAGGCAGCAGCAGTGGTAGAGGTAGCTGTATTAGTAGTAGTAGTAACCAAGGAGATGGACTCCCACCAAAAAGCAAAAAGCCCAAAGCTCTGGAGATCTCCGCCCCGTCCCTGCTGCTGGCAGGGAGCGACATCGGCTCCATCGCCCTCAATAGCCCAGCACTCCCATCTGGCTCCCTCACTCCTGCCTTCTTCACAGCACAGGTGAGATGATTTGTCTAAATAATAAAGTATCATTCCCTCATGGCGCATGATGGATGCAAGTGTTAAACTGTTCCGCCCTCATGTCTAGACACTAGTCAGATGGTTTAGAGAGTCTAAAGTGGGATAGTGTTAGCGCTTTGGGGGACGATGACCCACTGGGTGTCTTTCAGAGTGTTTCCCAACCTTTTGCCCAACATACCTCACACTGCCAGTCAAGAGTCACACAACACCCCCATTTTTCAGTTTTATAGAAATATAAGCAGTTAAAATCCAGCAAATAATGTCAAATGGTACAATGAAAGTTGCCGAAGGTAAAAAGTGTCACAAAAAACTAAAATTTCAAATGAAACAGGCCTTTTTCCAATTGAAAGTTAATGCAAATAATTATGTGTTGATGCATTACATTATAAACCCTCTGTCTGTACAAGGGCAGTTAGAACAAACTGTTAATACACCCTCTGATACTTCACTGCAAGGAGACAGTGCTGATTATTGCTATAAGAACGGCAATAAAAAGGTGAGTAACAGGAGACAGTCCTGTCGGTCAGCACTTCATCCTTCAGCAAGATAATGACCCATAACAAGAAATAACCAACCATTGGCTTCACATGATGGAAGAGCAGCACAGTCTCCAGACTTCAGCCTCATCGAGCTGGTTTGGGATGAACCGGACAGAGGGAGAAAGAAAAACAAACTGCCTGTGCAACACGTTTGTGGAACCTCTGCAACAGTGTTGAGACGCACTGAATAATATTTGATTTCCACTCAAGAATGGCACAAGTGAGTGAAAAAATGACTGAATGAGAAAAAATGAAAAAAATCATAATATCTAGGATGAAATATTCCTCAATCCCCTTTTAAAAATCGATTGATTTATTTTTTCTATGCTTTAATTTCACAACATCAACACCGAGATGTTACACTGTAAATTTCAGTAAAAACCGGAAACGTTCTATAACATTGGACTTGGAGTGTTTGCTGGAGTCAAATCAATACTGTCAGATACTAATGGCTGGACACACACCTGACATCACTCAAGATGTGCTTACACATCAGTGTTGTTACCCTATCACACATTTTTTCAAGTTCTCTTATTTCAGTTCTCAATAATTTAAGACAAATTAGAGGTCATGTTTCTCTGCCAGTGACGGCTGGAGTACAGGCAGCCCAATAATAATCAAATCTCAGAAAGAAAAAGAACGATTTCTGTGATGCTATCTGTTTCCGTCCCCTCTGCGCAGTGGTCTGGCTGGATTAGATCCCATCATCTCCCCATGGCCAGAGTATGATGTCAGTGTCACTAAGTATTCAGAGAGCAGCAACAGACATCTGACACAGGCTGGCATCTGCTGGTGGAAACACTACCGCTATATTTGAGTGGACACTTGAGCCAAATCTTCAGAGAAACAGAGAGGGAGAGGTGTGGAAAAGGTTAAGGGGTCTGACATTAGGGTAAATGTGCACTGGCACTTTAATGTCATAAAGGAATTTTACATAGTTCTAACAAATATTGCAAATGTCACAATGTTTATGTGCTGCTCAAAGCAAATTGAAACATAAGTGTAAAATGTGAATTAGCTCATGTGAAATTCAGCAGTTGTCCATCCTTTAACAACATAACTGCTTGATGATTGATTCAGGTCTACAGTGCAATTATTTTCTGCCACAAATTTAAAGCCAAATTCAACTCAACTCGGCTGTGACGTTTTGGTTTCTTTTAATCTTTGCCATAACCCCGAAGGCCATGCTACAAGCATCAGCTGGTATTTAATGATCTCTTTCAGTTAATAATGTGTTTACATTGGAGTTGCTACAGAGTAAAATGACTCTGCCATGTCGGAGGTTTGTCCAGACATGAAGATATATTACTACTGCACTCACACTGTCTGTTTATCAGGGCGCAAAAAAGTAGGATCAGAGGAAAACAAGCGATTTACAGAAATCTTCTCCGACTTATGAGAGCGGGGAAGAGGCCCTAAGTGATGCCATATGCTCCAATAATTCCATTAATAATGGGAGCAGGGCTGGTCCCTCTGCAACACTGGCTCACTTCTCTGAGGTGACACAGGGGAAAGTCGGGGGGAGGTGGAGAGAAGACCAGGAGAGAGAGGGAGAAATTGATTTCATATGTTTTCTCTCTAGTTGGCGTTCCAAGTGCTTTAGGACCCCCCCCCCCAAAAAAAAATCTACAACAACCCCCACCGTCCACCTCCTCTTCTCCCCACGTCACCCCTGTATTCTGGGGGAGAAACCACAGACTTCCTTCCTGCTCCGTTAGTTTATTTTTCCAAACGCCAATACACGTCCATTTACCATTTCAGCATGTTTTGCATTAGCAGGGCCCTCAGAGAAACGCTTTCCAACCAGTCGGCCTCTGTTTGTCTAAAAAAAAAAAAAAAAAAAAAAAAAAAAAAAGTTGTCTTCACTGGTTTCTCTTATTTACACAAAGCCTCACTCACGCTCTCCCTCTGTGTTTCCCCTTCACAGACTCCCTCTGGTTTGTTACTGGCTCACAGTCCACTGTTGTCAGGCATCCATTTCTGGAGCAGTCTGAGCCCTGTCGCCCCGCTCAGCCCCGCCCGGCTGCAGGGCCACAGTTCCCTTTTCCAGGTAAGACAGACAGACAGACACACACACACACACACAGGTGTGGACGTGGACAGAGAGGGAGGGAGAGGGATAAAAATAGCAGGAGATGAGAACAGAAGGTGTGCTGAAAGGATTATTGTTCCCTGGTCGTAAAGCTGAGGGGGAAGTTGTGTTTCTGTGCAGGTGAAATTAGTGTCGTGGCAAAATTCCCGTTCTTCCCAGCTGTCATAGCGAACAGGAAGAGTTTGGAAGGATTTAGGGGAAGCAATATCCAACACACAAAACTGGTTCATCTTTTGAGAAGTAAAGTGTGTGTGTGTGTATGTATATGTGTATGTATATATATATGAAATAATCATTACCCCTTTGTAATGGGATTAAAGCAAGGGTTTTTTTTCATGCATTTCCTCGACAGAAAGCACATATAAAACAAGATGTTTTTGAGCTCTGCAAACTGGCAGATACCAACGGTGGTGAAACGAGTTGACTTAGTGAGCAGGTCCAGCAGAGGTGTCCTGTTTCAGCGCTTGTGAGAGAGAGAGGAAATCCTGTGAATACTTCCTGTTTGAGCCCAGGGGAGCCAGTTTGAACAGGGTGGACTGGTTTGAGAGCTGCTCCTCATTTGTGAAACACACACACACCACACCTCCTCCACAAGCACATAGGCACACAGACACACACCGGATTCTTTGTGCACAAATAATGTTGACTTCTCCTTCTGTTGTGGAGGTGCAGGGGACAGAGATGAAAAGGAAGAAGCACAATGAATTAAAAAAAAAAAAACAAAAAAAAAAAAACAGGAAAGCAGAGCAGTGACAATGCTGCTGTTCCTCACCGGAAAGCCGCTTTCATAGAGCCTCCGTCCCCTCCCAACTAACTCTCGGCCCCTTTCTCTTCCTCCACAGTTCCCCAGCCTAATCAACGGACACATGCCTGTCCCTCTGCCAAACCTGGAAGGAACACCCTCCTCCCTGCTCCTGTCCCCCACCACCCACAAATCCTGATCCAGGACTGTGAAAAACCTGCCATTGTCGTCATCCATTACTTGTTGAAAGCCTCTTAGTCATTATCATCAGCAGTGATCTCTTCTCCGTCTTGTCAAAATTTGCTTCAGAAATGTCCAACAAGACAGTATGTGACCTCACTTTTTTTTTTTTTTTTTGCACTTAAGTTGCTTCAGATTCCAGTGGGTGAAAGCACTTGGTAAAAGCCATATGCCAAGATGTCTGTGAGGCATCTTGGTTCTTTGTGATTAAGTACAGCACATTTCCACACGACCCTGTCCATGATGGACAGTAGTAATGCATAGCTAGCTGCAAAAAGCTAGCCAGTCGCTCATTCTGCGCAGAGAGCTTGGTTGTTTTAATCTTGTAAAAAAAAAAAAAAAAATTTAAATTTAAAAAAAAAAAAATCTTAAATGTTCATCACAATGTGAAGAAGGTTGCTTCAATTGTGTGGTATTGTATGTAATGTATGCACTATGCTTCTCAGATAGTACCGGCTGTGCCTTGTTGTCCTATTTTTCTTTATTTCTAAATCTTTTAATGAAGACGAGATTTCAAATCAATGAAAAACCTTTGTAACGCTTGTAATGTTTTTTTTTTTTTTTATACTGGACTTGGTATACAGTATGTATTCTGGATATTTTTTTGTATTGTGAAGAATGTCTTGTCATTTTCAATAAACAAAGCATTGAATGCTTGAACACAGGTGCCTTCAAGTTTTACAGCAACTAAAACAAAATGTGATATGTCCGTACAAAAAAAAAAAAAATCAAAACCAGTTCATGTGAGTTGTTTAAACTTTAGATTTAATTTTCTTAACTCTGAAAAAAAGCTCAAATATGGGAGGACATCTGCAATGAAATCCCACACCAATAACAATTATCCACAAATAAAGTTAAAGAATGTCATACAAAACATCTCTTGTAACACTGTTAAATAGACTGACTCAGTATCTTATTCACTAAGGGCAGGACTATAGCTAGTGCTCCCTGAATCAGGAGTTCAGTGGCTGTGTGCTTCCTCATACAACAGAGCAGGCATGCAACACAATGATGGAGGCAATCCAGAAAAAAAGGACCCATTTTTACAGTTGATGGAGATGGGAATGGCAGAAAGGAGAACACACATCTGTAACAACAGCAGATTCCAACAGTGGCGAGGAATTCACTTACACGTCCTCTTTGAAAAAAACTGGAGGAGAAAATGTATCAGATTGAGGCAGGGAAGAACAAGGACGAGGAGGTTGTTCTTTCGTTAAATATTTAGGATTTCTGAAGAAATTAGGAGGCGTATCTAATCCTGTAATGCCCTTGCTCATAATTCCATGTTGCCTTTTTCCTCCTGCATTTGTTCATTGGTCACAACAGAGACCACAGCATCCTGGAATGATTTGCCAGCATCTGACAAAAATGATCTTTTTTTTGTTTTTTTGCACAGAGCTTGGCAGCACTGCTCTTGTATTAGCCTCCAGTTAGGATAAAACTGAGTTATTACATCAAAGCTGGCCTCAGAAACCTTCAGAGTAAATGGTCACAAATGATTTATGCTGCTAAGAACAGCACCGTGGCAATTGAGACATAATCAAACCCTCTTGAGCTGCTACAGAAACATCCCTCTTCTTGTCTGCTGGTGTGTCTTAGACACACGTGCCCGCGCGCAAGCACACACACACACACACACACACACACACGAGCTGTGAAGACTTTTTATGTATGAAAATGGAAATGATGACAAAAAATATCACTAAAAATACCCCACTTCAAGAAAAAAAAATTAAAAATCTATATACATTGCATGTACTCGTTAAAGTGACTGAGCCCGTTAGATTTCTAGACAGTAGTTGGATTTAGCAGCAAATTCTCTTCTCAATAAATATAGATGTACAGTATATAAATGTCTCTTTTGGGCCAGATTCAGGCCAAACCTGGGAGGGAGTCGCACTGTGGACAAGTTTCCCAAGTAGTTTTTTTTGGGGGGGAAGTGATGATGATGATGATGATGGTGGTGATGATGTTCCACGCCAACATCTATCTCAAGTTACTGATCCATCAGCGAGACTATACAGCTAGGAGATCCTTCCCAAAAAAAAAAACTGTCCAAAGAGTCTAAAACAGCATGCTTTGTCTTCTGCTCTTTCCGTTGCCTGAGGGGAGAAAAAGGGATAATAAATTAGACTTTTATTTAGTTCACAGCAGTGTTGGTCACTGCTGACCATATTGGTGAGGCCAAACTACAAAAACTTCTGCACCTGTCCTTTTCACCACCAACATCTCACACCCCTCCACTCACAGTTTTAAAACCATCAATCACAGCACCGATTCTTTCATTACCCCCTCACCTGACTCAGGGTACGACGAGTTCCGGTAGCCGGGATCTTTCTGCAGCTGCACCTCCTTCAGTGTGAATATGGATATGTCTGCCAGAGATACAGAGTCCGTCAGTGCAACAGAAATCACATCTTGCCAGGACAATGATGTCTTTGTTATGAGGCTGTAACTGATCCTTGCTGTACACTGCAATATCCTTCAAGTTGTACCTAGCGGAGACTGCCAAGTCTGCATTACTGCGTTGCCATTTCATTACTCACTCTCTGGCAGTGCGTGCACACGTGGCCCCAGGCTCCTGAAGTATGGCTGTCTCATTGCTTCATCAGCAGAGAGCCTCTTTTTTGACTCGTACTGAAATTTAGGGCAGTAAAAGAAACACACGGTCATTAAAGAACAAGGGTTAGCAACATGTGAATGGGCTGATGTGTTTGATGCACGTCCTTTCAAAAATACAGCTCTAACATAGCTGCAAAATGTGATATGCTGTTTATAACGTGGCATTAATGCCTGACAAATACTGAGGGACTCACTTTTAGGAATGACATCAGCAGGTCAATGCCATCAGTGTCCAACCTGCAGGGAGGAAGGAGGGAGGAGGGGGTAGAGAGAGCAGGGAGGTCAATGGAGGTGGGGTGACTCACAGATGCTGGCGAGTGTAAGGAAGGAAACGGTCAACTATTCCACAGGATTTCCTTACAGGAAGCAACGGAGAGCACACACTGCTAACTAAACAAACCAATAATACTAACGTCCAATTCACTAAAAAGCTCCATAAACAGCAGCAGCTTGTCTCTTATACCTTGGTCTGATCAGAAAGATTTGCTCATTTCCATCTCCAATGATTAGAGGGCTAACAAGAGAAGTGAGGGGGGAGTGTTGAGTCACTTCAAGGGTGTGTAACATTCAAAATATATATAGATACAGAAGATGAAATGACAATAGAGCCGGTATTACCTGGGTGCGTGGTTAATAAGGGGCTGGGCCTTGTATTTGGGGAACTTGTAGGACTTGAACTCGTCGATAGAGGATATTCCAGGCCAGCTGTCTTCTGTTGGAGTGCCTGTGGAGGGACATTCAATCAACCCTGTTAGAGTCAGGCTTTACTGTGGCAGCTGGAGGGGCTGCCGCAGTAAAGCTACAGGGACTACATGCCAGGGTTAATGCGATTAAAGGCTCATATTTAAAGTGTGACTGCTTCCCTGTCAGCAGGGGGCAGCACTGACCTAACAGCCTGAAGATGAGGTGCAGCTCGTCCTCCACGGTGGAGCCTGGAAACAGGGGCCTCCCGGCAGCCATCTCATAGAATATGCAGCCCACACCCCTGAGAGGACGACACACACAGGGGGGATTGGGTCATAAAGAGATCCGAGTCCGAGTGAAGTCTTAACACCCAGTCTAACGCAACAGGTCCTCTGCAATTACACTGCCACTAACTTCCTGCATCAAACTCCTGAATTGTTCAAGAACTGGCCAGTTTCAATCTGTTTGATGGCGCAAAGAGGCAGGATTTGCTCTAAGACAGCAGCAGAGCACTTTAAAGTACGGAGACACCATTTATTGTCAAATTCCTAAACAGCTTAGGATCCTTCCTCAACAGTGTGTGCCGCATCAAAGTCTCCTTACTGCAGACTCAAACACCTGTCCGCTCAGAGAAGCATCAACGAAGTGACACAAGCTCCAAACATCTGTGCTCATTTCACAAATCACTGCAGCAGCTACAGGCTTAAAATGATTTAGTAAATTTTATCTTTGAAATCTTTAGTCAAGGACTATTTTTGCCTCTGCACCTTCAGTGTTTGTAGTCACATGGGCATAAAGAGAGAGCGAGAGTAGCCAGGAGTCTGATCAGTGTTTTCTAACAGTTGTAATCGCCCCTGTTGAGTGAGGCCCACTCACCACATGTCTATCTGTGTGGAGTACTCAGAGGAGCCCAGCAGCACATCAGGAGGCCGATACCAAAGTGTTACCACCTCGTTAGAGTATGTTTTAGTGGGCACAGACTTGGCCCTCGCCAGGCCTGCGGAGCGGAGACACGAGAGATAAAAACAGATCCAATCAACGCATTCGATGAAAATTCACATGAAACTTTCATTATAGAAAAGTACAAACTCATCTGTTTAAAACATGGCTCAAATGTGTTTAAATACGGTGTCAGTGAAACACCGATGAATGCAGGTGTCTATCTAAAAGGAAGAGAATTCATTTAAAGACTTAATGCTTTGTAACTAATGAGTGTTTTTGTTTTTACCAAAGTCGGCCAGTTTGAGCTCCCCTCTGTCGTTGATGAGCAGATTTTGAGGCTTCAGGTCTCTGTGAAGAACTTTCCGTCTGTGACAGTATGCCAAGCCTCGCAGGATCTGGAACAGAAAAATCTGGACAAAGAGATGTTTGGTCTTGTTGGTGAATTCAGTTTGAAACAAAAGTGGTGAATAAAAAGGAAAAAAACAAACTGAGTGTTAGATTCAAGAGAACTAATTCCTCTTGTTTGTGGGCGTCTCTTGTGTATTAAGAAAAAGTGTGTTACTGTCACATAAAAGAAGAACTTCATTTGTTTTTCTATAATAAATGTTAATAAAGATAATAATAATTAAAAATTCATAATAAAATTTTCTCTAACTGCCTTTCTATAATAAATAGTATGTGATTTAGTGATTTCCATCTCTTTCAAAAGAGAGCTCTAACTAAATTTAGACATCATAAATCAATGACCACCAGGGGGCAGTCTAACAGTGTTTCTTGTATTGACAGCATCAACCACAAAGTCTTGGAAGCTGCTGAAGCTGACCAGGCCAGCGGCCGCCTGTGGAGGCTCACCTTGACATTCTGCATGCTCAGGATGTTCCCACAGTCGTCCATGTACTGCTTCAGGTCCTTGTCCTAGATGAGAGAGAGGTAGAGAGAGAGGGAGACAACAGTTGGTAAGCAAACTCTTATCTGCACAGGGTCGTGAATAATAATGAAGTAAAATATATTCATTTTTTGCAAAATAACATGTGAGTCATGGGGAACGTGAGGGCAGAGGCTTTGTTGGTCTCACCAGGTACTCAAACACCAGTGTGAGCGACTTGTCTGTGTGGACGATGTCATGCAGCGTCACGATGTTGGCGTGTTTCAGGTCCTTCAGTAGCGACACTAGCGGGAAAAAAGGGAGGATGTGATTACAGCCGGAACATTTCCGTTGTTCAGTTCCTTGTCACAGTGTTGATGACGTGATAATTTTTGTTCTGGACTTAAATATAATGGTTTGAGATTAAATGTTTCAGATAAAAAAAAGGTTTAAAGCAACAGGAATCTAAATCCACAGAGCACTTTAATCCTGATTGTCATGTCTTCTGCTCTGTCACAGTCCTGTTACAGTTTAACTGTGAATCAGTGCAGTATTATACTTTGAAACATCTTTGAGCATCTGATTTTTTTTTCTGAATTTTGGATCTCGTGGCATCTTTTATCCTGAGTAGACTCATTATTACACTATGATGCATTTACCGCATGATATAACATTTAATATTCCTGTTTTCTTTTTTTATGTTGTGTTACTGTTTTTCTGACTGATAAGCAGTGTTTTTATTTCTCTTTTCCAGTGACATCTCCATATAAAATGCTTTTTAATCTCATCAACACAACATACCTGTCTCATTCTTTAACTTATGTCTCTCTACTACTAAACTGACTTAACAAACTAAACTGACTGATATTGCTGGGTTTACACTGATCAGGCCCAGTGATGTCTAAAAGCCTTACATCACACATGATGTGTCAGACTTACACAGGAAGCTTTAACAAAAACATACAAACACATATTCAAATACACCATAACACAAGGTTTCCTCATAACATCATATTCACCTTGTTTTCATCAAAGAGTAATGTCACAGTATTAAGTCATATGACCAATATATGAATATTGGGAGCAACAAAGCTGTACAAAGATGAACTCGACGCGACAATGAAAATGCACGCATGAGGACTTCACACTGTCTTCTGACTTCACACTTGCCCCAAATGTGGCCTGGGTGGCTGGGGCGAGACAGCTGCTCATCATAAAACCATCACGGGATTTATAGTCAACCTTCATACCTTCTCTGATCGCCGTGCACGGGGCCCCCTCCTCATGCTCTAGTCTGATCTCCTTCAGTGCCACAAGGTTGTCTGTCAGCTTACTCCTGCCCTTGAAGACTGTAGCGTACGTGCCCTGGAGGACAGGGTGGAGCCAGAGAGGAGGTGAGCACAGGAAGCTGGACTGATGCAGCACAGTCACAAGCAAACTCAAAAACTGTGTCAGTCCACATTATGTATGAGAACATTAGCACCTGGTAGAAAACTCAGTGTTGACCATGAACACACTCTCTTACGTACCTCTCCCAGTTTGTCTAGTTTGATGTAGGTCTCCAGTTTCCCAAATCCAATTTCTGACTAGAGGAGAGAAAAGGACAAACAGTGTTAATGAGGGTAGTGTCTTTATTGGCACTGACAAGCTTAAAGACACCACAACAAATCCTTATGACAGCCTCGCAGCAACGGGGGGGGGGGGGGGGGTAAGGAGGTCACGCAGCCCCAACCACCATCACCGTTAATCCTTTGTGACAAAGGACCGTTGGCTTTTGGCTTTTACAAAGTGTTTGTTTATGGGCAAGACAACAAACTTTATTTATAGAGCACAGTTAACACACAACTGAATACTGAATGTAGTTGTTTGATATTAATTTGGCAAAACATTATTTGGTTTTTGTTGCTCTATCATGAGGATTTGATGCTTTTTGATGATTTTCTTATTTTTTTTCTCAGGGTTTTAACTTAATTAATAAAATAAGTGATATGAAATAAATCATTGTGTACTTGTGCCTTGGGAAATGATTACAGGCATTTTTCACTATTTTCTGGCATCTTATGGTTGAAACAATTGTTCAGTTAATGGAGAAAATAAACAGCAATAATTGGTGATGAAAATAACCATTAGCTGAGGCTTTAGAAATCAAAATGCCACTCAGCTGCAACAAGCAATAAATACAAACTATTTAATAGCTGAGATGCAGAATTCATCATTAAAAGCCAACTGGTTTGAGGGTGAGTGTCTGAGGTCATCATCAGTCCTGAGGAAACTGAAGACATGAAGCATTAAAAACTAAAGGCAGCATCACACTTTAAACTGAAAGTACAGAATGAAGACCAGCACCTCATGAACTGAGAGGTCTGGGTGTCAGACTGCAGAGCGAGGCCTCAGTGCTATGTGAACAACTCTGCAGGGCAGCATGTATGCAAATACAGTGGACTGGGTGAGGCTCAGTGCTCGCACAGATGTACAATCAAAGTAAGAGCACAAGCTCAGTATTGAGGAAGCTGACAAAGTGAAAGCTGAATTGCTTGTGTAAAACACATGACAACAGGCTGAGAGGATGAGAACAGTCCGTGGTCAAGGCGTGAGCTCGCTCCTTCACTCATCTCTCTCTGCCTTCAAATAAATCATGTCTAACAGCTATCTTTACTCTGCAGCTCCTCACTGATGGCTGCTCTGTTTCTCCTTCTCTCCACTTTTGTCTGATTCTCCTACACAGTCAGATGTAAAATCAGGACTCAGCACTCTCAGACGTGGGCAGAGATACTGCACATTTACATAAGCAGAGTTTGTTGGTACTGAACCTTTTTCCTGACAGACGTAGGTATTTGTTACTCAGCTGGACACGTTAGATAAGACAAGGGCTGCAGCGATGTGATGATGAGTTTGCCACAATTTATGAGAGAGCTCAGCCATTAATGACTGTGTTAATGCACCATATCAGCAAGTTGTTCATTTGCTTGTTTTGTGAAAACTTTCTCAGCTGATTTTCTAAAAAACACAATGTCATGTCAATAAACACCAACATCAGGATCCAGAGTTACACAAACTGTGTCAGAGGATGTTGTTTTCTTTGTTTACAACTACATAAAATCATAAAAGCTGTTATTTGAAGCAGTTACACAAAATGCACCAATTACATAACAGTCTATAAGAGTTAATAATAACTGCCCTAAAGCCTCTGAATCGTGGTCCACGGCTGCAGTCTGTTAGGCAATTTACAAATGAATGACTGATAATCAGCCTGAAATCAGCCTCATTTTTATCAGGCTATATTCTTCACTCTTCTAATAGTAAGACCAGGTTTAATTTAGCTTTCCAGTCAAAGCTGCTGTTTTCATTTGATGAATCTGCTGATTATTTTCTCAATAATTCAGCCTCTAAAATGTCAGAAATTAGTAGAAAACAGCACACGGTGATTTCCTAATCCCTGATCACATTGAATGTTTTCCCTGACCAACTAAAATCTAAAAATATTTGGTTTCAAATCAAATTGAGAAACTGAAACAAGGAGACTTTGAAATATTTGCTTAAAGATGAGATGAATGATTCATTGATTGTAGAAAAAAATAGTTGGATTATTTTTCTGTCCATTGAGTAATTGTTTCAGATCTACTTCCAGTTAAAGTAAAATAAATGAATCGACTGAATGACGTTTACTCTTTTAGTCCAAAATGTTATTTGGGGGATTGTGGCTTCTTCTTAAGTGGGTCTATGCATCTGTCTCTAAGAGTTCTGACATCATATGTACAACGATGCAACTTAGGAGAATATGAAATCTTTCGTTTGTCCCTCCAAGCTATAAAGTCAGAGAAGTAGCTCTGAGAGTAGCATGGCATCTCTGGGGAATCAGTGTTTTGCTTCAGGGCACTTCAGCAGGAGGTTTTCTTACCAACAAAGCAGCAAGAAAACAGAAAGATGATTTCCCTGCTCCTGCTGACTTCTTTCCATCCATTTGGTATTTTACCCCCAACAGTTGACAGCGTAGAGACAGAGAGGAAACAGGCCGGATCAAACCGGTCACAGCTGCTGTCACCGTGGACACCTCTTTTTACCGATATGAACTTTTCTTCTCTCTTATTGTCACATTCTCTCCATTTTCATGTTCTCTAACTAGTTTTGTTTCTCTCTCTCCCTACCCCGTCCTTCCCCCTCACCAGTGATGCTCTGCGGGAGCGTCGGCTCAGCGGCTGGTCAAAGGGTGGGCTGCTCAGCTGCAGTTTCTCCAGGTAACCGTCAGGTATCCGGATGTCGGCCGGCAGAGATAGACGTTTGTTCAGGTCCTGCACACACACACACACACACAAAAAAAACAGTGTCAACATGGTGTAAAACCCAGAAAAAACAGAGTAAACCCTGAGCAAACAGAGTAAGCTCTGAATAAATACCGCTGATTGACAACAAGACCCAGAGTAAATCTGCAAGAACCAGCATCAGACAGGCAGCCTGAGGCCTCACAGGTCTACAGAGAGGCCTGTGTGTACATGTGGGTGTGTAAACACACATGTGGCAGCATGCATCTATACAGTTTCTCCAAGCAGCAGTCCTAAAGCATGATCCTAATGACTGTTACATAAAATCAAACACACGCTCACAAAACAACGTTGGTATTTTTCCCCCATCATGCATTTGCTCTATTTGTTAGATTAAAGTTAATCTCTCCCTCTCTCTGTCTCTCCCTCTCTCCCTCCCTCCCTCTCTCCCTCCCTCCCCTGAGGTAACACTGGACACTTGCTGAAATACAACAATATGTAACTTTGACCTTTCCACATTTCAACAACAAGCTCATTGATAAATGTTTAAGTGAAGGCGCCTGACTCCTGGACAGATGTGATGTGACACTGACTCAGCTTCTTGTCTCTTTGTTCGTCTAAAAATGACACATTTTGACTTGTGGTCAGTGAATTTAATGCTTTAATATCAACTTGAGAAAATACACTGACACATAATTTGAGGGGTTGTTGATGACTTGGTTAATATGTGGTAAGGTCATGAAACACGCTTTTTTTATTATTATTATTGATTAACCCATCGGTTTTTTCATTTATCTTTCTTTATTCAATAAAACATAAGAAAAAAAAAAACCATCCATCAGAAGTAACCAGAGGCCAAAGGCAGCCTCTTTAAACAGCTTGTTTCTCCTCAACTAAAATGTTTATTTTACGAAGATATAAAAACAGTATAACTCTTCACATTTCCGGATCTTAATATTGAAAACGTGTAATAACTTGTTAAATTATCTCAATAATTAACCAATAACCAAAATCATTGGCGACTTGTTTTATGTCAGTCAACTCATTCATTTATCAACTACTCGTTGTAGCACTAAAGAGGTTTTGATGCACTGATGCAGAATCTTTATTTCTAATGTGGAAGATACAGTTTAACATGATCCCAATAGTTGGACTTTACATTTACAGTGTAATTAAAAAGACAGATTTGTTGTGTTTTTTGCCTTTTAAAAAATTTAATTGAGGACCACACAAAAAAACATTCATTTCAAACAAAGGGAAGCACTTACACTAAAAATGATCATTGAAGATATGTTGCTAATTCACATCTTATAACCATTAGTTGATAAATTAATTAGTTGACTAACAAAAATCTTTCAGCACCAAATAAATTGATTTGTTAAGCAAACACCCTCCAAAATTTACTATTCCCAGTGTCTGAAATGGGGAAATTACATACTTTAGGTTTTTCCTTTTACTTGCACAACAGTGAACTGAATATCTTTCAGTTGTGCTGTGTTAGTGGGACAGAACTACTACTTTCAACTGGATTTTGGGAAATGTTGGGGATATTTTCCCTACTTTCCATTATCTTTTGGACCAAATGATTGGTGGCAGATTAATTGACAATGGAAAAAACTCATAAATAACAGCTGCTGAATTGTGCCTGTATTTTTGAACACTACATCTAGTTTGCTTCTCTGTGTGCAGGCCCAGGATTGGTGGTCCATCCTCCGAGCCAGTGATGCCATCCATCACCTGACCTTTGCACCCCCGCCCTCTTCTACTTGTCCAATCAACCCAGCCTAATCTGTTACAACAGGGGCCCATCTGGACCGTATTAAAGTAATCCATGTGATGTAATCCCAAAACAGCACCGCTTCCTCTGCAGCAAGAGAAGGACAATCCACTACCTGACCTCAGACTCTGAGGCTTCCTCACTCTTCCTGCTACACTTCCTTCCTCCTCCTCTTCTACTGTCTCTAAGTGTGACAGTAGCACAGAGGCATAAAATGGAGCCACACAGTGATTTCACTGTTGGATCACTTCATGAACAACAAGCATTCAGTCAACTGTGCTGCTTCCACCAGCACAAACAATATACAGTCTGTGTGTGTGTGTGTGTGTGTGTGTGTGTGTGTGTGTGTGTGTGTGTGCACTTCTGTCCGACAGCTTCTCATTGTGAAACAGTCACAGGAAGTTTGAGGTGCACTGCTTGCAACTGCTCTTGACACACAGTGAGAGGTGATGGATCATGTCACAGGTAGCCCCAAGTGGAGTAAGCTGCTTAACTACATGTTCAAAGATTGTGTTTTTGTGTGTGTGTGTGTGTGTGTGTGTGTGTGTGTGTGTGTGTTTGTGTGTGTGTGCAGTCTTGCATGCTCAGTTTGTTTGTGTAGTTGCTGGTACAACAATAAATACAATAGAGGTTATGTCATCAGCTCAACCAATAAACACTGGCAGAGGAAGTGTGTGTTCTTCAACCACAAGACTTTTCCTCCCATGAACACCCAACAGGTGCTGTGCAACATGCAAGATGTCACCATTAACTGCACCTCAATCACATACAATAAAAACTTCTCTCTCTTCATCTTTATATGTGAGTAACAGAGATTATTATTAATTATTATTAAGTCTCTAAAAACAGCCATGCCTGACACGTAGGTGCAGTGGTTGTCTGTCACTTTACAGCAAGAAGGTTCTAGGATTGAACCGCAACCTTTCTGTGTTCCTCCCAAAGTGCAAAGACATGCATATTAGGTTAACTGTTGACTCTAAATTGTCATATATATGTCCCTGTGAGGTTGTACCCCACCCTCACCCAATGTCCCTGTATGAATAAGCTGTACAGATAATGGATGGATGTAAAAACAGGTGCACTGAAATGGAAAAGAATGAATTCAGAACCAAAACTTTCAAGATGATTTTAAAGTAACTTCCCAAACAGATCATCTGTATGTTTTGTTTTCCTGCATGTTTGACAATGTTGAAGTGAATAAAAAAATAAATAGAAAGGCGTGAGTTTAAACCTTTACTGACATTTCACTTTCACTGTCGCTCTGTAACTGGACAGTTAGTCACACATCCCTACAATCCCATTAGGAGCCATTAGGGTGGATTTAAAGGACCACCTCTTGGCTTTGTTGTGCAGAAAGACAATATAATGTGGATGTATGTCAATATTAATTAAGATTAAGATTTAATTCTTAATTATGTTGAACATCCAACAAATGATGGATACATCAAACACTGGCATCATTTTTCCCATCACACGAACCTATGAAAGAATCTGATGCAAGTCAGTGTCAGAAAGTAGAAGCCCACTGATCAGACTTTTTTTTAGAGAGCGTCATTTCTCCTCTTGCTTTATGCTACCTTTAATGTGTCCCTAAGAGCCAACTGGATTAAAGCTTTCGCCCTTCACCAAGTTCTCCATTTGTGCGCACGTCTGTCTTCCCATATGCTCCTCTACATCAACCTCAGCAACTGACTTCATCTCTGCAGTGACTCGCTTTTGTTCTCCAATGTTTAAACTGCTGTATTTACAAAATCAAAAAGACCCGGGTTCAGAAAATGCTTGTGGTGAAATGAAATCCCTCTTAAACAACAAAAGATATAATATTAATCACAATGGGAAGACTTTCCATAATGTGTTGACATTATGTAACCACCAGAGGAATGTCAAAATCTGGCTGCCCATGACTGACTCAGTCATGTGTATGTGTGTGTATGTGTGTGTGTGTGCGTGTGTGAGAGAGAGAGAGAGAGAGAAAAAGTATGTGAGGGGTTAGGTGGGTGGTGGTGATGGCAAATGTGAAACCTTTATAAAACAGCTTTCAGAAGTATGTTCATAAGTATAGTATGTGGAGTCACTCTGTGGATGTGTGTGCGTGTGTCTTGTTGTTGTTGAGATTATGTGGGCAGCTGTGGACTTTTGCGCGTCACACACTATGAACACACGCCTACACTGAGTTACAGCGTGGAGCCGTAGTGCACACATCTTGCAGAAAAAAGCCCTTTTATCAAACGCTGAGACTCCTTTGTGTTCTAGTGTTTTTTTTAATTATCACATATCTTCAGTAACAAAGTGGAGGCTGAACTGCAGAGCCAGGTACGACCCCTGACAAATAAATGTGTCATAATTCATGAAAGTAACATGTTCAAACGTCAAAGCTTGTTAATTGTAGCCGGTGACTCACAACCCACGAAGCTCAGATCGATTTTGAAAAAGCAGAAAGGCTACGCAAGGACAAAGACAGTCTGAAGACAGAGAGGAAGAAAATCTCACCTCTGCAGAGATGCGTCTGTTCCCTCTGTTCCTCAGACAAACGCCTGTGGGCGACTGCACCTCATCAGAGGAAGTGCCTGACGCCTGGTCGCTCTCTCCGTCCGACCCCATCTTCAGGTTCTCATGGACGATATCTGGAACAGAGGGAGAGAGAGAAAAACAGAGGATGAGGATTTGAGTTTGACAGGCCTGTGGAAACGGGGCAGGGCTCAGCACCAGCTGATGACTTCGACAGGAAAGAAAAACACTTTCTCCAGCTCCATTGTTCTTATCGAGCTCCTGGCTGTGTCCAACAAATGATGTACCCTGTGAATTAGGTTTAATAGGTTTCATTTATTTTAACGCCCCAGGGCCTTAAAAGACAAACCCATACATCACACTGTCACCGTTTCCCCACGTCTAAACAAACTCAGGCTTCCTACATTCGACTGTCAACTCCTCAGGCTTCATGTTTATGTTGATATCAGGAAGTGCTGAGCATTTAAATATTATATCTGGGCTGAGGTTTGCTTTTGAGTTGCATTTATTTCGCCAAATGGTTCATTGTGTGACTGAATGTAACAGCTGGAAAGATTGTTTATGTGAGTCTATGATGACATGTCTGTGGCACATTTTCTCACATAATATCTCAGGTTCAGCTGACTCATGTTTTTAGGATATTTTAGATGTAGAAAAAAATAAAATATAAAATCTAACTACTGCAGTAACTTCTACACAGACTCCTTAAGTCAGACAAAACATGGCTATCAAATGGCGTCACAGCTTGTGTGTATTTGGATAAGTGTATGTGTATGTCTCACCAAGGCGACTGCCATTGCGAGGCATGACCATGAGAGACCCCAGGCCTCCTCCAATGACGCTCTGAGGTCGTCGCAGCGGCGGCTTTTTAAAGGAGCCTGTGTACTGGTGGAGGAAGGAGTGGACGCTGTGGGCTGACGGAGGGCGGCCATTCCTCACTATGGGCTCTGCAGGAGGAGACACAGCATTCTTTAAAAACTGATAAAGTAAAGAAATAACGAGTGTATGGATGTACAGTGCGCATGCACTGCAAGAAGAGATGCGAATTTTGAGAAGAGAATTTTCATGACATGAACAAAGGAACTATATTTAATGTAGATCAGGACTATTTAGTTTTGATACTAACAATGCAACATTTTTGGAAAGAAAACCCAATTTTAGCTTTTGATTTTAATTTAGATTTCTCTTTATTTTATTTTTTTTTTTTTAAAAACTGAAATCACATTAATATAAGTATTCAGACTTTTCAGACACATTTTCTACACCTTTATTGGACTCCACCCATTTTGCATTCTATTGACTGGACATGATTTGGAAAGTCTATATAAAGGTCTGACAATGCATATCACAGCAAAAACTAAAACTAGGTAACAGGTCAGGTCAGAGACAGGATTATGTTCAGGCACAGATCTGGGAAAGGGCTACAATAAACTAAATCTGCTGCATTGAAGGCTCCCAAGAGCACAGAGGTTTGGAAAAACCAGGACTCTCTCTAGGGTTGGCTGCCCAGAAAAAAAAACGGAGCACTCAAAAGACAAGAGGCCTGATTGGAGTTTATATATCAGCCCCGCGAAGATAAATATCAGCACTGGCCTGAAAAATCCTGCACAAGTTAGACTGGAGTTTCTGCTAAAATATACATAATGGATTTATGTTTCCCCTCTATTCTCTACTTCAGATTTATAATACGCTTGTGTTATGTGTTTTTTTTTTTTAAAGAATGAGGGTTTATATATATATTAAAAAAAACACATTATGGCTCAGAATACATTACTAGTTCTATTCACAATCATCAATTGGTTGACAGTTCATTAAATTTTTCATGATGATTGGGAGATTGTGAGGATTCGAGGAGAACTTCCTGTCAAAGCTTTCTGATGCTGTGTCTATACACAACTGGCTCCGTAGCACCAGACTGCATGAAATAATCACTATCATTACATAAGTGGTTTTAACTCTTGAGCTACGCTGCATAGATTTGATGTTAACTGCTGCGACTTGGTAAGATATACGATTGCAGGATAAACTATTGCTACAGCTGATAAAGCATGTGCTTGTATAAATGGATTTTATGTAAGAAGACTAAACTTTAATTTCCTTTATCACGGTTTAGAGAAGCGATAAAAAGTGTCGAGCAAAGTGAGAAACAGTCGAATGACTGAGTGAAAACATCCAGGAGAAAAATACACAGTGATAAACAGGGACGATTAGGTAAACAGATGCATTGTTATACAACAGATTATACATTAGATGAGGTACTGTAGTAGTTTAGGTCACACACAAGGGCTGTATCATATTGTGATCATTTTTGGCAGATGTGGTTTCAGTTGCAAAGAGTTTTTCTTACATTTTATTTTATTATTATTGTTTTTTTTTCTAAAAGATGATGATGAGATTTTTGTTGGGTTTGCACCAAACTGTTTGGAGAGTAATATTTGTTGTCTCTGTAGCACCACAACACTTATGGTGCTGACTACGCACAAAAACAAATTTTACCATTATCTAAAAAAAAAAAAAAAAAAAGGGAAAAAAAGGCAGTGTGCAGCTGTACTACACACCTGAGAATGTAACAGATCTTACCCAGGCAGTTAAAACAAAAACAAAGTGATTTGATGTAATCTCATTTTAATGTGCTTTGATTGTTCCTGAATATCACATTCCTGCACTAAACTAGGGCAACACTGATGTGAACAGAGCCGACCACGGTCTGGTCTGTTCTCTCAACCAGTGCAACTCTTGTACTGTAAACAGTCAGTATGAAAAGCAGAGAAGTGAGAGAGTTTATTGTGCAGACAAAATGCCTTGTTGTCCGTGTTGTGTCTTGTGAGAAACTGGAGCATGTTGTCAAAAAGCAAGAGAGGCGCTGACAGAGCCGGGAAAGATTTATTCTGTACAAACAGCACCTACTAAAATATCGCCTGTGACTGTGAGCCCCAGAGAAGAAGTTTAGCGGGACAGAGCTCAGACAGGGGGATACTGTAGGACACGTGCAGCAAGGGCAGGGAGGATTAGGATGAGATATAAAGGCAACAGATTCAATAATTCTATCACAGACAAGAAAGACTACTCTGAAGCACATACCTCAGTGTGTTTCTCAGACAAACTTGAACTTTACATGCATGATCAAAATACTGTTTGTCACAGACAGTCAGGGTTTTCCAGTCTACACATACTTTCTGCTTTAGAACATGATGAAACCTGCAGCCAAACATACAAACAGGTGACCTGATGCAAGTGATGGGTGAACAGTTTAACACTGTACCATGGAGGCCAGGCCTTAAATATCTCTGGTTGTATCAGACCATTGTAAGCACAGGATGGATGATTTTTACATAATGTGATTGTGCTTTGATTTGTCAGATATTAGATTGGTCTCTGTTCATTTTATCCTCAAAACACTAAATCTGTTGTATGTAGATATGGAATGAAACCACAATACAAAATGTATAGGTCTGCAACTGAGTATTGTTTTCATTATCAATTTATATATCGACTTCTTCTTTGATTAATGAATTGATCGTTCAGTCTATAAAATTTTACAAAATGCCCATCACACTATCCAAAAGTGACGTATTCAGATTTCTTGTCCAAACCTATAGAGATATTCTTTTTCAAAAAATCACGTTCCAAATATTTTGATATTTTCCAATGAAAGCTAAAACACTGAATGTTGGCTCAGTTGCAGTCATCTTGAACGTGCTTCCCTTCCTACACCTGATCAGACCAATGCAGGCGGCACTGAGCTGTCATCAGCCACTGCCTCTGATTTTCAAGAAAGTGCCTGTTAACTGTCAAACGTATTTTAAACATAAATCAAAAGCAGGAAATAAGATATTTGGTTTTACAGGGTCATGCGTCATTTTATATCTACAAGGTCTATAATAAATAGTTAACGCGATTTGTGAGCGTTGGGAGTAAGTGAGTCACGTCATGGTCTACACTATCTCCACAGCACAACAATTCGCCTGGCCTCAGTCTCCAGGGTCAACTAATTCTCTGTGTATTTCTCCGATTTAAATCTTATCATGAAATTAAGTTCACAAGACTCTGGCTGCCTTTTTGAAGCTGATTCAGAGTACAGTGGTGTTCAGGTCTTGTTGAGCTACAAACAGAGATTTCACTGTGTAACCATTTTGCCAGCGCAGATGTCACAGATGTCTAAATATAACGCATTTAGTATGCCCTATATTTCCAACCATGTCACAAATTAATGTTTTTTTTGCACACATCCACACTGACTTAGAAGTATATTACTGTGCAAACACTTTAGGTAGTTTCAATGTTTAATTTCTTCTTCATCACGCAGCACCATCAGGGAGCCGTTATTTTGCAGCACGCCAACAAATCCAAACATAAAGCTAGAGCCATGAGGAATTATCTTCAAACTCACAGAGACATGAAAAGACAAAATACAGTGAGACTAAACCCACAGAAGAACTGTGGCAAATTCTCCTTGAACAACCTGCGAAGTCTTTTAAAGGCCAAGGGTGGCTCCACCAAACACTTTGATTTGAACTGTTTAGTGCACTTTTTATGTTACTTTAAAAATAAAAGCTCATTATTTTTGAAAGTATCCTCTAAACTTTTGCACAGCACTGTATTTGAAGCCTTTCCTAGATTTCCTGTGAAACTAGAAAAATACACAGTCCTGTGTGATATCCAGGTCCTTATGCCACCTCTCTCTTATCTCCGTGCAGCTGCTGCCGCCGCTGGCCTGAGTTATACACGTTACATAATCAGATCAGGACCAGAACGCATTCACCAATCGGAGTTCAGATCACATCTCATCTGGCTACTCCATTCTGTCTCCTCTCTACCCCACTTACTGTTGCACAGGCTGCTAAAATCTCCTCACGCAAGCTCTCTCTCTTTCTACACACACACACACACACACACAAAACACAACATGTTTCTGTGTCCCCACTCACTAAGCACAGAACACTCTGGCCAAACCTGGTGTTAATCACCACACAAAAAGCTCTTTACAAAGCCCAGCTAGTTCTCAGAGGGATGTGGGGAGGGGGGGGCGGACTTGGACGATCTGATTGATTGAAGAAGGGGAAGAAAAAAACATCTTATTTGGACGAAAGACAAGAGGAAACTGAGCACAAGCCTGAAAGAAGCTTGAGAGCGAGAGCTTGGGGGCAAAGGAGAAGGAGAGGAGCTGAAAGATGCAAAAAGAGATGGGGGGGGGGGTTGTGTTGCATCAAGATGCCTGGCTGGTTTCACCAAGTCATCCAAGTCGCCGTGGCGATGTCATGGAAACTCTTGAATGTTTCCAGACCATGAGCGCCATGGCAACTATGTGGTGGCTCCCTCCCTGCTTCCTGCAGGTTTAGTGAATATCAGCAGAGATAAACTGCTGTGCCACTGCTTTTATTTTGACGCCTTGACGGCCGCAACCTTCAGTCAGTTCCAAATGAATGATGTAACCAGCGAGAGTATCTACACAATGTTAAATTAAGAGTAATGTCACATGGACTGACCAGTCAATCCAAAGTGGAAAGAGTTAATTACGTAACATTTTCTGACCAGTTGGTGAAGAGATTGGAAGTTGAAGGATTTGGGTGAACATAAAACTCTCCAAGATGAGTTATTAGAGCAGAAGAAGAAAATATCTTTCTGTGATAAGACATCAAGACTGTGACCATAAAACCTTAAACAAAAGTAAACCACAACTTCCACAAATGTATTTCAGTAAAATATATACAGTTGTCATGTTAAAAATCCTCTTGTGTGTGCTGCTAATGGAGAGCTGAAGCCAAAATTTACAGTTGCCAGAAACCTAAGATAAACCATTCAGCTGTTTAACTTTCTGATTCTGGGCCAGTGTTAGATAAAATTTGCATTTGGCTTTGGATAAAAGTACTTTTTATATATGCAGCCCATTAGAATTCAACTACTAAATCCCATTCAACTACTAAATCCCACTGCAAAAGCAGTGATTAGACTGTAACGTACCTTATTTATTCACTGATGGAGATAAAAAAAAAATCAATCAACTGCAGAATGTTTCAAAAGCCAAAGTGAGCATTGCAGCTCTATTCATGGTCCCGTTGCCTCAATAAAACTACTGCAGATAACACATGCAACAAACAATGAATGTGTAGTCAGTGATGTGTATCAAATCTTCTGTTACAGCACTACATAATGTAGTAAGTTGTAATATCCATAATTACTGTCATTATTATGGAAAATTGAGAGACTTGTAATGACCAGTTAAATACAACTATCTCAACTGCAGTGTATTACAACAGCCCTGCAGTAAATATAGACTTCATGAAGTTATGATGTTTGTTATTTGTTTGTTATGTTTTTGTTGAGATTGGTTTGTGTGATTATTAGGCTGTAGTTTGTGATTCTGGTGAACTGCATTGTGATAAAGTGTGTAGTGTTTCTGATATTTAGTCTAACCATTGTGATGTAAAGTGGAAGAAAAAAAAACATTTCTTATAACTGTAGCTGCTAAAGCGGCAATGAAGATAAATCAATGTCCTTGTAAAAGAGTTTCAGTCATGAAGCTGGAATTTACTGCATGAAGCTGCATGAGTTTTAAACAGGTACCTTTATAAAAAAAATCCATCTATAGCTCCATGTCACCCAGCCCTTATAAATACCAAAAAAGTTTTTAAAGCAATGTTGGCTGAGGCTCAGCGGTATTGTAGTATTTTGAGTCATTTGCCCAAGTGATGCAAGGAAAACTAGAATTACATCTCTGCCAAGTTGCGTTAAGTGTGGTCATGATGTCTCCATCCCGAGTTACAGGGCTGAATAATGGTCAGAAATGTTTTTGCAGAACACAGTGACATTAAAGAGACATTGTCCTTGTCATCACTTCATTTTATCCTCTTAAACCGTTGATTCAAACTGTGTCTTAATGTCACTGTGACCTTTGAACTTTGACCAACAAATTCTGATTAGTACAACCTTGAGTCTAAGCAAATTTTTGTGCTGAATATGAAGACGTTCCTTCAAGGTGTTACTGACATGTCACATTCAAGAGGCCAAAAGTGTATTTTGTAAGTTCACCATGACCTTTGACCTCTGACAATTTATATTCTGATACTGTGTTCATGAGAATGGGATGGATGGATGGATGGACAAGCTGCAAACATGATACCTGGGTCAGTGGCATAGACAAAACCTAAGCTGAAATAATTTTCTTCACACATATGAACATTTGCCATCGCTGCAGCAAAACTCACCACTGTCCTTCAGACCGTTCTCCTCGATGGTCATCTGCTCAGCCAGCTCAGACAGAGACTCGTCGATGGTGTGGCTGCCTCGAAGCGTCTGAGAGAGTCGTCTCTTGAACCGCTTCATCTTCTCCATGGAGCTCTCAGGTAGGGGAGGCCTAGGGATGAAGCATACACAAAGCAAAACCATAAACTACCTTTAATTGAAGAGAATACACCTCAGCCACCTGCAGCCATGTTTCACAATCCCACTTCAAGGGCCAAACTGAAATCAAAGACGTGGTTAGATCATCAGGTATCTGAGTGAACAAATAGAGCCACGGACCAATTAGCTCTTTGCCGTTAATTATGACTCAGCTCATTCAGGCACATTACTTTACATTCTTCGTCCTGGGAAAACATGACAAGTTGGTGAGAGATTCTTAGGGCTGAGTTTAGAGTACAGTCCCTGGCACAGCGAACTATAAAAGCAAATCCTAAACCGGGGGATTTGCTGCTGAATGGAGCGGGACTAGTCTGGGCCATGTTGAGTCCACATCACACATTCCAGTTGCATTTACTGTGTGCATGAGAGTGACAGAGTGTGAGTGTGAGTGAGTGTGAGTGTGTGTGTGTGTGTGAGAGAGAGAGAGAGAGAGAATTTAGGTGAAAAGTGTTTCAAATCCAGACAGATGATATCTGGGAATGTTTGGCAGGAGCAGTTTATGAGCAGCCTCTCCCTGTGACCTCAATGTAGAGATTGTGACTCTACTACGACTACGAGCCCAGACCTGTGTCTGTCTGTCTATGATGATGATGATGACGATGACGAAGATGATGAGTAAAACCAGACATGAAAACACATGAGCAGTGCAGGCCCTCAGGGCTCGCTGACTGTCAACTATTCCCCAGTGACAGCAGCCTATTGTCTTCAAATATGGCTCATAACACAAAGTCTGTCCAAAGACACATCAACTCTGTCTTCAGACTGAAAACTGGAGCTGCTTCCCAAATGGTGATGATTTGAAGTGACCCTGAGTCAGAGTTGGCTCTAAAAGTGATATCGGCTTATGAACATTTTTTTTTTTTTTTAAAATGCCAAATTTTATATTTCCAAAGTGAGGTCTCCACACACATTCAATTTAAAGACAAATGAAGCAGAAAAAATCAGACCATCCTGAGATTTGAGAGGCTGGAAACAAACAAATGTTTGGAAGTTGCTCTCGTTAAATGACCTCATTGATAATCCAAATTTTTTGCTTTTGATTATGAAGCATAAACCAAACTGGAATGATCTGATTTGACTTGAAACAAGTCAGAGAGGTAGAGAAGTTACAATAACAGAGTCTGAAAACATGATGATGTGATAACTGCAGTGAATCAGAAAACAAGTGGTTTTAAAACCACTGTGGCTTCGGTGCAAAATCTTTTCTCATTTAACTAATTTCTGAGGAAGAGTTCTGTGAACTCAACATGTGAAAAACATCTGGGTGACAAATAGGCCATCTAGCCCCTTGATCATCTCAGAGCGACTGCTTTAAAAAGTTTGTAGACAGAGTTTTATGAGGCAGTGAGCCCGTTCCCTGCACACAGTGGACAGCAGCAGCCATTTGTCTGAACTGGGCTTGAGTCCAAAGCAAACTGGGACAGGGCAATGACAAAATATTAAACTGTAGATCAGGAGCACTTGAACTGCAGAGGGATAATTCACACAATATACACATCGTTCACAGCTTCAGAGAGCAGTGAAAAATCTGAACAGGAATATCCCTGGATTTAGTTTTGACCTGTGACCTTCCTGGTGTGATTCTAGCCAGGAACGTTTCTTTTTACATTTCCCTGTCTCACTATATTGTCAGAAAGGCAAAAACAAAGCTAAAAACATGCATTAATCAAGCCCACGGTCACAAACTCAGCCAGACAAATTTCCAGATATAAAACTGTTCAGAGGCACTGCATCTGACTTTGAGGAGCCCAGTTCCACCAGTTTAAACACTGCACTACCACTTCAGCACTCAGGGTGGATGTTTAAAAAAAAATCATCTAAAAATCAATGCAGCAGAAGCAGATCAACCTTGTTCCTTACATTACCCATGATGCAAGTCAACTACAGACCGTTGGGATTCAGGAGTGTTATACTAGTAATCACATCTTTTAAGCAGATATGAGGAGCAGCAACAGACATCTGGTGCTCAGCTCCCAATTTCTGTAATCTCTAAACTTATATTCTACACAGCCAACACACGTGGACTCCAGTGGCATCACCTGAGACAATTTATCAGATTTCACAGTCACATGTGCAGTAATACTCCCCAAGACCTGTAGACAAGCTGTGATGTGCCTTTTGAGTGGGACACTCTTTCCAACTACAACCTCACTTTTCCATTGATTATCTTATCTGGCGCCTCTTTCACCCTATATTAATACGTCTTCCTCTTCTGTGCTCTTAGTCAGGCAACAATCAGTCTAATTATTCCAGGCACTGAGATGAGGCAGAACAACCACTCAGCTGTCACAGCAGCTTCACATCAGTCAGCTCTGCCTCATGACACATCAGCTCCAGCACGGACGAGCAGTCTGTCATCGACTGAACAGCTCGCTGCGTTAGCCACAGTCACAGCCAGAAAGAGAGAGAGCACAATGAGAACAGACTGGAAACTATTTCTTCACCACAGTTGCGGGGTGCACTGAAGGAGATAACGCACACATCTAAAGTTTTTTCGGTTGTTTACTAATGCAAAAATGCTCAACAGCTGCTTGTTCCAGTTTCCAGTTACTCTGGGGTTTAAAGTTATAATGTGTGACTATATTTTCACATTAATGCCAAGAAATAACCAGGCCTGTGCTGTATATTTTTTTTAAGTATAGCCAATTCTTTTGTATTATTATTTTTGGGCATTTGTAAAGCTTTATTGATGAGACAGTAGAGAGTGACAGGAAATGGGATAAAGTGTAAGGGTATGACATGCACACCTGCTCAGAGTGTTTGTCTCTATGTGGCCCTACGCATTAGGCTATCAGGTCAAATAAGCCACATATTTAAAATACACTTTTTACGCCTTGGTAATTATCTTCCATTGATTTGAACCAGGTAAAGCATTTTAGTCATCGGACATGTGGACAATAAGTTATCAGAGAAAAAGTCAATAAAATGTCAGGTCTGTTCAGGTCAGTTCCCATCCACTCTGAGACATCCTGCGTCCACTGAAGAGCATTTGTGATTCACTGACTTTTAGTGACACTGCTTTATTTTGTGTTTCCATTGGTTTTAATCCCCTGGCCTGTTCATTATGGAGAGGAGGACACCTCTGCGGATAATTTGGCTGCCAGTAAAAATAAACTGAGTGTCTGCATCATAAGTTATTAGAGAAAAAAACAAACCAAAAAAAAAAAAAAAAGGCTAGCAGCTCCTAACATCTCATGTCCACCATACATCGTTGGGAAAACACTGACTTAAACTGTAAAATTGCTTTATTCAGTGCTTTTAACAGTTATAATCACCCTGTGGAGAGGAGGAGACCTCTGAATAATTCAGCTCCTGGTAAAAACCTCCTGAATCACCAACACTGAATGAATCCAAACCAGGAGAGGCTGACAGTGATGGTGGTGGTGAAGATCCCACGCGTTTTCATGTCACCCAACATTGTCTTTTGTTATTGTTTGTATTGAGAGACCCCCAGCATCAGAAGTTACATACTGTACTTTTAAGAACCTGTTATTTTCATTATTTTGTTGAATTTTCATAGACTAATCAAAACAAACAAAATAACAGATTAAACAATAATAAACAAAAGTCCTAAAAGGTGCAGGGTCTACTGTGCACCCCAGTTCACTGGCCTATGGTCCTGCTCTGGGATCGAGTGTGAAGCTTTGGACATGATCCCTCATTCTCGTGCTCTTAAGTAGGCCGGTTTGAGGTCTGAGCTCCAGAGCCCCTGGGAGGTGGCCAGGGAGGAGGAGGAGGATGAAGAGGGAAGGAGGGGTGGTGTGTGGAGTGGAAGGGTCCGAACACTGTGCTGATTTGGGATTTGTTGCCAAGGCAACCCGCTGCTTTTTCCATGTAGAAAATGCAGCGCACAGCAGGAGACAGCATGCATGCTGATTTTCTGTCTCCCTCCGTCTCACACCCTATAGCAAACCCCAAAGCCCCCTCACCATATTCTTATCCCCTACAACAGCAGCCACCACTTCATGAGTCTCACAGTATAGACCAACTCCATATCTCCAGCTGTATGCTAGATTGCATTTTGCACCTCTGTTTTCCTGGCAGTACAGCAAGCAGGGGATAAAGGGGTGGATGCAGGATAAACAGGAGGGGTGGGGGCGGCATTATGGATGCTGCAATGGTGACAATAGACATATGTTTCATGTCCTTTTCCTGCTATAGCCGTGAGCAAACCATAACTGTGCTGATGATGAGCAGAGGGCTACTGAAGGGGAAAGACCACAGTTCTTGCTGTGAGGAACTTCACCCCCCCCCCATTACACAAGCTAACATGACTGCAGAAGTGTCTGCAGTTGCCCCACTTCTGCCACATGAACCAATAAAACCACATCGACCATCCCTGCTATGGTATGACTGGTGTCTGGGCCACACACAGAAACAGGAAAAGCAAGGTCACAACCTGTCCGTGACCCCTCCAGGCTCCAGTAAACCTCCTAACATCATTGCCTTCAGTGGGGACAAGGGTCTTGGAAAACTCCTGTCTCCCCTCCCCTGGTTGCCTCACTTACAGAAGAAGGCAGGGAACAAGCGTAACTGTTGGCATGATTCACGGGTGAGCTCAGCCTTGCTTTTCTAAAGAGCAGTCTTTTCTCATCCTGGACAAGACAATGAGGACATGAGTGAAGGAGCTGGCTCCATTATGGAGGCCTTACATAAAGGCTGCTTTGTCAACGGTAAAAAGTGGGCTTTTTCAGGAGACGCGGGAGGTAGCGCCGTGCTGCGTGGTGCTGAGCTGAGCAGCGCCAAGCATGACAACCAGGCATGCCCCCCAACCCCCTCCCTGCACACACTGCAGCAGGTGAGGCTTTACCTCAACAGTGAGACCTATTTGAACCTCATCAAGGCCGGGTACACAAAGACTCATCATATTTTTCATCTCACCCGACACACATTTTTTCCTTAGCTGCTTTCAGGCTTGTCGCACATGTCACCTGTGTCCTCAGGGCTGAGCGCTGACAGACTGGTTAGAGCTTTTGTGTGAGTGTGAGTGTGTGTGATACAGACACCTCAGCCAGGGCCTGTGGTCGGAGGAGGCCAGGCCAGTGACGCACAGCAACAGATCTCACAGGCAATAAGATTCAATGCTGGCTGATTAACACTGCTGCCATGGTTACGGCAGTTTGAGTGACAGGCCTGCTCCTCTCTAAGCCTCTCTGTGACCCAACTGCTCCTGCAGTCAGATAGGAGACGACCAAGTTCAATACTGCAGGTCAGTATCTGCAGTTTAGCAGCATGCAGAGCTGAGCTATCGTTCTGTCTCCAGGTCTGACTCCAGGTCTTACTGCAGGACACAAATTTATAATCTGCTGTGTTGAGGCAACTTTCTTATATTTAGGGATTTTTTAATTATTGCTTCATGTGTTGATTATATTTTTTCTCTCAGTCAATTAGTCTTCATGGTTAATTAATTCATCATTTCATCCAAAGAATGTAAAAAACTGAAAATTACTAGTGCAATTAGTCAATTAACTGAATAGTTACTTCTACATTTTTCAAAAATATTAAAATATTCTTGTGTTTTGGACTTTTGGTCACATAAAATGAGATATTTCATTAACGCTTGTTTATTATTGTGATGGGTATTTTTCATAATTTTTTACGTATTGCACGCATTCATTTATTTATGAATGAATACATCATGAAAATTAATTAATTATTAATTAATTAATTAATTATTAATTATTTGAATCCCAAAATATACCTGTCATGTCAACTGGTCACATCTTCTCATCACTTGTGTGACCTGACACACATTGTACTGCGGCTAAAACAAAGACCACCTCTGCCAGAGCCTGAAATTAACTAATGTCTTTTTCAGCGATGTAACATTCACCTTTAGGGAGAAACGAGTGACACACTGTCACACACAGAAAATGCCAGACACCTAAAGACTGTAGCTGTTGTTTAGACCCTCAACTACTCACTGAACTGATCACGATCAGCAAGTTAAACAAGTTATCCATTCTCAAAACTGTAGAAGCTACAAGTGAATCATTATTTCAGCACTGCCACAAGCTGCTTATTTTAGACACTACATCGCCTCTAGTTATGACAGTGTCACAGAAATATATATATATATATA